>JAIEZT010000009.1:25968893-26358149 GCA_019594935.1 Periophthalmus modestus | reverse complement strand
GGATTAATGAGGTTAAATTTGTGTTATGCATGATAAAATATTGAATTCTTTGTAAATCAAATAGCCTAATTTTACCATACCTCTGATAATTTTGATTAATTATCCAAAATATCTGCTTTTAACATGCCGTGCAGCTAAAGTGGGCTTTGTAACTATATTTACAATTGTTTAATTTAAGTTTAGAGAAAGTGTGGTTTACCATCATGTGTGATATGCTCAGCAGGGGTGTGGCACCAAATTCTGGGCTCTGGGTACAAATCATCATGGTGGGCCCGCACTACACACTGTCTAATGAAAAACATTACTGACTTTTCTGCACTGTGCCCTGGGTAGACAGTACCCTTTATTCCCCCCCCCCTAGTCCAACGCCCCTGGTCCTCAGCAAGGTTTACAGTGTAAAGTGGTCTGCTTATTCAGTAATTTTAAAGTTTGGTATACACCAAGCGCATTTGTGCACAGTGGCTGGCAGCTCAAGAGGCATGTTGAAAGACAGAATTCTTTGATGACTGTCTGAGGCCACACCCTTGGCCTTGGGATCACCTCCCTTAGGGTTAAAACAGGTGTAAAGCAAAAGCTGAGATTGCAGACAGCAGATTACACAGGTGACAGAAGCTGCCTCTTGTAAGAGTTTTATTTGCACCCTGCCCAGAGCTTTCAGTCAAGGTATGTGGCCCTTGGTTTTAATGATTTTATGAATTAATATAGTAGGCCAGGGTTCTGTAAGTGTATTTCTTCAGTCATACTGTTTTATGATTTATTATTATTGTTGTGTTACTATCTTTTATTAGTTACCAACTGAAACAGAGGCAGTGTACATATATATTTATATTTTTTATTAATTGAATTTTTGAATACTGAGGAAATACTGGTGCCCATGTCCTCGGTTCATATCATTTCAAAAGCTTTTTTTACGTTTGTCCATGGTGTATTGAGTCCAACTGAATAAGTAAAGGTTCCTAGATTTTTCCCTGATGTACATATTTTGAAACCATAGGCTCTTTATTAATCCTCAAAGTTCAAGGTGACAACAAATTATTTTAATCCATTCATAATTTTATAATTGTATTCCATATAACTCATAATTTCCATATAACTTTATTTGAAATTTTGTAGACAACAATAATTTGACCAAACAAAGAAACCAAAATCTGAAGTTTAACAAATGCTTACTCTTCCTGATTGTGCTTATAGTATTGAGTAAGAGTGTAAATGTGGTTCAAAGAGCACAGTCTTTATCATCAATGGATAATGGCTGTTTCTCTGTTTTGCTGTCAATGGTGTGTTTGAAAAAGGTGTGTTCTATAAAACGTAGGTGTGTCCTCATAGTAGACAGAGATCGAGACAAACCTGTTCGCCTTTAATACACGAAACTTGGGTTGGCAATTTGTAGTCGGCAAAGTTATGTATACAACTGTGGAAATATGCCTTCTTTTATTCTTCCAACTGCACTCTTGTTTTGTTGATTTACAGTACCATCTAGTGGTGTATGTAGTAAACTGACTCTTCAATATTTTTTTTTGTAATAGGTGAAAATACAAAATGAGCACATCCTATAGTAAGTATATGAGCTGTATCATTACACTAGTGAATATGGTGATTGGACTCACATGATGGTAAATAAAAAAAATTTTTTAAATGTTACTTACAGCAATAGAAGAGAGCAAAAAGAAGACGTCTCTCTTGAAGGACAACAGTTGGATCAAAAAAGATGAGGAAGAGGACGAAGCCATTGAGTAAGAATCATTTTCCTGCATTATCATTATAACAGAATGTGCCATTGTATTGATAAAATTCTTTTGCTTGTTCACAGCCGGGACCCAAACTTTGGGCGGAGTGTTTTGGGTCGATACAAAACAACTGAAACTGTCGTGAGGTAACATTACCAAACTACTATACTATATTGTTAGAAGCCTACACATTTTTTCGTTGTTTTAAAAGCCTCATATTACGCTATTTTCTGATCTATGTTATAATGTTTCCTCATCAAAAACAGACCTGGAGTTGTGTTTTGTTTCATTCACACATGTTTGAGTAACACTTTATTATTAGTCTGTACATCTCCAAAGCCAAAGAGACATTATAACATGACTCAAAGTTCACATGGGTCAAGTTTGCGTAATATAGGACTTTTAATATTATTATTTATTTTGACAGTTCTGAGCCAGCACAGTCGACAAGCACTTCAAAGGTTTCAAACAGCACAGTTGAAGCTCTGACCAAGAGGTACGATAGATGCCAGTGTTCATTATTATGTTTGATAGTATTTTTTTTTATTCTTTATTTCTTGTTCCTTATACCAGGTTTACTCAAGATAAACTGAATTCCAGGTGAGTGTAAAAATTATGATTATGCCCATACAGTTGGAAACTAGCTGTAACGTGCATTGTCCCCATTCAAATAAACAATAAATAAATAAATATTTGATCCAGTTTATCTTGACATTTTGTTTTTTATTACAGTACCAGCCCTACCAAGACCTCTTACACCAGGAAGTATGTCATCTCATTTTCAGAATACATTTTTAAAAGATCATGCCGGTATGTGTTTAAAATATTTCTTTCTTTTTCAGTACTTACTCATCGGTTACATCTCCCAAAAGGTGAATGTTTTCTTCATACTGTAACTCCGCAAATGTTGTTAAATATGTGTGTTTCTCCAGTGTAATCATTATTATCATTGTTTTATTAATAAGCTTGTTGATTTCTTTTGTTTTAGTACAACTACAACAAATATCTTAACAGAAAATGGCAAAACTACTGAGACTACTGTTACCACCACCACTCAAAAGTACAGAATTATTAATACACACTTTATCCTTTGTGTAAGACATTCTACTGTAAATGATTACTAATTTAAATCTTTGGCAGGCTATCTACCAAAACTAACACTTTCACGGACCGAGTGTTTTCCGACAGAACAAAGAGGTAAGTAGTTATTGTTCTAACTGACCTGTGAGATAAAAAATATTTGGCATCACAAAAATCCATCCATCTACACAGTTACACAAGCTATTCCCCAAACAAGAAAACTACAGTAACTGAGACAACCACCACCAGCAGCAGCGACTCCAATGTGTAAGTTTACACCTACATAATTTTAAATACACATGCATTTTTTCTTTTAAAAAAAACATTTTATTTGTCTGTGCAGTGCTGAGGACAAACTCTATGACACACTTCTTCCTGATGCCATCAAGAACACTCCAGACAGGTAGCTACTTCTTGTTATGCTTAATGATTATGTGCTTTCTGGGTCTTTGTATTTGTTTAACCTTGGTGACAAGATGGGTGGAGGGAAAATGGTGGTGTAAGTAGTCATGGCACTTTTTGCTGACATTCTGGCTTCTGTTTGGATATTGTATAGAGCATGTAATAACCCACTGAAAACTTAATTTTCTGTGTTATAGCAAAACAGCTGTCTCCAAAACTGAATATGTGACTGTAAAAAGCTCAGCTGACACGTAAGTACCTGACAACCACCAACTTTGAAAGGTTTTTATTCTGCACTCTTCTCTTTTATTGTTAGTTTTATGATTATTTATGTTTTGATTTGTTTGTATTGTGATTTCAATGTCTTATTCTGTTAAGCACTTTTAGTTACTTTTTGTACCAATTGTGCTATACAAATAAACTTGCCTTGCTTTGCCAACCTATTTATCAACATAGTACACTAATAGTAAAACATGCTTTACTTTCAGGGCAGAGGACAAGCTTTATGATACCCTCATTCCTTCAACAATTAAGGATGAAAGGTAAAAGTCAATACTACAGCTACATCTGAAATAAACCTGAATTAAACAAGCAGGGCATCTAATCAATATGTTTTTGCAGCAATAGATTTAACACTGACTCTACCAAGAGCAGCAATGGCCTGTGAGTTAAAATAAAAGCACATTTAAATAACTCTTAACAGCACTAAAACAGTCAACACTTTTTTTCTCCCTCAGAGATGATACTACAATCACTACAAGAGTGTCAGCGTAAGGTTTCATATTGTTATATTTTAAAAAATAAAAAAAAAATGCTGAATTTCTCCAGTCTTTTTTATTAAATGGTCATGTCTTTGCAGAGCTGAAGATCAGTTGTATGATAATCTGATGTCAAAGGACATGTCAAACCCATCCACTCCAACAAGGTAAAGTGCTAAACAAAACATTTTTGTTTTTTTTGTCATCAAATGTTTTAAATCAAGTGTTGATATCATCTGCAGTTATACAAGTTACAATGATTACATAATTTTTTCCCCCTTTTTAAACCCCACACCGCACATTCCCACCTGTTTTCCCCGAGATCCCCTTTTGATGGGCATATACAAAAGAGAAAGAAAATAAAGGAATATGGAAATAAAATAAATACACAATAAAGATAATAATAATAATAATAATAATAATAATAATAATATATAATAATAATAATAATAATAATAATAACCATTATTACTTTTATTATTATTATTATTATTATTATTATTATTATTATTATTATTATTATCATGGCATAGGTGTAAGCATAATTCTTGATTTCTTTAACAGCTCCAGTATTTCAAAGAGAGAGAGCTATTCAGTGAGCAGCAGCGGGTAAGCAATGCATTTTGAATATACAGACTGTTTTCTATCTTCTTAAGGTCTAAACTTTTGCTTATTTAGAGGCGACAGTCCGTCTTATTCATACAGCACCCGTACCAGGTATGTACTTTTTTATTAAAGAACATTTCTTTTTGTAATTGCCTATGTCTACTCTTTAAATATAGATGTTATTGAGATTCCCTTTGAAAGTAAGTAGGATGGAAAGGATCTGAATAGGCTGTAAGAACAATTTAGAATTTTGGGATCAAAGTTTGACTTCCCAGAGTTGAGTATGTGACTTTGGATATGGTAGACCTATTTGTTGCAGACTAAATAAATAAAAATGGATGGATGGATGCAGAATAGGTGATTTTTCCCAAGCCTATTGTACAAAGTCTTCATGTCATTTTTTTTTCAGCTACAGCTCATACTCCAAACCAGACAGCAGGTAAAGAAAATACATAATTTCAAGTAACATTCATTCTAAGTAACACTGTCAATTTCAAACTGTTGTATGTCCTTTACAGTTATGAGTACACCAGCATCACCAGCCCCAGCAGCTACAGTTCTAAAACATACACAAGCAGGTAATGAACAGAAATAATTGATTGGATTGTATTTCGTTATCTTAATTGTACTTTAACACACATCGTCTTTTTTACAGGAGTGATGACAATTTGGGTGACACCTACTCCAGATCCTCCACTAAAAGTCTATACTCTGATAGGTAAAAGACTGAATAAAATGTTTTGTATGTGTGTGTGTTTTTTTACGCAGTTTAACACATAGTTATACCACTTTTTAGGACGCTCCTAGAGAAAGATCTGTGCAGCCAATGCCGTAATCCCTTCACTGGAGATGCAAAGATTATCCTGGAGGAGAGAAATATCAACTGCCATGCTTCCTGCTTCAAAGTGAGGCCAAATATACACAACCAGTAGAAAGTTTGGAAACACCCACTCATTTTTTTTTTCTTTATTTTTCCTACTTTCTACATTTTATATTCATATGGAAGACATCAAATATATGAAGCAAGATATATGGAATTATGTAGTAAAATAACTCTAGCAAATATTGTTCAATAAATGCAAAGAGTTGATACTTTGAAGATTTGAATATAAAATAGAAAAGAAAATATGGTTATTAAACTTTTTTCTTTGCTACATAACTCCATCTATCATGCTTCATATATTTGATGTCTTCTGCGTGTATATAAAATGTAGAAATAGTCAAAATAAATGAGATGTTGTGTCCAAACTTTTGACTGTTAGTGTAGCCAAATATAGTGTTATTGTTGTTGGTATTATAATTTAATTTTGATAAAAAAAATTCTTTGATCCTTCTGTTAGTGTGAAGTGTGCAACAGCACTCTGGGTCATCTGAAGGCTGGGGACAGCATGTGGATCTACAAACACATGGTGCACTGCGAGAGATGCTTTGAGGTCACCAGAGGTAAAATAACCCATTTAGGCCCTAACTAATATTGGCAACATTTATTTCAATGATTAAGTTTAAATATCTTGTTTCCACAGATAAATGGAGGCGTTGACCTGGATCATGAAGGTCTTACATGAAGAAAACATGCACATAATTTTAATGATAATTTATATTACTTTAAAGGAGGGAACAGGGTGGAATAGGTGTCATCACACATACTTTGGTTGCATTAGCTCTTTGATTACCAATCTTTTATTTGTTGGATGTAAAGCAATGTTTTGGGCCGGGGGCTTTTTCTGTGTGCAATATTTTGTCTGCTTAAAAATAGGCTTGCATAGTCATTATAGAATAATTGTATAGGCTGGGTTGTTTTTTGTTTTTTTTTTTGTAAAGTGATGCATCATGCCTGATTTGCCTGTTTTACTTTGTGTCTTTGGGAAGCAGCTGTTTAGGGTCAAATTAAAGATGCAAAATTGAACAGTGGGTGCACGATTATTGCATTTAATTTAGTCCTTGTACTGGGGACGTATAAATAAATCGTTAAGCATGTCTGTGTGGAGTCTATTCTTTACAAGGCAGTGGTGTGATGGGAGTTTAAACGCGCGCTCCTGACCAATAGGAGCAGAGCATCGCCTCATCCCAGCAGCAGTAGCATCAGCACCAGGAGCAGTGCTTGCACAGTGCATGCACAGTAGTCTCACGCGAAGAATCCTGAACACCCCAAACAGCGGCGGAGGACCCTCTGTGCGTCAGGCCGTGCGTTTTGTCTCGTCCCAATGTGCATTTTACCAAATGGACGCAGAGGTGGCGAGGCCGCAGATAATGGCCGACGTTAACGGCAACAATAAAATGACCAACGCTGAGCTCGAGGTGTTAAAGCTGCAGGAACTGGTGCGAAAATTGGAGAGGCAAAACGAACAATTGCGGACTCGAGCTAATGCTGTGAACCATTGTAGTTTGGGCCCTCCACAGCTCCAGACCAGCGACTGCACCAGCGCGCTGTGTCTGCGCGGAGGCACAGTCTGTCCGGGGGACACTTTGTTTCAAAATGTGGACATTTCCAGTCCGTCAAAGACTCCGCTGTGTACCGCTGCTCCTCGGGGTTCATCAGATGAACCTATCGCCTATTTTCAGCCCAGCTCCACGTCTCCTCCTGCGGCCGAACATGACAAGGACCCGAGCACTGTGCTGGATGAGGTGGAGCTTTTAGACCTGGGCTGTGTGCTCCCCAGTGAGGAACCAGACAGATGGTAATATACTATATAATATACTAATACACTTTACTCCATATCCTCAAACTGGGACTGTCTTTAAAGGTTCTGTTGTGCTCTTGCAGCCTTCAGCTTCATCCATGTGTGTAATGTTATCCCTGTTTCATCTTCTGTTCATTGATCTCTCACTGGAGACCTATTGAGGGCCTCAAAATCACTAACACGGGAAAAACAAGCGTTTGGTTTCCCAGAATGCACTGTGTAGGTATCTATTTTGAGTACACAAGAACACTGAATTCATTTAGGAACAATGACTTCCTCCAGCCTGTGATCAAGCAGAGAGCTTTGTGCTTGCCCCAGGCAGACAAGTTGAAGGAGGCTACTGTAACTCCTGTGAAGCGACTAAAGATGTACTATCTTGTGTAGGGATGTGGAAAATATAGCCCAGTGCTCCACCATTCACCATCCCCATTGCTTTTAAAATAACTAGTCGGTTGAAATGACCCATTTAACTCTGCCAGGGATGCCCTCTTTTCTAAGTAGAGAAGGGAAAACTGGCTTCAATACATTGCAACTATAAAGCAGTTGTACCCATGTAATAGGCATCGTTGTTTCTGATCAAGTTGTTTATGATATAAAGTTAAAAATATTAAGGAAGAATAGCTCAAAAACCTCTGTCATCATCATAAGTTGTGTTTTGCAGGCTGTATGCAAGTCCGAAGGAGAGCCTAAATGGTGACAGTGCCCTCAGTCCACTCCAGTGGTGCAGGCAGGTCCTGGACCACCCAGGGCCTGAAGTACAGCTGGCCAGGATGACACTGTGTCACAGACTGGATCAAGGTAACAATTAAAGTCTTTACAATCTGGATTAACATTAGACCTCTCACATATGCAGCAGCTGGATATCACTTGAGACATGTGACTATAGACACGTGCAGGAGGATTTTTGTGAGGGGATTACTTTAGTTTGGTCAAAGTAATTTATCTCTGACATTTTTAATAGTAAGTCCAGGCTGAATTGAGTATGTTAACTACATTATTTATTGAATTTGGTTGCATTGACATTTACATAACAGGCAGAACTGTTGTCTTGCTCACCATGCCCTTGTCTTTAATATGTAAGTTAGGCATATGTATGTATTTTAATGCACGTTTATAATAATAGTTATACTTATGTCGTTTGGATGGATTTTATACTGTTTCTCAACTTTGTAAGCGGACGCACTGTAGTTGCCATAGAAACCTGTATAGAGAGACTACCCTGTATTTTCAGCGTTACCTTGGAGACACTGTTTACACCGTCCATTAAATATTTGTGATGTGAGCTAATTTTCTATCTTCTGTCAGCTAACCAATGTCTTGAACCAGTTTAATTTTTAAAGCCATAGTCAACATAGAAATATTGCCCAATAAACCAACCTCATGTGATGTGAAATGTAGGCTAGATGTGTAATCCCTGCTTATCATAAGATACTTTGGAAATAGTATTTATCCCAATAAATCACTGTGTAAAACTACATTTATCTATCTTCATCATCCACTTCAATCCGAGCTTGGACCTAATCATGTAAAATACACAAAATGTCATAAGCAGATTAGTATTAGCATGTGGAGTATATTTGTGCCCAATCAGTAACTGACATGGGGATGTATTCACAGCTAAACGGTGGAGAGGAGTTTCTTCTGTCCGTCCATACAGCTGTATAGAAGGGTTTTCTACTCTGAGCTGCCCAGTCCTGCCTTACTCTAAACCTTCTGCACTGTCTGAACCCACAGGTAAACATCACTGTGGCATTTTCACTATCATTTTAATCTCATCACCTATTCATGTTAACTAAACAAAATGATAATGTGTTTAACGCTGGGCATAAGAGAAAAATAGGCTTTACTTAATAACAGTCTTTTGAAATTCCGGCGTAGGGACCCTCGACCTAGACTTGTCTCCGTGAAGATGATATTTTTTTACTTGGAATGTTTTCACGTTATGTGTATTAATATAAAACCTGGGGATAAACAGGTAATGCCACCAGGCCAAGTTACACAGATTGTTTTATATTCAAAATCCACGTATGTTAAGTATGGAATTTAAAATGGCTTTAGGTATCAGCATAATGCACTTACCGGCTCCAGCATCTTCTTGTTGTCATGTTTTAGCTCTTATATGTATTTAATCTTGTGTGTCATTGAATGTATGTTGTAACAAATTTCCCTTAGGTGACAATAAGTTTACCTTCTCTATGTATATAATATTTCTTTTTGCTTTTCTCTTTGTCAGCTCCCTTGCCATCTGGTCAATCTTTTCTTCTGCCCACCCCCTCACTTAGAGCAAATTGCAGCCTAAGTGACAGAGCGCCCACCTTCTTATCAAACTCTACTTTACACAGTAAGATGTTGCCAGCTTATAATACATTAGGGATACAGATTGTGAAGAACTATCGTGATTTGAGTCTGCTGTTTCAGATCTGGGTCGACGACATGCAACAATCAGCCCTCAGTCTTCCTTGGACAGTGAAGTGGGTGTGTCAGAACTGGAAGATGACTCTATATCAATGAGCTACAAAATCCAGGACATGACAGATGTAGAGGTCATGGCACGGCTTCAAGAGGAGAGTGAGTCAACTTGCTACTTACTACACAGATTTATTTGATATGTCTGCATGTTGTAAATTATGCATGAATCACCATATAAACTTTCCATTATCAGTCTATTCAACCTTTTGACCTCTTCAATAATTCATCATCTTAACCTTGCAAGAAATCATATCCCTTTATAATTAAAAAACGCACCACGTAATTATCTGTTGTCCTATAGGTCTCAGGCAGGACTATGCCTCTACCTCATCGACAACTAGCCGTCGCAGTTCCACTTTTTCCATACATTCCCTGAGGAGAAGTGAAATGGATCTGGAGGAAGAAGATGAAGAGGATGAAGGTTATGACCAGCTTCCTCCTCCTCAGCCTCGACTGTTTCGTACAGGGTCTATGCAGCGAGCTGGGCTGCCTCATTCTCACACCTTCTCCTCTATAAGAGACTGCAGACGCAGCGCCTCTCAGTTTTCACTCAATGGACTTTCACAGTTTTCTGGGCCCTCAAGCCTGACCACTGAATCACACACAATGTCAAACAATAGCACAGGTAAGCATGGAATTTTCAATATTCTTAAATATATCATAACATGTTTCTGAGCATCTTTTTTGAATTTGCATAATAATTTCAATTGTATAAATGGGATTGTAATGCACTGCACATTTTAAAAGACAATCTTTATTTTGAATACGCTTGCTTAGACAAACTTCGAAGAAGCATGCCCAGTCTGATCCGAGCTCCGAGCATGCCTAGTGTTCCCAGTATCCCTTGCCTGTCAACCCTTGCAAACCCCACACACGGTCCCTCATCTTTACCTTCAATGCCCACCCTCCGGAACAGCCAGAGTTTTGACTCATGCAGTGGACTTGCACGGCTTCAGTCCTCCAGTAAGACTTTGATTTAAGAATTTAAACCTTTGCTTCAGCTTTGTGCCTGTTTGAAAAATCGAGATAATAAGCATATTGCTCTTTCAGTTCCTCCTCCAGGTCAGCTTAGTCAGCGTGTTCAGAGTGTGGGCAACTTCCCATCTATGCCTCGGCACCCTCTAAAAGCCACCGCCTATGTGAGTCCAACCATCCAGCATAGTCCCACCTCCACAGGCCTAACCACCTCCACCAGTTTGAATAGTATCTCCAGCAGTGCTGGAGTGCCTCAGCCTCTCAAACCTAGCAGCAGCAGCTTGGTACCCCTGTCTTTAAAGGCCAGCTCCAATCACCCTCCTCGAAGCTCTCTTCCACGTCCAGCATCTTTTATAGGAACAAGTTTACGCACAAGTAAAATTTCACAGCCCACACGGAGGTAAGTACATACACGCATCTACTGTTATATAAAATGAGTTTGGCATTTTATCAAGATTTGTCCTTCATTCCTCCTCAGCTTACTGACTCCCCCAAAGAGCATTGCTGCCCTAAGCGCATTAAGAGATGGAAGCTGGAAAGACGGCTGCTATTAAGTTATAATAAGTAAATTAATGCTAATGGTGCACAGGGTTATACTGTATTAACTGAAGAACTGTTTGGATGTGTCAGATTTTGGACTATGATCCAAATAGAGAAGGACTGTTAACATCCAAAAGCACTTCTTTTTGAGGGAATGTCCAATAAAAGAGGTGTGATGGGTCCAGCAGGCTGGATCTGTGGATTATCACTCATGAAACAGACTGACACAGCCGGCTACAAAAACTGGCAATACTTTACAGATAATTTACTAAACAAAGTGTGTGTTTTATTTTGTGCTTTCCCTTTTTGTTGTGTGTTATCATTCATTAATGTGCAGCTATTTTGACGATCCTAAAGGTGATGCATTTGTCTTAGTATAAATAAACTGTACATTTTTCTTTACTTAAAATAATATGAATGCCCATCACATACTGTCTTCTGTTACATCATGTGCCTTCTGAAGGTTGTGTGATAGTAGCAGGTTTGTATTTTTGTAGCTTCTATTATCACAATGCGTCCGATCTAACATGTAAATCTTAAGTGAGGCATTATTTCGGCTTTTTGTTTCAGCTGTTGTTTGCACAGCAGATACTTGTATTGTTTCATTTACATCAGTGCTGCATTAATCTTGCACATGAAATCCTAATGCTTTCTTTAATGAATAAAAAGACATTTGTAAGGTGAAAGGAGTGAAAAGACTATCTGCTTTGTTTTCATTGCACCAAATGTACTAGGATCAACACTAGGCAAATTAAGGCAAGTTTATTTGTTTGTAAGTGCTTCACAGAATAAGAAAGACATTAAAGTCACATTGCAAACTAATCAAAACTTAAATATCATGCTAAAATTAACATTAAAAGAGAAGAGTGCAGAATAAAAACCTTTAAGTCATATGCACAGCTAAATGTCTTGAGTAGGACTGTATCTCTGAATTTGCATGTTGTTTAATAAGTGATGTCAAATGACTAATGTTTAACTGCCTTACCTGTTTATTTTGAATCTCCCCAGTAACACTACACATTTTGCTTGTCCGTACCTATGAAAAGTACAAATACAGACTGATATTCCCTGACAATAAACTATTATTTTGGTGTGACCTTCTACATTTATGCATTTGGGAGAAACAATGCCCAACAAAACACAAGAGGTGAGTATCTGGTGTGATTTGTTTCAGCTGTCCTAGAGGTAAAAGTTAAAGTAATTTGTGTTTTTCATTTATACAGTTTACTGTGCTTTTAGGATGCTGTTATCAATCTGAAAACACTGCAGGAGTTCTCCTCTCAGCTGAGTTTTGAGTGGCCTGTTCTCGCATACGAGCTTGGGTTTAACAGATCTGACATTGCTAAATTTCACACAAAATCCACAGACAAAAAAAGACAAGCCAGGGCCATGTTAGAAAGCTGGTAATGTGCATCTTTATTATAAGCCTTGACAATAATCATGCATAATAGGCTACAGTAAGAAAATGTGTATAAGATCTGCATATTTTGGTGTCTTATTTTTAATTCAGGTATGAGAAATCCTATGAAAAGCCCAACAAAACAAAACTCCTTCAAGATGGACTGGAGCGAGCAGGGAGAAGAGATTTAGCAGAGAAGTTACGGTGTATTCACTGGGGACACCAGAAGCTGAGTCGCAGAGTGGAGCTGCCCTCTGCTTTTCCTTTTCTTATCACAGTGCACAAGACCATCCATAACCAGGAAGGACTAAAAAGGATTAACGACCTCAACTGTAAATACACTGCAAGTAAATAAAATGTGTAAATGTGTATATATTTTGGACACAGACAATTTCTCTTTCCTCAACAGACTAAATATAATGATCTATTTAAATTCAAATATATTTAAATAGGGTCAACATGTTATTTTTGGTCTAATGTAGTACTAGTAATGATAATAATAATAGTAGTAGTGGTAGTAGTAATAGTAGTAGTTGTAGTAGTAGAAGTAGGAGTAGTAGTAGTAGTAGTAGTGATGGTGGTAGTAGTAGCAGTAGTTGTAGTAGTATTAATAAAGGTAGTAATAGTAGTAGTAGTAGTAGTAGTAATAATTTAGTGTTAGTTGTAGTACTGGTAATATATAGGTTGACATCAATACTATTATATCTTAACAATAATAGTATTAGGATTAGTAGTAGTAGTAGTAGTAGTAGTAGTAGTAGTAGTAGTAGTAGTAGTAGTAGTAGTAGTAGTAGTAGTAGTAATTTAGTGGTAATATATAGGTTGACATCAATACTATTATATCTTAATAATAATAGTATTAGGATTAGTAGTAGTAGTAGTAGTAGTAGTTTAGTTGCAGTACTGGTAATATACAGGTTAATATGATTTATTTGGTTTTTAATGATATTACAGTGGGCCTGTGTGTAAACCAATCAAAGCAGAGCTGACAAAGGTCGGGGGAGGGTGGCTTTCAAAATAAAGTAAACTGATTGTCCGTGAAATGCTTATTGTATTTGAAATCATAAATGCGAAAGAACAGTGAATTTATCTTAAACTGTATATGACTCGTGATACTACGAACAGTAAATATTTACAAATAAAAGCCGCAGTTTGTAACGTACTTCTTTTATTTTGACAGGATTGCCCGGAAGCTCCCTGTGAACGTGGCCATCTGTTGTTTTACAGCCTGACTAAAATCCGTCTGTTAGGCAGCTTATATTCACGGAACAGGTCTTACTACTGATGACTTTTGGCAGAACAAGGACTTTGTGTCTTATGGAAATGGTCCGATCTTTAAAATGCTGTTAAAATGATGGCTTTATTACGTTTTTACACCCACGGATTGGCGGCTGGTGATGGAATGTAGCTTACTGTATTACGTTTACGTCGTGTTTGTGCCAGTAACGTTTGTGGAATATGCTAAACGATATGCTAACTCGATGTGCTTGAGCCAAACGTGAGTAAAGTCTTTATAATTAGACCCCAATGGCTTCAGCGTGGAGTTGTTTCGGTGGTCCGGAGGTGCTGGAGGACACAAATCACGCTCAGGGGCTAATGAAGCAAATGAAAGTGCTGTACGACTGTCATCTACTGGGAGACGTGACTATTGAAGTTCTGAGTGAAGGAGACTTACTGGAGCACGGCGGGGACACTGCCACTGGGGACAAACCTCAACTTTTCCTGTGCAGCCGGATCGTCCTCGCTTCAGCCAGTCCTTATTTCAAAAGTATGTTTACTGGAGGCTTGAATGAAAGTATACAACAGAGAGTGGTCATCCGAGGTGTGGACGCTGAATCCATGTCTGTTATTATTGACTATTGTTACACAGGCAGAGTTTCTATCACTGAAAGAAATGTCCAAAGACTTTATGCTGCTTCTAACATGCTTCAGCTTGAGTACATAAGAGAAGCGTGCTCTAGTTTTATGACCAGACGACTGGACCTTTCCAATTGCGTCATGATTTTAAAATTTGCTGACACTTTCGACAATCCTGATCTTAAAAATAATGCACAAGCTTTCATAGCTAGAAACTTCAATGTGCTGTGCAATACTGGGGAATTATGTGGCCTGGACTTGAAGCAGCTGAAAGAACTTCTCATGTTAGATTCCTTAGATGTTGACTCTGAAAGAAAAGTATGCTCTGCAGCTTTACAGTGGATTGAGACAAATGCTTCACAGGAAGATGCCATGCAAGTTCTTAAATGTGTGCGCTGGGACTTGTTTACAGAAAAAGACAAGTGTTATCTTGAAGGTCTTATGGCAAGGCCTTTCCTTGATGCTTACATTGCTTCTGTCTTCAACTCCTCTCCTGATAGCAACTGTGGACTTCCTGCACCTTTGCCAAAACACAGGATAGGTGTGAGTGCCAAAGAAATGATCATTTTCTTTGGTTTGCCAAATGATAACATAATGTGCTGTGATCCTTATTCAGAGGATCTCTACTTCATGTCTCCACCTCTTCAAGACCTGAGCAGCCAAGATTACAAACGCTTTACTGTGGAGTCCCTAAATGCCTGTGCAAGCCCAGAAAACAACCTGTACCTCGCTTCCCACCTGTCAAAACACTTCTGGCTTTACAATCCAGTGAAAAACTCATGGCAGGAGTTGGCAGAGAGACCTCTTGGGAGGATCCACTCAGGGATGGGTTACCTCAATGGTCACGTGTACCTTTTAGGTGGTAGAAACCCAGTTACTGATGCCAGAATAAAAGAAGTTGAATGTTACAGTGTTCAAAGGAACCAGTGGACATTTGTAGCTCCTCTGCCTCACTCCCTGGGGAAAATGCAAGTAGTGTCACTGAATGATCACTTGTATGTTGTGAATAAAAGACGAATGCTTTGTTACGACCCCAAGAAGAACCGCTGGCGTCACTGTGGGTCACTGAGGCGAGACAAGCTGCACAAAGCTTGTGTTTTTCAGGACCAAATTATCTGTGTTTGTGACATTCCTGTTGTGAAGGCTTACAGTCCAACCAGAGGGGAGTGGAGGAGGCTGCGTGACATTCCCATAGATAGTCGCGCTCTAAATTACCAAGTGATCCAACACAACAGCAAATTGCTCCTCCTCACACAAACTCTTCTGCAGCATAACAAAAACAGGGTCCTCATCCATGAATATGATCCAGTTCGGGACAGCTGGAAGGGCATAATGGCAGTTTATGTGTCCACTTTGGGCCCCGTATGTGTCTCAATGCGTGTTTATCCAGCATGCCTCAGTTCAGCTCGCAGGTTCTCTGTAGAGGAAGATGATGACAGTGGCTCCAGCGCAGATTGGGACTTTGATGGACTGACAGATGCAGATACTGATTCAGGCAGCTCTAGCTCATTCTCAGATGAAAACTGGTAATGGGTTTTTCTTGATTAATAACTATGAGAGGAAAAGTTAATTTATTTGTATTTAATTATTTAAAATGGTTTGGGATGACTGGTGAAAAACACTAACATAAACCAGTAACTTTAACACATGAATATGGTATAGCAGTATTTATTATGTGATTGGGAAAGAAAAGCTGCATAATATGTATACAACTATTCTATTTAAATATTGTGAAAGGTACAGTACAGGGTACAGGCAACACAAATAAAAAAATGAAACTCCACTGAAAACTAAAGCTCACTGAAACTCCAGCCCTGTGTAAAATTTGCATGACTAGTTAGATTAGTCTTTCTAATTGAAATTATTGCAATAAAATCTATTATTTTATATTCTTGTTGTTAAGCCTGCTAAAAGCAAATCAAATAAATGTAATATTTAAAGTTTCATTTTAAATGCTACCTCAAAATCAAGTTGACAAAACCTTTTTTCTTTCATTTATGGGGCCAGAACACAATATGGCCATTGGCCTGGCATAAAGTGCCTAACCTTAAAGCAATGCCATAAGCTTTTTCAGGCTGCTCCCTGTAAGACAACATCCTTACCCTGTATGTACTGTAAACTGTCTCAGGACTTGACACATTCAACGATGACTTTATTATTGTGTGTTTGGTGGTGTTTTGTGTGACTTTGTATCTTTTAAACTAAAGTAAAAGTCTTGACTTTTGAGTGTCTTGGTTTATTATTATTAGTACTATGGTGATACTAAACTGTTTTATTTTATGTCCAACATTCCCTCTACTCTGATGTTTGAACTGTAAGCCGAATACGAGAATAGACCTGCCTACCTGTATTTAATCAGTTCTTGTCATGTTCATTCTTATTTTTATAATATTAGTAATTGTCTAACGTAGCCTAGGCCCTAAATATTTCATCCATAAAGTCTTCTTAGATGTATGAGTAACAGTAGATTACAAAGGCCTAGTGGTGCGTGTAAGAAATATTTGTACATTTTGCCATTATCAAAATCACAGCTAGACTATTTTCGGATACTGATGGCTGGTTTCCGGTGTTAGATCCTGCAGGTCAGCTGTGCACGGAGCAGTTTGACTATTTCAGTGATGGATCTTCAGCACCGACTAGTGGACAACCTTTATCATGAGTAGATTTTAAAATTCATATTTATATAGAAACTTTGTTTTATAATTAACTGTCACTTTTTCCAAGTCCACGCGCGTAGTTGTACATATTGTTATGTTTTAGATGTTTTGAGAGGTTAGATGAGCGTATATAACACACTGGAGCTCTTGTGTTTCCTGACTGTGTTTGAACGCACCCCGTAGATGTTCGTATGCGGCACGCGGCGTGTCTCCGCCGCCATGGTAACACACCGGACCAACACACCGGACCAACGCCGTTTATTCATCTGAAGGACCGGGCGCTTTCAGGGCACAAGGAGCTAAGCTAAAGTGAATGAACGAGGTACGTTGATACGATACGAATCCACGTTTGAAGCTTTTATTGTCCTGCGTGTTTGTGCTGCACTGGTCGAAGGATTAAAGCTGCCGTTAACGCGATGCTTTATTTATTCTCCTGCTCTGCTTGTGTTGACAGCTAGGTTAGCGTTCACTTAGTTAGCTAGCGTGGATGTTGACATACACAGGATTCAGTAATGTACGGCTGATTACATGCCGTTTATTAATGCATTAATCTGTAATGTTTGCACCTGTCTCATGTGTTTAGTTTTGAACCTCACGTTGCATCTTTCAGAATGAACATTGCTGATATTTGTGATAATGCCAAGAAGGGCCGTGAATACGCTCTTCTGGGCAACTATGACTCCTCCATGGTCTACTATCAAGGGGTTATTCAGCAGATCCAGAAGCACTGTCACACACTCAAAGATCCTGCTCTCAAAGTCAGATGGCAACAGGTAATGAGTCATGTCTTTATAAGTAATACTATACTGTTTCTGTTATTTCTGTCTCACATCACGTTTGATGTGCCATTTGTAGGTAAGGCAAGAACTAATTGAGGAGTATGAACAAGTTAAAAGCATCATGGGAACTCTTGAGAGCTTTCGGTCGGACAAGCCGGTTGACTTTCTCACACCCCAGTCAGAGGAGAGACCTGAGGATCCAGCTGTGTGGCCTCCTCCGACTCCAGCAGAGCACAAGTGTGTATCACTAATGAACATTGGTAAAATGCATCACCGCTATCTTATTAAGTACTTTCATTCAGATCATGGAATATTTTATGTTAAATTTTGTGCTAGCCCTTTAATAGATGCCAAGAAATCCAACTTTAGTTTACTATGAGCGATTCAATCAAAGTTTGTGGTTAGAGGAAACAACTTTGAGGAAGTATTTGAAATTGCAGACAAATTTGCATGTACTGCACTGGAAATGGTTCGTGCACTTCACAAGTGTTTTACTAAGACCATTACTAACCACTGTACCTGACATATTACTAGATGTCCATTTTAAACCTAAATTTCACATTATAACATGTTTTTCTACAGAAACCCTGTTCCTCTTAAGCGGCCCAGCAGCGGTGTGAAGCAACAGAAGAAAGAGTCACCTGCTCTACAGCATCGACCTGTAAACCGTGGCCAGGATAGATCAAAAGCTGAACGAGGGAGCAGAGATGCCAGAACCAAGTCCAAAGAAGATAAAGTTAGTAATCGATTTACAGATAATTTATAGATGGTCATTAAGAAAACAAATGCATGTAATACAAGATATATGTAGTAGAAAATAGTCTTCACTGACATAAGCACATATGTGCACAAAGAAGACTTCAGAGTTATTTAAATGACTGGATTTAATTATTGCATTCAGCTATTTTATCTACTAACTTTTCTGTTTTAGTCCATAAAGAAGACGTCTGGAGATTCTACAGATGTAGAGAAAAGATTCGATGGCACAGGATATGACAGTGACCTTGTTGATTCACTAGAGAGAGATATTGTATCCCGAAATCCCAATGTTCACTGGTATGGGGCAAATTTATTTGCATTTTATTCAAACATAATGTATTTTCTAACTTCCAATTGTTGACTGGAATATCTTTATAAAGGGACGACATTGCTGATCTAGAAGATGCTAAGAAGCTGCTGAGAGAAGCAGTGGTCCTGCCCATGTGGATGCCAGATTTCTTCAAGGGCATTCGTCGCCCGTGGAAGGTAACAAAACAGACAAATGCATGCATATGCACTGCTATTTTTAGAACCCACTCTGTCATAGTGTTTCAGAAATGCACCAAGAAAAACCTAAGACATAAATCTGTGGTTCAATGTTACATAAAGTGTACCACTAATATAAAAGAACAGGAGAATTTCATTGAAAAAGTGTTGTACATCAATCATACTACATATTTACAAATACTATATTAGTAAAAGAGCAGAGAACAAGCCCCAACTCCCAGTCTTACTAACGCCATCATGTGAGGTTTGGCCTTAGGCCCACCATGTGAGGGTTAATTCTTCATTGGTTATTAAACGCATCACAAAGATCTTCATTTGTCTGATGTATGCATCCATAATTGAGCTAATATGCTTTCTGTGTAGCTCTAGTTTGGTAAAGTATAAAGTACTTATGTATCAATTAACATCATGGGGGGTAGTCAGTGCAGATATTGGGGCAGTTGGTGCCATACTGGAGCTATCAAACTGCTTTACTGTGGCTTTTCCCCATGTCTGCCTGATTTGATACTAATAGTCTTGCAGTTAATAGGCTCACAGTTTCCTTTGGAGTGTATAATTGTTCACATAGAAACTAAAACCAATATCGTGGCAAGTGGCATTTTTGTAACATGTCTGCTATTAAAAAAAACAAACAGTGATTTAATGCTGTATATATGTGTATCCGTGTGTGTACAGCACTTTTTCTTGACCAGTAAATCAATTTTGATGGACTACTAATAATAAAGGCTTTTCAAATCTGTGTCTCAATGGCCTTTAATAATACTGTAGTTCCATAATTATGTGATTATGTAAAATTGTCATGATTATCACAAACTGTCATTCGCTTTCCCTCTTTTTAGGGTGTATTAATGGTGGGCCCTCCTGGTACCGGCAAGACCATGTTAGCCAAAGCTGTGGCAACTGAATGTGGAACTACTTTTTTCAACGTGTCGTCCTCCACTCTCACTTCCAAATATCGGGGCGAATCAGAAAAACTTGTCCGCTTGCTGTTTGAAATGGTGTGCATCTGTATAAATAATTTCACTATTCTTAAAATAAAATGAGTAATGCGTGTTCTACCCACCTTTTGTTCCCTAAGGCTCGGTTTTATGCACCAACAACAATTTTCATAGATGAAATTGACTCAATATGTGGAAGAAGAGGAACTTCTGATGAACACGAAGCTAGTCGTAGGGTCAAATCGGAGCTGTTAGTTCAAATGGATGGTAAGAGTTTTAATTTGTTATTCATAGCATTCACTCTGATAATAATGAAGGCACTAATCGGTAGGGCCGTCACGATAAAAAATGTTGAAGTGCCATATATTGATGGAATAAATAAACGTGATAAACTACAAATACTGAAACAAATTTATGCCACTGACACAAGCAGTAGATTTAGACCACACAAACTATTCTTTTGTATTGAGTCATAGAAGTTATTAATTCAAACTTTTACGGCTTAAATATTATCGTATAGCTAAAAAAATACCGAAAATGTACACAAGAGTAATACTGACCCCCCAAAAATATTGTTTCAGCTTTCATTTATTGAACGAAAGGTCAATAATATATATATAGACAACTCCATGGATTATGAGCTGTTATTTTTTGTTTATTGAAAAGGTGTCGGGGGAGCTATGGAGAACGATGACCCTTCAAAGATGGTTATGGTTCTGGCAGCCACAAATTTCCCATGGGACATAGATGAAGCGTTACGACGGCGGTTGGAAAAGCGTATCTACATCCCTTTACCCACAGGTCGGCTCTGCTCATTTACTGCAAGTTTTAAAAGGTAAAACGGTGGTATTTGTCATGACACAAGTAAATGAATCTGTATCAATTTGTGCATAGCTGTGGGTAGAGTGGAACTACTGAAAATCAACTTGAGAGAAGTGGAGTTAGCGGATGATGTGGATCTGGATCTAATTGCTGAAAAGATTGCTGGTTACTCTGGAGCAGACATTACCAACGTTTGCAGGTGTGTATAAAAAAAAACCACATACATATACTGCCACTCAAAAGTTTGGACACATCATCTCATTCAATGTTTTCTTTATTTTGACTATACTTTTTACATTTTATATGCCGCAAAGAAAAAAATCCTCAAACTATCCACGCTTTGCTTTGTTGAAATAAATGTGGTAGTTATTAACTTTTTTTTCCTCTACTACATAATTCCATATATCTTGCTTCATATATTTGATGTCTTCTGTATGTATATAAAATGTAGAAAGTAGTAAAGATAACATAAAGAAAAAACAGTAAAGAGAAACTAGGGCCGACTGCCAAAATGCTGTCAAGAGTGCAGGCTCTTACTTCTGGCTCTTACTTACATATTGAATATTATGTAAAGTGGTATTTCTTTTCTAATGTGAGTTGTTTATAGTTCTTCAATGTAATTAAAAGTCCTATATTATATGAAATTGACTCTTATGAGCTTTAAGCCATGTTATAATGTTTTTACCTCATCCAAAACATACCTGGGGTTTTGGTTCATTCGCACATGTTTCAGGAACCCTGCAGTATTATTTTCAAAACTCAAAATGCTTTGTTCCACCTTGTGAGGTCATGAAGTGGTAGTTTTCAAGTTAACGGCTACCTTTTAGTTTTTGTACAGTAAAGATTGGTAACTCCGGGCTGAAATGATCCAAATGATTCTAGTGAAAGTTTATGGGGCTCACAGCCACACAGTGGGGCTCTTTGTGTATTACCATATGACACATATATGAGTGTTTTCAGTTTGAGAGAAGAACTAAATATGCAGGGTTTATGTGTTAAATGTGTGTTGAAACAGCACAACTTTAGTTATGTTTTTGATGAGGACACAACATTATAACACAGATCAGAAAATAGCATAATGTGTGGTTTTTAAGGAGAAAAACAAGATTTACACATTTCATCGTTGACACTAATATAGTAGACTGAGCAGCTGCAGCAACAGTTTAGCCTGAAACCAACATATGAATTCTACGGAAGTGTTATGTCAATGTTTAATTAAGTAAAATGCTGCATGTATGTCTTTTGAATTTAGAGATGCTTCAATGATGGCTATGCGTCGCCGAATCCAGGGACTGACCCCTGAAGAGATCAGAGCTCTGTCTAAAGATGAGCTGCAGATGCCTGTGACTATGGAGGACTTCACTCTCACACTGAAGAAAATCTCCAAATCCGTCTCTGCTGCTGATCTGGAGAAGTATGAGGCATGGATGGCTGAGTTTGGGTCAGTTTAAAGACAGGTACAAATAAATCAAAATGTGCGGTGATGTAATGAGCATATATAACTTGTATATAGGAGGAACATGACCAGCTCCTCACCCACCACATTTTGACTTGATTAGAAAGCAAATGTCCACTTTTAGTACTACTGGTTTAAAATACTTGAAATAGCATAGTTTATAGGTTATACAATATTAATTTATTTTAATTATGTTATCTAGATTTAAAAAATGCAATTTTGTTAATTTCATGCAGTTGCTCTATTCAGGCTCTCTATAATTACAGTAAAATTGTATTAAATGTATTTGATTTTCTTTTCTACCCATCCCAAAAGAGTCCAAAGTTGCCCATTCAGTATTAGGCAAACATATCTAACCTGTTTACTTTCATTCAGACAACATCTTAACTGCGATTTTGTCCCTGTATCTATATGTTTACATGTTCATCATTCAGTTTAATCATGCTGTGTTTTTGGTTTGTTCTGTCGACAGACCATTTTATACTCTAGTCTTAAGTTTTTACTTGAAATGCAAAGTTCCATTTTTACCTTTTTAAAATTTGGCCTGTACTATTTTATAGGCTATTTTTTGTTGTTATTCAGAAAAAAATCCAAGTTGTATTGTGCACTGTATTTATAATAAACTGACTTGAGTTCACTGTTATTGTTCCTTTATACGGTTATGTTATATATATATATATTTGCATTATTATCATAAACTGCATATATAGTGTCACAATTCTGTCCTGGAAAATTTTTTGAATTAAACAACATCAGAACTAAAGCAGATGGAAAAAGCAAAATGGATGGACAACAATTAACTAAATTTGATATATGTATATACAATTATTTCTTTAGTTACTAAAATATATAGAATATTAGATTTGGTTATATTTAACAGTGTAACAACGCATAAACCCACACCCTAAAGTTTTTGTATTTATTCAAAACACCTATGAAGAAATCTACTGATCCTCTTGTTAGTCCAGTGCATGTTCAGTGCATTGATGAACCTGCTCCTGGTTGATTTAATCCAGATCCAGGTTCAGATCCAGTGTGTGCATGCTGAGTGCAGTGATGAACCTGCTCCTGGCTGATATAATGCAGATCCAGTGTGTGCATGTTCAGTGCATGTCCAGTGCATGTCCAGTGCAGTGATGAACCTGCTCCTGGCTGATATAATGCAGATCCAGTGTGTGCATGTTCAGTGCATGTCCAGTGCCAGTGCAGTGATGAACCTGCTCCTGGCTGATATAATGCAGATCCAGTGTGTGCATGTTCAGTGCATGTCCAGTGCATGTTCAGTGCCGTAATGAACCTGCCCCTGGCTGATATAATGCAGGTCCAGTGCAGTGATGAACCTGCTCCTGGCTGATTTAATCCAGATCCAGGCAGATCCAGTGTGTGCATGCTGAGTGCAGTGATGAACCTGCTCCTGGCTGATGCTGGGGCCGTGTGACGCTGTGGCTGCATCAGCGCGTGGTTTGCAGCGCCACTGATCGAGGAGGAGACGTGTTTTCGCCCTGCTCTCTCCACCATCACACTGGCTCTAGATCCTCACAATGGAGACCAAACCGGTCATCACCTGCCTTAAAACGCTCCTCATCGTGTACTCCTTCGTCTTCTGGGTATGTATGATTTCGCAGGCGTGTGCAAAACTCCGCACATATTAGTGCAATCTCACATTCTGTGCCGCTGTTTTTGTTGCGCGTTTTATTAAAAGGGTGGTCAGAGGCAGCATCATCGACCAAACGCAGTCGTGTGGTGGAAAGTAACGGGACAGATGGATCTAGACACGATGCATTTTGATTTCCAGCCCTAAAACGTGTCGTGATATGATATGGCTTTATGTAAGGGTTTTATTTTTGTCTGCTGGGCGTGAGTTGTGTCCGTACAGAGCCCACATAGCATCATGGTGGTTGGCGCTGCTCTGGGATGTTGATATCTTTTCAGCGCAACGATTTATCTCGCATTTGTTGAGATGTTGACACTGACGGGCCTCGTTTATTTCCCTTTGTCGTTTGAAGTGCATTATCCCCATTACACATTTCGGATCGTTCCCATAGGCTCTTAAAGAGACACTGCACCAATAATCCCACACAGACGCACACTAAACAACAGGATTTCCGCTCATTAAAAATCCTTCTGCAATATAAGGAGAGGCCTACTGCAGCCTACTTGCATCTGTCATTCAGACTGTGAGCAATGGGGCTTTATTAGTAACAGCTATGCACATTATATCATTAATTATAGCCTAGAACAATTTGCATTTTAAACTTTGTAACCTCACTAAACATTTGCCTTTTGATTTCATGTTTTTAGAATTAATGTAGATTATGTTCAGACTGCTTTAGATATTTTAATAGATCCATGATTTGACTGCCGCTGTCTAATGTATTCATTATTTTGTACTGTATCATCTTTCGATTAGAATTAAAGACAAAATAAAGTAGCAGTATTTTAGTTAATCTTACCACAACCTACAAAAGAAGCCCTGTTGTTGTCAATAATGGATTCAAATAGGCAGGAGGGGTGTGATTATAGAATTAGTCCAATGTGTTACAAAAAATGATTTCCTCTACATTGCACAAGTGCCAAAATAGTTTAAGCACCAAAGCGTGTCGTGCTAAGTCATGTTGAGAACACTTGATGCTAAAGCCATGTGTTCTGCTGTCAGAGATCTTCACTTTTATATTTAGTCAGGGCTGGTTGGTTGGTCCTTGCTCTGCTATCCATCCACTGCATCAGGTTTCAGATGTCTGACCTGGGTCTCATAGCTTTGATGAATCCTACTGCCATGGGGCAAAGAGAGAGAGAGCTGGCACGGCGGGCGACAGCGAGGGGCTGTGTTCATGTCACGCTTTGGCTTGACTGTCATCAGCTTTACTTGTCGTGGGAGATTGTGTGAGTGGTATGTGCCTAAAGAAGCACGTTGGCTAAATGCAGAGCAGGTGGTCGTGTCTGCTTTGTGTCCTTGCCAGAATATTTTATCATTGCACCTTCTGTGTCTATTAGAGCACAGAGGGGGGAGTGAAGACAGGGTGACCTGTTTTAAACCCCGAGCTGTAACCAGGGTGGTCAGCCTGGCTTTGAATTTCAAACGAAACGCACAGGGGGCTTCACGTTCGGCACCATGGTGGACGTAAAGGGGCCCCGAAGCTGTTTGGAATTCAGCAAGTCTACATGACAGAGCCCTCCTCCTTGAACCCACTCCCCCGTGGGCTTTACAATGAACACTTTGCACTGACAAGTTATTTGTGATTTGTATGCAACAGCGCAGCTCTCAGATATTTGGTTACTGACAGTGGCCATAAACACTGGGTACATCGTGATCTAGGATCGCTCTCTGAAATTCCAGCCCAATAGTATAACCTTTCATAGTACCAAAACAGTAAGGCTGACACTTGAAACATAGATTTATGTTATTAACATATTATTACATATATAGTTTCCTTAAATATGAGGAATTTACTCGCAAGTCATACCAATCCTTGAATACAATAATGTTTTGACTTTGTATTTGAGAGTTTAGTTTGAAGATTAGTTTAATTTTAACTCAAATTGATGAGAATATAGACGCTTTTACTCATTTTCTTTTGTCACAAACCCAGCCCTTGTTAAATACACACATTAAATACCATTTACCAGAGACACATTAAAACAACAACAAAGTAAATGACTTTGGAAGAGGCAGCACTCCCTGTCAACAGGGTAAAGTGTAATGTAAGAGTTGTAAACTAGAGCCAGCCTATTGTGTGCGTAGTCAGTTTGTGAATTATTAACACACACAAATTACATGATATTATCAGACTTTGATGTTTTTCTGCCAAGCCCATGCTGGAAATAGACAAGGTCCAAACTCACTCACCAATTTACTCAGGCCTGTCATGATAACACATTTTCAAGTGTGATATATTGCTGAAATAAATATAGATGATAAATGATAATATTGAAACCAAAACATAAAGCAGAATTATCCCCAAAAAGTATTCTTAATGTACAATATTGTTAAAAAACACAAACTGCAATAGATAAATAACAGAGTGCAGAGCTTAAGTAGTTAGTTTGGATCATAATTCAAACTTCTACAGCTCCAATCTCATCGTAGTGCAGAAAAATAACCAAACTTTTCCCACTACTGCAAGGAAACAGTCCCCACGATATGGCCTACACATTAACCTATTTCAGAACTGCCTTTCAAAATGCAAATATTTCCTATTAACCTATCTCTGACCTCTCCTTTCAAATACAAGCATTGCTCTGTATTTTTCCTTCCTCTTTTGGTAAATATTGAATAACTCAAATCATGGGGGTCAGGATCTCCCTCACAGCTGTAGCCTCTCACTGCTGTCTTTCAGATGACAGTAAAACATGACCAGCTGAGCCCTGCACCCTCCAGCTGCCCTGCACAACACCCTCTTTTATCTGCGGTCTTCATTTGAAATGCTAAGAGAGGTGCAACAGGAGGAAGCGTCTCACCTTCCATCAAAGACGCACTTTCATTTGTCCTATATTGTCAATTTTTTGGTGTGCGTTCAAAGCCTAGACTGTATGAATAAATGGACAGAGCTAACCTGCTAGCCGCTACGTCCCAAATAGGAAGTGAGCCTGGGCGCGCTTCCGGCTCCATCGACTCCAATTCACTTTACATTGAGAAATTGTCACCCCTCTCTGTGTAACTGCTGCAGTGAGCCTCATCATTTTGGTCTTAAAATCAAGATAAGAAAGATAATAACAGTGAAATCAGGAGCCTTCTTTCTCTGAGGTCGATCCCACGGTTCAGGCGGCAAAGGTTGTTACCTGCCTGGCTCCGGATTGGCTCTTTGGTTGCTATGATACTTTGAACTTTGCTCCAGATTTCTCCCATAACTGCTCACCCCGATGAGCTTCATTTGACTGGAGCCGAACGCTGTGGGTGTGGGTCACTCTCACTTAGTCTTTATACAGTCTGTGGTTCAAAGTCATAAGGTTCTTCTGCCTCAAATATCGTCTTCAGACTAATTAGGGCTGCCAAAAGTATTGAAAATCAGATACTAATCTATAGAAAACTTAGTATCAAAACTAGATACTGGTTTGAGCAGGTATCGATACTAAAAAAGTCACATTCACAGGACAGAAATGAACCTTTCCTGAAGCTTTAGAATGATTTTGAGCTGTATCAGAACAAATATAAGACACATAGACTAGTACAGAACCTAGTGGATACTTTTTACTTTTACTTCACTACATTTGAGAGCAGGTATCTGTACTATTTACGAACAGAACTTTTTTTAAATCAAAATCACTATATTTGCAGCTTTATTAGATCTCAAAAATATCTGATAAAAAATACTTTTTTGCTTTTTACTCTTTAAGCACATTTAAACAAGTACTTTAATACTTTTACTTAAGGAGATTTTTCATGTGATACTTTTACCTTTTTTGCTGTGGTATCTGCACTTTTACTTAAGTAACAAAATACTGGTACTTCTTCCACCAGTGGTAAAAGATAGTCCCATGATTTAATGTTGAAAATAACATTATATAGTCTAAAGAAAGAGTTTTTTTGGTTATCACTATGGTAATCTATGTGGAGTATCGAGTCTATTCCTTATCGATTTTGAAATTTTAGTATTGTGACAGCACTAACACTAATTATACTTTTTCCTCTTCCATCTCTGACTCATGCAAAAATGATATTCTTATACGGCACAGTTGCACAGATAACAAGCTGTAATTCGTCTATTTCTGTTGTCCTGCAGATAACTGGAGCTATCCTGTTGGCAGTTGGAGTATGGGGGAAGTTGATGCTTGGCCCGTACATCTCTCTGATCGCCGATAACTCCACCAACGCTCCCTACGTCCTGATTGGCACCGGGACTGTCATAATTGTCTTTGGCCTGTTCGGATGCTTTGCCACCTGCAGAGGAAGCCCATGGATGCTGAAGCTGGTGAGAGACAGAGCGTAGTGCTTTGGTGTAGTGTTGCAGAGGAAGAAAAGGGCGATTGGTTTGCCACAATGAAGGAGTGATGGCCGACCTCTATCAGTTTAACAGCATCAAAAATTCAATAGACCTTGGAAGTCTTTGTGTTGTGTTGATGTGTGCTCAGTGTGCGTGTGGGTCCGGTAGTGTGTGAATTCAAACTTAGGCAAATGGGAAAGGTTACAGTTCAAAATATGCAAATTCTGCTTCACGGTTGTCTCTCTTTCAGTACGCCATGTTTCTGTCCCTGGTTTTCCTTGCGGAGTTGGTTGCTGGGATCTCTGGGTTTGTGTTTCGCCATGAGGTCAGAATCACAATATTTTTATTTAACCAGTGCTAACGGCTTTCATTACTAAAATGCGTGCATATTTGTTGTAGATTAAGGGAACCTTTCATAGGACCTACACTGATGCAGTCGCCCACTACAATGCTGAGGATGAAGCTAGCCGTGCTGTTGACAACTTGCAACACAGGGTATGTATTTTATGATAAAATACACTACCACACTACCAGTCAAAAGTTTGGACACACCATCTCATTCAGTGTTTCTTTTTTTTCTTAATTTTTACTACTTTCTTGATTTTATATAGACACAGAAGACATCAAATATATCAAGCAAGATAAATGGAATTATGTAGTACAGAAAAAACATTAAATAACTCTACTAAATGCCATAGGATTTGAATATAAAAAAATATATTGAGTAGAATTATTTCACTTTTTTTTCTTTCACTTTTTTACTACATAATTCCTTATATCTTATCTCATATATTTGATGTTTTTGTGTGTATATAAAATGTAGAAAGTAGTCTAGATGTTAATGTATCTTTGTTTTGTCAGTGAGCTGCAGTTGTGCATTAGATTTTCACCATCACTGTGACTGTGTGGGAAGTGAATAAATAATAGACTAACAAAAAGCCCATACTGCTGTTCTGCTGCATTAGACATTTTGTCAATAAATCGTTATTATTGGCAGTTTGTTTATTAATGGATAAAATACTATGAAACATTTCTTTTTAACAGTGATGGGAGGAGTACTTTCAAAATGTTTTTAGTTACAGAATACTGAATATCTGTATTCAAATCTGTTTTGTAACATACTCTGTTACCTGGTCCAGTCAGAGTGCTGTATTCTGAATACTTAGAATACTATTACATTGAGCTGCATTTAAATTATAGTGTAAAGACAGAACATAAGATTAAAAACAGCTTTAAATTGGTTTCACTGTTTTTAAAGGATTTCCTTTCACTGATTGGAGGTGGAAAAATCACTCATGCCTCACCACATTAGCAATGTTTTATGTTTCTCTCATAGATTCTGTGCAGTTCTAAGCCTAAATTACATGGTCAAATACCGCAATGTATCCCATTAATTTTAGAAAAGTAACTGTACTCTGAATACAAACAAATGAAAAAGTAAGTATCAGAATACAGTTGCTCAAAATTAGTATTCAAAGTATGTATTCTCAGTATATGTATTCAGTTACTTCCCAACACTGCTTATTATACTACCTTATTCACTTCTGTTGTATCTACATAAAAAAAATTTTTTTTAAAAACTCTTATTATTCTTCTTGTCACTTCTGTGTTTTTATGCTTATTTTTTGCCTGCACATTTAGCTACGCTGCTGTGGGGTGTACAACTACACCAGCTGGTTCGGCAGTGTCTATTACCCATCCAATGGCATTCCAGCGAGCTGCTGCTCCAACTCCTCTGACTGCAACCAAGACGACCTCCGTAATGCAACTTTGGCCCCAAACAAAGTCTACCACCAAGTACGCTCACCCTCTATACTTTTTCCAAAACTTTGCATTGTTTTGAACACAAATAAACTGTTTTTATACATGTTGATTCTCTACACTTTAACCACCTTCCACAGATACTCTCTCATATATCCATTTTGCCTCTAACCTGCATATTTAATGTATCCCGGCCCCGTGACCTACTGAAAACTAACCTCCCTCAAACCCTTTTGTTTCAGGGATGCTATGAGCTGGTCACTTCATTTATGGAAACCAACATGGCCATTATTGCCGGAGTGACGTTTGGGATTGCCTTTTCACAGGTGAGTTTTTGTGCATAGTTCAAGATGTTTGCATAAGCGCCCCCCTCAACAGAATCAAGCACATGTCACTTCTTAACTGTAAAGAATGAAACACAGTTGGCAAAGCTTTTAATACACGCTGCAGTAAGGTTTGCATGTTTAGCTTTGCCGTTCCTGTTGCTCAATAACTTTTTAAAGTGCTGATGGGAAGTAGTAAGTTGTCTTTTTGTTTGGTTGTTAATTTCAATGGCATTTACAACTACTGGCAAACAAAAAAACAATTCTTATCATTGTAGTTGTCATATATTTGATTACATTCCACAATAACTGACTTCTTTCCTTGAACATTCTGTATTTTGTCTTTCAGTTGATCGGCATGCTTTTGGCCTGCTGCCTGTCGAGGATCATCACAGCCAATCAGTATGAGATGGTGTAGTTTATACACAGTGCAGGAAGAAGGTAGAAAAACACCACACCTACGATTATTGCAATATTTTATTTTTATTATCATTATTTTGTGTTTAAGGGGTAAAAAAGAAGAAAGCCAAGAGACAGAGAAGTAAATTCCCAAAAACAAATCTCTCTGCCTGGGATCTTAATGTAATATCTTTATGTATCTTACTGTAAAGCATCATTCCGTGACTCACTGCTGAAACATCACAGCTTTTGATACCACACATTATCCATGCACATTGTAGTTTTTGCCCCTGTCACATATGTTGGTGCTTCAAGTATGTGACTAGGAATAAAATGTGGCTTCTTAAACGGTTGGTTACTGCATGTTCCACTGACCAAGTCAATGCACATGATCACCTTTTTACAATACCGTGAACCTTGAAGTAATACTTTGATAGATAGTCTTTGTTTTTTCATCATTGTATATTCTTACGGTTAGGATACTTTGCGAACTAACTATTGATAATATTGAGGAAGACATAATAAGTTTGAAAATCATCATTAAATATAAAAAGAGTTGAGCATGAGCGTATCTTTTGTATAAAATTAGTTTACTTGCAGGATTAACGCAGGTTTAAATGATTTAAATGTTGCAGAAAACATGCTCTTTTAATTCTTGTATTTTAGACCTTTTAGTCTTCTAAAAAAATATGTTTTGGTAAATACATAATTTTGCACAGTATTTAAAAGCATAAATATTTATGCAGCTCCAGAATGGCTCCATGAGTGAACCAAATATTTTATTCAAACATGCTATTCATTCTCCACAGCATATGGCATGTTGGTTTATGTTAGATAATTCTGACTTACCTTAATAATTGTATGTAAAGTATTGTTCTTGCAGCAGTGTGTTCATGTATTTGAGGGTTACATGGAAACTTGGAGTTTCATTGAGAGTCCACAGTGACAACACACTGAAACCTTTAGAAACAATGTTCTGTAGTAGCTTGTTTACAGTAGTTTCACTCAAATGTAGATATGTATTGGATATGTAATTTATATGATGTATTGTTTCTTAGTCTGACAATAAAACACTTGTGTTGCAGGTAGGCTGCACTTTGTGCTGTTCATAAATACTTGATAGATAGTTTAGCAAATCATGCAGAAAATCTGTTGTGGCAAATCTATTGACTTAGTTGTTTCAGTTTGAGTGTTTATCTTTTATATTTTTGTCTCACCAAGAAGTATTTAGTACGTGATTATGATTTCTATATTATTTGTTTTGTGTGTTTTCTTTTATGAAAATACCTTTGTTAATGTATCAGCCTCTTGGGGTGTAATATTTTCATTTTGGTCAGTATTTGGTTGTAGCTTGAATTAATACAATTGTGTTGCTTTGAAGAATGTATGTTATCACAATGAACAGTGTCTGCTCCTCAATCTGATCCTGACCTGTAAATACAAAATTGCAGTTTCATCCAGCTTACACACGGGGTCACTAGAGGCCCACACAAATTGTACCATGCTGTCTACTATCAACCGAGTCACCATCAGTGGTCTTATTATCAATAAATATTGGAAATAACAGTGTTGTCTGTTCATTTATGATGACTGGCCTTGCATGTAGCCCGGGTCCTTGACCTAAACAACTTCACAATCATGTATTAAATTTATGAAAAATTGGTTATTGGCCACACGGAGCCTATTTGTCAGAATCCTAATGAGCCACTGTGAAAAACAGGCCTATAGGTGCCCAGCAGGCTCAGAACCTGCTGGGCACCAAACTGCCAAATAGTTAGCTATTGGTCACAGACTAGACACTGTGTAACTTTGTTTTCTCCAACTTCAAGCTGCTCTGCTGTGAGGAGCTGATATAGTCAGGCTTACAACACAAACCTATAATCTAATGGATATTGTGTAGCCTGTTTCATTTTCTCAGAGATAAGTTGAGCCACTTTTTGCTTTTGTGGGCTTTTTGTTTTTGTCAAATCTGAATAAAATAAAGCACTCAAATATATTCTAGTACAGTTTTGTAACTGTTTGCCTCCCTGTGTCCACACTCCTCATCTTCACAAAAGCCCTGAAAACTCACCTGTTCAAAACTGCCTTCAAATAACTGCATCTCCTTTTTTTTATCTGTTTTTTTTTCCCCCATTTGTGTCTTGAACTGTGAGGTGCTATACAAGTGTCATATTATCTGTCAGTGATAATTCAATTTTAACCGATACCGATAATTTGGAGATATGCGCCATCGATAAATAAAGTAAAAACAGTATTACATTTTAAATAAACCTGAATTTTGAAATGTAAAACTTTTTAAAATTTGTTTTCGTTTATATGCCTAAATATGACTAAATCAGACCATATAATACGCATATATAATGTTGTAGTCTACAACTGCCAAAAAAAAAAAAAAAAAATCAGTAGTCCATCTTCGCTCTCTTTATGCACAGACTGAGGTACATGCCTATAATCTACAGCTGTGCACACAGCAAGAAGCAGCTCTCTGTCACTGACAAAACCCTACACCTTCAGCAAATAAATCATACATTTAACAGCACCTACTTAAGCAGCCTGTGTGTCCTCATTCTGATCCAGCATCTGTCTGATGCTCTTCTGCATGTCACAGAGTAATCTGTCCCCTGTGCGTAAAGGTGAGCTGGACACTCCTGCTGAGTGGTAGAGGTAGGACAGAGCACATGGCCACACACATAAACTGTACAGCTACAACAGATGTTACATTTGGATGAATAGTGTATATCAAAATTAGGTCAGTTTTGTGTTGGTCCATGTTTTCCTCCTGGAGCAGCTCTGCTTTTCCATTGTCCTGTGAAGCTCATCCTCCCGGGGCCAGCGCACCGAGCACCGGGTCCTGCGCAGAGGCAAAGCTGCAAATAGGTGAAGGGCTCCGGGTGTGAAACTGTGGGTAGGCTGTCTGCGGGCTGTGGGTAGGCTGTCTGCGGGCTGTGGATAGGCTGTCTGCGGGCTGTGGATAGGCTGTCTGCGGGCTGTGGATAGGCAGTCTGCGGGCTGTGGGTAGGCTGTCTGCGGGCTGTGGATAGGCTGTCTGCGGGCTGTGGATAGGCTGTGGATGCGGGCTGTGGATAGGTCTGCGTCTGTGGATAGGCTGTCTGGGGCTAGGCTCAGAGAGTTGTGGAGACAGAGAGGTGATCACCCCCCAAAGCTGCTAAACAGAACGCCGCGCTGTCTCTCTGGCTCAGTGAGGCTGAGAATCACCCTCACCGGCTCCTGACTCACTGCAGAGAGCGGAGGTTTGGTAGTTATTTTCCGCTCTGACTGTCTGGGGGCTGCTATGTCTCGTCACGGGCAGTGGTCACGTGCTCCATCCTACCGCTGCCAGTGTCCGGCTCACCTTTACGCACGGGGGATAGATTACTGGATCAGAATGAGGACACACGGGCTTCTTAAGTAGGTGCTATTAAACGTGTGATTTATGTACTGAAGGTGTAGGCTTTTGTCAGTGACAGAGCTGCTTCTTGCTGTGGGCACAGCTGTAGACCTCAATCTGTGCGTAAAAAGGGCGACTCAAGTCATCCGTCTCCCATAGCTCATAGTTGAGTTCACTCAGCCACGAATTTAGCCAACATCTTGTCATACAAACATGTAAAAGTGGTATAATCTCCACTGATGCCACAGTTCCTTGTTTTACATCACGTTATTTCATGATAATTTTCTATCACGTTCTATTGCAGAAGCATAGTTGGCACACAGATAAACGACCTTATGGACACTTTTAAATCCGGTCGGTCAAAAAACACAAAAGTAAAACCCTGGCAGACTCCACACACCCCCTGCATGAGGTGTTTAAACCCCTCCCCTAAGGCAGGAGATACTCGGTGCCCAGGTGTAGGTCAAACAGACTAAAAAACTCTTTTGTCCCTACTGTCATTGGGCTTTTAAATAAACTATAAAGGGGATGACATCGTGCTGTTGTCCCATCACACTTATTTATTTTTTAATTTAATTTAAATGATCTTTTTTAGCATGTTGTTTTTATTCTTATGTCCTTTCCATTGTCATGACCTGTGAGGCTGTAAGTGCCCCTCTAGGACCTACTAAAGTGTGGAAGTTGAGGTTAACATGAAACTGTCACATAATTTTGAGATAAATATCACATTCATTATAGCATCATAGTAGTATTGTGATGCTGATGATTTTTATTTAACTATAGATGTGACAGTTGCACGCTGCCGTTACCATAGAGTGAACTGATTTTCAAAATTTAAAACTGGGACACACCAGGTTTGGATGGTGGTGTAAATGAAAGCGTAACACTGTCCATTCTCGACTCATTTGTGTCAATCAGAATCTCGGGACTTTTGTTGGTGCATTTTTTGCATTATGGTCATTTTCAAGCAGGGTTTTCTGTACTTTAACTAAACATATGACAATATATTGCCCCCTTTACTATTGATGAGGCTCAAATAGGTCAAAAATAGGGACACCTGGGACATTTCTTGGGCTTATACAAAACTCGAACAAATCACTGGTTTTGGATGAATCTTCCCCAGACTTCCTATGTCCTGGTAATGTGTTTTATAGACCTACATGAATTCTTCGTCCCACACTGTAAATGCTGTTTTGTCTTTTTATTTTCCTTATTTTTAACAATATGCGCCAGATAAGAAATATTCTATCTGTGGGTTTCATGCTTTGTACTGCAGAGGAAAAAGGTTCTCTATCAAGAGGGATTTAAGTGACACAAGCTCAAAGCAGACACTGTGTAATGTGAATATTGACAGTGATTAAAAAGTTAGAGTGAGGCAGACACGGACAGACTGAACAAAGTTCGTCTGCACAAAGTCCGTCTGCACAAATTCCGTCTGCACAAAGCCCATCTGCACAAAGTCCGTCTGCACAAATTCCAACTGCACAAAGTCCATCTGCACAAAGCCCGTCTGCACAAAGTCCGTCTGCACAAATTCCATCTGCACAAAGTCCAACTGCACAAAGCCCGTCTGGACAAAGTCCAACTGCACAAAGTCCGTCTGCTCAAAGTCCAACTGCACAAAGTCCGTCTGCAGTGGGCTGCTCAGTCTGCGTGACACGTGTTTTCTCGTCTACACTGGGAGCACATGGTCCCAGCAGCGGCTCAAACAGACAAATCCCGCTCACTGCACCACCCTCCTCTCGTGTCATTGAGATCCGCGCATTGTCCAAACCCGTGAGCCCGAGAACCTCACAGCGTCACAGCCTCTATGTGAAGCTCCAGCGCAGACGCGCGGACAACACAGTCAGAGCTGCCTCGTGTTTTTAAAACTTTGAGATGACCTGTCAGATCTAACGTGAGAAGCCTGTATCCCCTCCCCCATAAGGTGGGGCTGGTACAAAGCGGCTTGGCTTAAATATCTTTCCTCCAAACGTAAAAGAAGCCCGTATATGTAAATACATGAGCTCCGCTCACTGCCCTCTGACCCGAGGCTGCTCCGCGCGCGCGGCTGGAGCAGGAGGCGGGCAGGGGGCGGAGCAAGGGGCGGAGCGCTCTGAGGAGACACCTCTGAGGGAGAAAATCTCTGAGGCAGAAAACCTGCGAGAGAGAAAACTGAGGGAGAAAACCTGCGAGAGAGAAAACTGAGGGAGAAAACCTCTGAGGGAGAAAACTGAGGGAGAAAACCTCTGAGGAAAAAACCTGAGGGAGGGTACTGAGGGAGAAAACCTCTGAGGGAGAAAACCTCTGAGGGAGAAAACCTCTGAGGGAGAAAACTGAGGGAGAAAACCTCTGAGGGAGAAAACCTCTGAGGGAAGAAAACGGCGGAGGAAAACCTCTGAGGAAGAAAACTGGGGGAGAAAACCTCTGAGGAGAAAACCTCTGAGGAAAGAAACTGAGGGAGAAAACCCCTGAGGAAAACACCTCCGAGGGAGAAATCTGAGGGAGAAAACCTCTGAAGAAGAAAACTGCTGGAGAAAACCTCTGAGGGAGAACATCTCTGATGAGAAAACCTCTGATGAGAAAACCTCTGAGAAAAAAAACTGAGAGAGAAAACCTCTGAGAAAAAGAGGCTGAATTAATTATTTTGTCATTAGCAGTGTGACGTCATAATTGCCATTATGTCCAATAATCATTGGTGACCGATAATTGTGCGTCCCTAATTATTAGAGCCTAATTATTATAATTATTATAGTACTTGTAGAGAAACTGGAGTTCAAAATGAAAAAAAGGATTTTGGCTTAGTTGACCCCAGTTGTGGATAAACTGAGCCAGGTCTTGGGGAATGTTCAGCAACAACATTAAAGCCTGACCTGTGACCAAAATGAATCAAACTTGTATTTATGAATTACAAAATGTCCTTAGAGCTATTTTATACAGAAAAAACAGTAAATACAATAGGTCTATGTACTATTTTTGTAAATACAAACCTCACAGTACTGTCTCAGTTTTCACAAAGTAACTTTTTGGGAAAATTAAGAAATTAAAAGATAAAGACATTTACCTAAACTGTTATATCTTGCAAAATGACCAGTATGAGAAAACAAAACTGATCAAAATAAAATACATGTTTTGCGTGACAAATGTGACAAAAAATGTGTTGTTTTTTTTGTTTCCAATTTCGCTTTTTGTTTTCAGTTTATATCCCATGCGCTTGTAAAAACAGTAAAACAGTTGGCCTAGTTTTCGAGATTCAGTGGGTGGTTAAGTTACCCCTTTAACACCTGCGCACACCCAAAGAGTCAGTGTTACTCAAGTGGGGTATTTTTGAACAGAATCGAATGGAAAGTTAAGCCTAAAATGCTCTTTAGATTCTTGCCTTTTACACTTTCGACCGTGTGGGGGCGCTTCAGCACCGCTCAAAAACGAAACTCAGGAGCGACCGCGAGTCTGGAAACGAGCGCGGGCGTCTGTGACACACACACATTCACACGGACACACAGACACACGCACACACACGCACACACACAGACACATACAGACACACGGAGCGCACATACACGCAGACGCAGAGAACACACACACACGCAGAGCACACGCACACACACAGAGCACACACACGCAGAGCACACGCACACACAGAGCACACACACACAGCACACACACGCAGAGCACACGCACACACAGAGCACACACACACACACACGCAGAGCACACGCACACACAGAGCACACACACACACGCAGAGCACACACACATACGCGCACGCACGAGCACACACACACACACACACATCTCTCTTTTTCTCCCTCTCTTCCTGTCCGCCTCTACGTATCTCTCCCTCTTTCTCTCCCTCTATCCGCCTCTCCGTCTCTTCCCCCTCTCTTCCTCTCCGTCTCTCCGTATCTCTGTCTCTTTCCCTGCGCTCGCTACGGCAGACAGTGCAAACGAGCCCGGAGAGCAGCGCTTTCTCTCCCCTCTCTTCCTCTCCCTCTCTTTCTCTCTTTCCCTTTCTTTCTCTCCCTCTCTCCGTATCTCTGTCTCTTCCTCTCCCTCTCTTTCTCTCCGTTTCTTTCCCTGCGCTCGCCACGGCAGACAGCGCAAACGAGCCCGGTGAGCAGCTCTTTCTCTCCTCCTCTCTTTCCCTCCCTCTTTCTTTCTTTCCCTCTCCGTCTCCCTCTTTCTTTATCTCCGTCTCTCCGTCTCTCCGTCTCTTTCCCTCGCCACGGCAGAGGCAGACAGTGCAAACGAGCCCGGTGAGCGGCGCACGGGGGAGAGGGAGCGATGCAGTTGCTCTCGGAGAATATAATACGTACATCGCAAAACGTTCACGCAGCAATCTTGTTACGCAAATGAGCGGGACAACAGCGCGGCAGTGGGCCCGCTAAATGGAGCGTGCGTGCCGCTGGCTGAGGCGCGCCCCTTCTCTCGCAGCCCGCCTCCGCCTCCTCACTGCGCCTAATGGGTTATAGGCTGGAGGGAGGGAGGCATCCACCAGGGAAGCGCTATTACTCACTCACACAGGCGCGGATTTAAGAAGGGCACAGACGCGCACAGCTTTCGTTCAGCTCAAAAATGGAAACCAGGGATTGGATTTTTACTCCTTAAAGCTTCGGAAAAAATAAACAAAGCCTATATGTGTAGCTGGAGATATAATCATCTCTCCTGTGGCTGCATTAGACTGATTATTTAGACACATTTTCTGAAAAAACAAATTGCAATGTGTTGGGTTTTTGGGGCTGAAACTGTGGTAAAAGACGCACCATTATGGATCAGGCTAAATCCAAGTCCAATCTCAAGTTTCTGATTGGATCTTGGATTTAGCCTGGATTAGATTAGTTTACTTGAAAGGGGACAGTGCAATTTCATAAAACACGTCTGTAGTCCTCTGGCCCTGATGTTAGAGGAGTAATAAAAATGAAATTCACAGAACTAAACATGAGACAAGTATAAACATCACAAAGTACATGGAAAACAGGGGCAGGTGTAGGGCTCAGTGTGGGCAGGTGTAGGCCTCAGTGTGGGCAGGTGTAGGGCTCAGTGTGGTCAGGTGTAGGCTTCAGTGTGGACAGGCCTCAGTGTGGGAAGGTGTAGGCCTGAGTGTGGGCAGGTGTAGACCTCTAAGTGGGCAGGTGTAGGGCACAGTGTAGGCAGGTGTGGGGCTCAGTATGGGCAGATGTAGGGCTTAGTGTGGGCAAGTGTAGGGCTCGGGATAGGCAAGTGTAGGGCTTAGTATGGGAAGGTGTAGTAGGGTGGGCAGGTGTGGGCAGGTATGTAAGGTGTAGGGTCAGTGTGGGCAGGTGTAGGCCTCGGAGTGGGCAGGTGTAGGGCTCAGGTGGGCAGTCAGTCCTCAGTGTGGGCAGTATAGGGCTGGTATAGGCAGATGTGTAGGGCTCAGTGTGGGCAGGTGTAGGGCTTGGTGTGGGCAGGTGTAGGCCTCGGTGTGGGCAGTTGTAGTCCTCAGTTTGCAGGTGTAGGGCTCAGTAGGGAAGTCGGGCTATAGTGGGCAGGTGTAGGTCTCAGTGTGGGCAGGTGTAGGGCTCAGTGTGGGCAGTTGTAGTCCTCAGTGTGGGCAGGTGTAGGGCTCAGTATGGGAAGGTGTAGGGCTCAGTGTGGGCAGGTGTAGGTCTCAGTGTGGGCAGGTGTAGGGCTCAGTGTGGGCAAGTATAGGGCTCGGTATAGGCAGGTGTAGGGCCTATATATGGTAGGGCTCAGGTGTTTAGTGTGGGCAGGTGTGGCCATGTGTGGGCCAGTTGTGGGCAGGTGTAGTCCTCAGTGTGGGCAGGTGTTTGGTGGTGTGGGCAGGTGTTGCCTCAGTGTGGCAGGTGTTGTCTCAGTTGTGTGATCTCCTTTGCTATTCTTTTGTAAGTATGCAGTGTAGGGCTCATTGTGGGAATGTAGGAAATGGGACTATTGGTGAAGGCCTTATGTTGTTTGATCTCCTGAGTTGGGAGAAAGAAGCAAGAAGCACTCAACACCACATCCCTGCGTGCTCCCAAACACTCACTCCTCCACTGAAGCTGCTGGGTGTTGATGATGACACCCGCAGTAATCGGCGGATGCCCCGTTTCAGACATGACATAGCCTATTGAGTATAAGCCCTTTCCGACTGGTCCGGGATTGCATTCTGGCATCGTACATCTTTGACAAGTGAAAGGCTCGTGTCAGTGAGGACGTGCTGTGATTGATTGACAGCTCGGTTGCGGCAGTGAGCTCGTGTCACTTTCCATAGGCCTATTATTGACCTGCTTTTTTAAAACCCTTAGTTGTTACAAAATTTGGAAGGAGGCAATGGACTTGTTGTAGAATCAGCCTAAGAAAGACAAATAACATCTATGCATGAGGAGCCTAAAGCCTATGGAGCAGATTTCAGTGAAGTCACAAAAGGCAAGTCAAACAAGTTAAACATACTCAAATACATACAATTACCTCTTGTCCCAGAGATACACATCAGTTCACTGCTGCCCACTTGCATTATCACATCTGTATGTTCATTTATTTGACTCAATAATAATAGCCTAATTATTATTATTTTTTAAAGACTAACATTTGGATTAGTTTTTAAACATTTCTCCTATTCTTTTTGAATATCATAGATTAGAGTGTATTATGGTTTATTAATCTTTATCAATCAATATTATGAATAAAATGTTTCCTTGTATGGTTTAACTGATACTCAAATAAATAAATACATACATCTAAAATCTAAGAAGATCTCACAACTGTATGAAGATTATGCACACATTTTTAAAGCAGAGATTGCTTCAAAACTCAATTTTACAAAGCCTGTACACTCTTTTCCCTTCTGTCTATCAGTGAATTAGTTAGACTCAAGGTGGAATTCAGACCTATACAGCAGGTTTTACACGGTCTCAAGAGTTCACATTCCACCATTCCTGCAGGGCAACTTTGATTCATCTGTAAGTTTCTCGAATGAGCGGTGCACTTAGTTCTTCTAGGTCCTTCTATGGCACATGTGTCAATAAGGCCAACCCTTATTGTGCCACCCAAGTTTCACTCTCATGTAGGCAACTCCTGTCCCAAGTAAGATCAGCTTAGTAGACTCCAGGCAGCATGTCTTATTCCTGTTTGTCCCAGAAGTGTTTACAGTCTGCACAGGGCTCACATTTCAAAAAACACCACATCAACAAGTTACAAAATGGTTGGCGGTGCTGCTGATACAGGGATTTGGGAGACGCCTGTTTACATCTTGCTGGTTTGCCAACAAATAACAAAGTGACATATACAGCAGCTTGGAGTTTAAAATAAATGACAAGTATATTATTTTTCAAATTTTCCATCACTATTATTTTTGCTTATCTAATACATCACAATAACCTGCTTTTTTTTTTTTTTTTTTTAAGGGACTAATCCACCCACAGGAAGCACTTTTACGCATGGGATTGGTTCAACTGTGCGCTCGACTGTGGGCTGATGTCTGCTTAATGAATATTCACCAGCGCAGTCTCGCCCTGAATGTCTATTTTCTGCGTCATCGGAATGATATGCGCAGTGATGTCATGTCAGTTTGTTCTGTCAAAATTCCCAACTCTATCCATCCTCCGGAAGTGAGCCAGGTCATTCAGAACATTTGGTCAAGTGCATTTTACCTCTCTTTTACGCACGTATCCATTCGTTAAAGTTCATTATAAGAAAAAACACACACTTTTCTAGCAGTGACATTTCAGTACTCCCACTCTGAAACCACGCCTCATCCCGGGAACGTGCTAAATGCTCCTCTCTGTCTCGATGGGTGCTACTAGAGGTCAGTGAGTTCCAATTACAGCAGAGGAACTCGACCAACAAGTTTTGGCGGACCGCCCTGAAACCATTGCCCGGGCTATAAGTAGACGCGCCCATCAGAAGAGCAAGAGTAGAAACAACAAGAGACACACAAGGAGTCTCCAACAAAAATATACAAGAAGAAAAGGGCATAAAGTTCCAGCATCACAGACAAGACGCAGCTCATCTCCTGTATCTGATTCAAACGTGACGGAAGTGAACTCCTGTACTTTGCGCTAGACTGAAAGAAACAAGACTCCTTCAAGAACAAAGTCGCCAAAATGATGATGCAAATGACAGAAACAAGCAACCAGAAAAACTCCCTCTTCAACGCCATGAACCGCTTTATTGGCGCCGTGAACAACATGGATCAGACCATCATGGTGCCCAGCCTTTTGAGGGACGTCCCCCTAGATGAGGACAGGGAGCTCGGGTCTCTGAAGCCGGACATGGAGGATGGAGACATGTACGGTTACTACCAGCTCCTCAAGTCCATCCGGCAGGACATCGAGTGGGGAGTGAGGTGCGCAGCGGCGGACGAGAAGCGCAAAGAGAGCTTGAATCTTACGCGCACCAGTTCATCTGCATCCACCACTTCGTCTGCCTCTTCTGTCGCTTCGTTTTCATCAGAAGAAGATGAAGAAGAGGACGAGGAAGAAGAGGATCTGCACGAGCAGTTTCAGTACCATCTGACCGGACTCCAGGGAGTACTGTCCAAACTCACGCAGTCCGCCGTTTCTCTCACAAAGCGCTACAAAAAGGAGATTGGGATCGGAGGATGGGGACAGTGAGCTCTGAACTTAAAACGAACTGAAAGACTAATCACTTGGCCTTTCTCCTGGTCTGGTGAACAGGACGAGGCAGGATGCACACTCCGGCTGTGGTTCTGCCTGGATTATTGTTTTATATTGCAGATGCGTTGATCTTTTTGGAGAGTATTTGTGTACATTACATCTCAGACTATCCTTTGCACTTAAATATTGTACACATCATGCCCTCAGCTGCAGTGATACGCAAATGAAACATATTTAAAACTCATATTTAATGTACTATTTATTACCTCACAGTTTAACTGCTAATGTTAAGATGTGTGGAAAGATTATGAGATGCCTGAACTCCTGCGTGTGCCAGAGAATACTGACAATGATTTGGCACCTTTAGTTTGATGCTCATGATGTCAGTGATTTTTTTTTTTAAAGAGAAAGTATCTATGAATAATCATTCCACCACTTGTATTTGTCCTTGTTTCTGAAATGTCTGTGAATATGATGGAGGCACATTTAGATTTGCTGCCTGTGATATCCAAGTTACAATATCAATGAAATGGAATCTACTGAGCCGAGTGCACATAGAGCTGGTGTTTCCTTGAGATATGTTTTCTGCCTGTGGGACAGGCCTACTATTGGGGATCCTGATCCCACTGTGTACTACATGTACTACTTTCATGTTCATCTTTTGTACTTTTCAATAAAAAAATTTGTACCAGTCAATCTCTCAGTTTTGTCTTTTGTAAATGCAATATACACACACAACAAAATCAAAATAACAACCAGAATGCTGTAAAATTGTATTTACGAGAACGCCTACATAGTAGTATTATATATGACTCTTATTTAACACAAAAAACTCAGTCTATCTGCTCAGAGGGGAGTATCCTCTGCAGCTGTAATCTGCACAACAAGCATTACAATAAAAGTCCAGTAGTGCACAAAAGTGTCCTTTTATACAGTGTATAAACTGTGTACACTCTGTGGCTGCATATGGTCTGGTGTTTTTAAAATTGCCAATCAGTCTATGGACAAAGTCAGATCACAAGCTTTGTGAATATTGCTCTGACTATAATGATAATATAGTCAAACAATGTCAGATCAAAGAAATGTCTAAGTTTTTTTTGTTTTTTGTTTTTTTAATACACAATATTTATATGTAGTCAGCTTTTATAGGTAGCCTATATATTTTATTTAATAATTTATAAACTGACTAATAGATTAGTCAGTAATTAAGATCATATTGGGGCCTAATTAAAAAAGTTCAAAGTGCAGCACTTTTCTGGATCTACATTAGAGTCGCTGCGTGCGCTGTGCTGCTTTTTGTCCCTCGCAGCGCACAGTAGAAACAGGAAGTGTGAGTAAAAGTCCAGGAGAGGAGCAAACATAAGCATCACCAACACTATCTCTATTTTTTGTGTAAAATGTCAGTTGAAAGTTTTAAAATTTCAAATAATGAATCACGATGTGTATTTTTCAACACAGACTCAGAAGACCATCGATGTGTAAGTTGCCTCCGTGTTTATCTAAAATCTGGCGAAGCTAATCCCGCTTTTAAAACAACATCAGAACATCTTAAAACAAGACCGAGCAAACGTGTAAATGGGCTTCAGTGATCGCTTCTGTGAAAACGTTGTTAAGCTTCTTTGAGCAGAAAAACAGCCAGTGCTTTTATTGATCCTTTGCAGAGACATCACTCTAGGGGGTTCTTCCTGTGTGTCTATGGCGGAATGTACAGCAGTTACCATGGTGACACAATGCACACATTAGCAATAACTGCCAACATGCTTTAAGATTGTCAGAAAACTCAAGAATAACGGATTGGAAGTGTTCATGGTCCTGTTTGATTCTCTGACAAACTGTTGGCTAATGTTAACTAGCTTGTGACTGTAATCTTATCTGAGAGAGACTTGTTACACAGTACAAAATCAGCTCTCCCGTTTTAGCTCCATCCAAGTCAGTTCTTTATAGTCACATTGTGTAAAAACAAAACTCAGATTACAGTCTAACTTGAGTAACAGAGCTTCAGACAGAGCTGTGCCTACAGTTAGTATCACACCCCCAGGGAATGTTAATGATATCAACTGCAAAGTATCATCTTAAAGGAAATGCATGTAGCCTATGCTCTTAATGTTTTTTTTTTAAATGTACAATCTACAATCACAGCTGAGCCTGAGTTGCCAGCGCTTTAGCCTGCAAACAGAAGAACATGTGCACATTTTATCAGCATATGGACAGGTCAAACCTCCAGAATTTACTCTCTAAGCTGCAGGTGCTGGGTTTAAACTGTGACGATTCAGATCAGAGCGTCATTTTAGGTTTAAACAAACTTTTAGCTTTGAAACTGGCAACCGAAATGAGAGCCTCATGGGACTCATTGTGCTTCCTGGAGGTTTTCTTGGATAATCGTCTTGGGAACTAAAACCTCAAATTATAAAATTATAACATAAACAACTTGGCCATCACGTCTAATGTTATTAATGTCATTAAGATTACACCAGCAAGCATTAGAATTGTTAACAGTAAATGGTATTTTTGATCTAAACATGTTTACATCGTATCTAGGGACACAGATAATCCAAGTTTATGAAATTTAAAATCAAAATCTTGCATACAGTTCCTTAAAACAGTCTGGCTTGGTGTCGATAAACATTTCTCAGCCATGTCTCATTTGTTTATCTACATTTTTTTTACATTTATAAATTGTTTGTTCTTGTTTAGTTTACAAATATACATTATATAGTTTTATTATTGCTCCAAGACTGGGTAATCTCTTAATTAAGCATTTTGAAGAGTGAATGACGTAGTTAACTCACTACCTACATACTACAGTGACAGTTGGCTGCTAGCACACCTTGGGTTATCATTTATCATTTTGTCAGAAAGGGAATGCCGCTTTGCTAAATACTTTTTGTGGCAAGCTTTGCACTTATCTAACTAACCTACTTTCTCCTTTATGGCCCCACATTCTCCAGTCTCTATCTTTAATGGTCTTGTACAGGCTGCCAGTGTCCTGCTAGATGTACTGATGTAGTGGTGATTCTGCGTCACATCTGATATGTTCACGTTTACAGAAGTTTTTATAAGCTTTGTTGCCTAAAGGACATCTGCCCTTCTTTTAATGAGCATGCCTTAATGCTTTCCCTTCGTTCACACCTTTTTCTACATTTCTGCATGAATTCTTCAAGTGTTAGGTTTCTCCTTAGAAATATGCCGAATGTCCGGTTGTAACTGTCTGTTTTGTTTCCAACTTGCATCTTGTCTCTTCTTAGTTGTAAAGGCAACTGCACAGATATTAACATTTTAAGTTAAGTGCTTTATATATGTCTTACCAGATTAGATTAGATTCTCTGCAATGCACATCAGTATTATGGTTAAAAAGTAAAACATTCCCACCACTTTAAACCCCTTGAACAATTGTTATCAGTAAAATCTGAAAAAAATCCGATATATTTTTGTCTGTTTTATAGGTGGTGATCCTGACAGTGAAACGGGCCACAGGAACATTCTCATTATTGGGATGGTAAATGTTGCATGACTTTATCACTACACTAATTATACTAAAGTTGATAGAGTGAATATACGATGGCATAGTTTGTCCTAGCACCTGCTTTAGACTCGGTAGTTATTCTAAATGTTGTCCAAGACCCTGCAGGGATAACTGTGAAATATATAATCATGTTTTTACATTCAGTAAGGTACACCCTCAATTAGACAACATTTTGCCAGTGCAGAAGTCATTATACTGAAGCAGTGCTGCTGTTTTTCCTCAGCCTTTGGATGTTGTTTGTTATCTGGCTGCTTCGACGGTACAACTCTGTCGCACAGGTAATATGTTGGTTTTTATTATGATTTTTACTATCTTAGCTGACTGCTTGTATTTTCTTTATGTCAGTGAGTTTGTGTTGTATAGTGCGCTGCTAGTCCTGTCTGAACCCTGTGGAACAAGTCTGTCAGCTCCAACAATGCTTTTAACAGAATCTTCATAATCTGAAGAAAATGACATCTTAGATTGGACTGATGGATCCTATTACCTCTGAACCAGGTCACGGAGCATAACCTCACCCTGCTCCTCTGCCCACTTCACCTCTGCCTCCTCCCTCTCTCCTCTTAGGCTGCATAAAGCCTCTCCTTTCCTCCATCCCCTTACAAAGGTTATCCATCAGTCAATAGTCTTTAGTGCACTCTGGCCCTCCTACGCTCTTTTCTGTCTCCAGATACTCCCTTCCCCCTCACCTCCTCCTCCTTCTTCTGTTGCTTGTTTTTTGCAAGGGTCACCTCTCGACACAATTGAATAAAAGGGGTTGTTTGCTTTAGTAAATATCGTTTCTATTTACATGTGAGGGTATGTCACGTTGGCAGGTTAACCTGCATAACAACCATCTCCATGAAATTACACCTACTAACATCTACTAACCACTAACCATAGACTGTATAAAGAAGTGGACTAAATGAGTGTAACGTCACCCATACCGTTTATCATCAGTCAAATGAAGCTCATCGAGACTGCAGTTATAGGGGAGAATTCGGAGCAGAGTTTCATATTTGGATTTCCGACCGCGAGTATCATAGCAACCAATAGCCAATCTGGAGCGAAGCTGTTGAAAGTAATGCCCTTCTTGCCCGCGCAGCTGGTTTAGTAGGAGGCGGGCGCTTAGCAATGCTGTCAATCAAACCTGTTGCTAACGTTAGCAGGAGTGACCTTGGGGAAAGAATGCGCCTGATCTGTCTGTTATTAATGTTTAGATCTTGATTTACAGACACAATAGTGAAATAAAAACACCAGGACCATGTAGCGTGGGTCAATACGAACAGTTTAAGACTAAATGATGAGCCTGACTCCAGCAGTTACAAAGAGAGAGGGTGGCCGTTTTCTAATGTTAAGTTAATTGGAGCCAGAGTCGATGGAGCCAAAAGCACGCCCATACTGACATACTATTTAGAACGTGGCAGTTAGCAGGTTGGCTATGTACATACAATCTAGGCTACTAAGTGATAAACGATAGTTTAAAGCTTTATTAAAGGAATGTCAGCTTTTATGTATCAAGGTCTTTACAATAAATTCTTGGTCAGTTAAAGACATGTCCTGCCAGTGGATTAGTCGGCTAAAAAGGGGGGCATGACAAAAGCTCTCAAAACTATTACATATCTCTATGTATCTGACCCAAACTGCACTCACAAGACTAGAACTGAATGGGAATTCATGCAAAAACAAGTATTTATTATGGAAAAAGTACTAATAAACAATGTATTTATATGAAGATCGATTAAACAATAATAATAATGCTTTACACTTGTAATGTGCTTGTCAAAGCCTCTCAAAGCTCTACACTGTAATCATTATTCATTCATTCCATACTCTGTGGTGGTAAGCTACTATTGGAGCCGCAGCTGCCCTGGGACAGACTGACAGTGCATCAGCTCCTCCGACCACCACCAATCACTCATGCCCACACAACAACAGAACTTAGTCCAAACAGGAATTAATCCTTCGGACCGGACACCACTACTCTAACCACTGAGCCACTGTCACCCCAAAACTTGTTGGTCATGAGTATAATGAGTATGAGCTTCCTGGTGTTGTCCCGTATAAATCTTTATTATCGGTGACTACAGATTTTGGTCGACTAAGATCATTTTCACACTACCTCTAGTTAAGTTCCGTAAAAGAGCATTTGCTCCGAGAGCAGGTGAGCCTGGGTCTGTCTGCGCAGGTGAGCCTGGGTCTGTCTGCGCAGGTGAGCCTGGGTCTGTGTGTTGTTTTCTCTGTTGTCACCAGCGCGCCTAGTCCCCATTGTATATTTAGCCACTGGTGAAAGAAAAGACCACCGCGGATACCACCAGGGAAACGAGCACGTGCGCACGTGTTCATGGGGCTGTGTCTGCTTGAAGCGCGTTGTCGTAGAAATAAGTTCTTTGATCAGTTGATGTCCTCTCACGTGCCTCATGGTGCATGTTTGGGGTAAATGATGCGTGGAGCATGAACAAGACCAACCCAAAAGTAAAGGAAACAGAACTAAATCTAGTGTGCACTGGGGTCGGTCCACAGAGCCACTGACACGTGAAAACAACCTAAGACACTATCAATCCATTAATCAAACAATTAATCGATTAAACTACAAGCAGCCATAATATTTAAATGTAACATTCACCAAATGTATGAATATGTATAAAGAAAACTACTTTTAATTGGTGTTTAAATAAAACTAAACACGAAATGTGTAATCGCAATATTTCTTGTCAAAGTTATTGTAATGTTTTAAAGTGCTTAATGTTAACATTTTTTTTAAAAATTGTATATATGTATTATTTATACATTTTTGCCATTACAAAGGAAGTAAATTATTATTATTTTTATTGCAGAAGATGATTCTGAGCCTCACTGTAGCTGCTTTCTTCGACAGTGTTGCATATGTCATGGTACGTCAGTTCATTTTCACTCATGTTTTTAAAACATTTTAAAACATTTTAACATGTTGCTGTTGCTGTTCTCATATAGGGAGACACCCATCTGAAGGGGTCGCTTTGTGACTTCCAGGCCTGGTGGCTCACATACTTTGGTAAGTCAGATTCCTGTATACCTGTTCCCTTATTAATTGAAACACATTATTCATCATTAAACTGATGAAAATGGAAAATTTTCAAGTATACACACCCCATTTAATTATGACTTACCCTGGAGAAATCCAGTGTGATTGTTAGATAATTGAATTATAAAGCCAATTTTAAATAAATGAATATGTATTTGATTGGGTTAACAGTCTGTCATGAAGATCACTATTCAGACCCCAGTGAACATAAGATACAATTAAAAACACCATGACTGAAGAATGATCAACACAGAGAAGAGTTTTGTTTGTTTCCTTGACAACTGCAAGGCAACACCTACACCTGATTTGTACATTACATGTTGTGTTCACACCCAAAGACCACACCCAAATCAGTGTTGAATGTTGGAGGACTTATTTGGCCTTATAGAAACAATGACATTGCATCATCCTTAGGGTTGTCAATTGGTCTCACTGTCGGATAGTGAACTTTACTAAGGCAAATATTGGGTGAAAGTAGAGGTGAGCGATATTGATGAAAAAAATATTTCTGGATTATCCCGAGGAACAATTCAGATAATATTATGGCAGTCCATCATAAATGTGCTAAACCCTGTAAATGTAGTTGAAGTTCAAATGTTACACAAGTCATGAATGGATTGAAATGTGCAGGAATTATAATTATTGAGTACTTTTAACACTGCCTTACAGTGTCAAATGTGATGTAACTGAAACCTATACTGTTATGTAAGATGCACTTGACCTTGTCAGTCATGTTTTCTTATGTAGGCTTTGCTTTTCGGGCGTTTGCGTTTCGGGCTTTGTCACCACCTACTAACACTGAGTTTGAAGCTGTAGCTATATTTCACTGTAGTTGCTTGCTCTGCCAGTTCTGTCAATAAAGATGCATGCAGTGGAGCCCAAATACTTTTAAAACAGGCCTGAAAAGGACAGTGAGATTTTTAACCTTTTACAGTAAATGATTGCCGTCAGTTAATGCCCGGTTCGTCTTTCACTTGTAATAGTGTTACGGGGTTAGAGTCCCCAGTGAGGGTTAAAGTCCCTCACGAAGAAAGGCTAAGGTATTGTTACGGGGTTAGAGTCCCCAGTGAGGGTTAAAGTCCCTCACAAAGCCGTGTTCAGGTTAAAGTCCTGATAGTAAAACAGGTTAAAGTCCTGTATACAGGTTTGAGTCCTGTGACCCACCGTGGACCGGTGTAGTGGGCAGACGTGTCCCTACGTAGCTGGGTGCGTACAGCGCTTCCCTGGGGAGTTTTGGGTCCCTCAAAAATAATAAAAGCACGGGGTTAGAGTCCCCAACTGGTGCGTAATAGTGTTACGGGGTTAGAATCCCCAGTGAGGGTTAAAGTCCCTCACAAAGAAAGGTTCCTCTATACAGGTTTGAATTGTATTGTTTTGATTTGTATGATTTCAATGTCTTTCTTACTCTGTAAAGCACTTTGAATTACCTTGTGTACGAATTGTGCTATACAAATAAACTTGCCTTGCCTTCACTTTTGCCTCAAACTGTTGTCCACTGCTTCTATACGTTATCAGATCCCCATCCATCACCTTAAGCCACAGGTTTCCCTCATATTACTGCAGGATACGGCCTCATTTATCAAAAAGTAGAACTGATGAGCCTTCTTACGCAGCATGTTGTTGTAGCTGCTCTTTGTGTGCTGGAGCTGTGTTGTGGTTTGACCTTATTGTTTTTCTGTGTACTTACAGACTGGAGTGCCCTGGCCTGGGTTTGCCTCATCACTCTAAACCTCTACCTCAACTTGGTTTGTGAAATAAGCACCAACAGATTTGAGATGTGAGTAGGATGTAGTTTGTTTTGTTTTTTTATTTATGTGCACTTTTTATGGCTTTATGAGTCACATACAGCCTGGATCTGAGTTTGTTCTCAGCAGAGCTCTGGTTTACCGAACAGTTTGGCATTGAACAGTGACTGCTCAAAATGTTGCCTGTTTTGTATTCTGCTTGTTTGTGCATGTGTGTGAGCCGTGTTTGAAACCAGAAAAAGACAAAGTGCAAATCAGTGGATATTAGATTTTAAAATTTTGAACTATGTCTAAGGATTGGCCATGGAAATATTGAAGGAAAAACTAAAAGGTATGACATTGCCGTTGGTCAACAAGCTGTGTGTGTGATTTTAGCTGTAAGCGATCATCTCAAGTTTCCAACCAATTTGTGTTTCTTTTTTTAATTTGGGTGTGTAAACGCTCTGGCTCTTCAGATTGTAGGTATGGGCAGAAAGCCTGCAGCTGTGAGGTTGCCTGTGTGTGCGTGCGCATGTGTTTGGACTGCCGAGCATGTGTCTCCCCATAAAGCACTGGCGGCCCCTCCCTCCCCCTCCTATTCCTCTTCTGTTCCAAGCAGTCGGCGCTCTAATTGAAATGGGAGTGAGTGTCAGCCGTTAAGTGTGTGTCTCTGTATGTGTGCGCTCGCAGCCGCCTTCACGCTTTGTGCCTTTGTTTTTCTGTCGCTCAAACTCCCAGGAGCACTCGCCGTAGAGGGAGTGTGAATTTGTCTGCGCGCCTGTGTCAGATAGTTTCACTTTTTATTTGCCTGGTGCAGCGCTTTGTGATATAAACACACAACCTTAAAAATTAAATGTGTCTGTAGGCAAAATGTCTCAGAATTTAACAAGTTAGGAACAACTCGCAAATGCGCACGTGGATTAGTGGTGGTGTGCGGATGTGCTGCGGTGTGCACATCTCTCCAACGCTGCTGAATGCAAAGAGGTCTGGGTGGTAAAAGGAGATGGTTCCCCCCCATGGGAATTTCCCTGCATTGATTAGCAATAAGGCAGACGATAAAATGGTGGTATAACTCAGACAGAGACAGCTTTATAGGCTGAGGAAAGAGGCTTGCTGGGGGACCAAACTCAGTCCGCTCCCGAGCCTTATCAGCGCACACCTCTCATGAGTCCAGAGGGACGCAAGTGGATGGAGGATATGTCTGTTTTGTGTGAAGCTGGTCATACATGAAGCAGAAGGGGAAAAACACACTGCTTAATAGGCTAGAGCAAAGCGAAGGCTGGAGCGTCAGGGGGGCTGTCATGTATCGACCGTGGATAGATAAGCTCTATGTGTTTAGACAGGCAGCTGTGCGACTTTGTATGCATGCACAATCAACCCTCCCTAACCCCCCATCCTCTCTCCTCTACAGCCTTCCACGTAATCACGGCACAGTGTGATGGTTTATGAATGAACGAATCACCAGAGGAGACCGGAGAGTGTAGGTTGAATGATCTAACCGTGATTGGAGTGGGTGCGAGCGCGCAGGAAAGTGTTGGCGTGCAATGTGTGCGCTGCGAGCAGGTTTCTCGAGTGTTCAGAATATGCACGCTCTGGGCACGGGGGCAGTGGAGAGGCTGAGAATGGAGGTGAGAAATGAGATTAAGCCTCAAGAGAAACGTCTATGCTGACTCTGGTGTGTGCGTGTGTAGGTGTGCGAGAGATGCGCCGCTCACAACACTCCTGCTGTGCCTCATTAAGCCCATGTTGCGCGCTGCCTTGGACCTCATCATTTCTCCGGCTTTACGCTGTCGGTGTGCCGTGTGTGCTAGAGAAGCAGCGTGTGAGGCATCGGGGGCTCGGAGCTCGCAGCATTGATTTTCCGACAAGTCCCCCTCCCCTCTGCGCACACGCACTCACACACATTACCGCCACTTGTCACGCTACGCAACGGCAGCCGTGATTTCACTGTTTGTGTCTCCCCTCCTTTAATAAGCATGGTCCCCTTCACGGTGCCGTCAGAAGTTTCTTGGCCATTATGTACTCTTGGATTGTATTGAACCTATCCATAAATGTCAGAAGTCAACATTTGGGTTATTTTTAATTCACTGTCTGTTAGGGTTATCAAAAGTATTGGAAATCGGATGCTAAAACTTTTCTGAATAGCTTTAGAATAATCTTGAGCAGTATCAGAACAAGTACAAGACACATACACTAGTATATGCAGTGGATTCTACCTGGTTGATTGGTAGGCTCCAAAAAAGTCACCACCTGGATTTAACTAAGCAAATAGGTCCGAGCCCTATGACCTATGGTCATGAGCTCTGGGTCATGACCGAAAGGACAAGATCGCGGATACAAGCAGCCGAAATGGGTTTCCTCCGCAGAGTGGCTGGGCGCACCCTTAGAGACAGAGTGAGGAGCTCAGTCACACTGGAGGAGCTCGGAGTAGAGCCGCTGCTCCTTCACGTCGAGAGGAACCAGCTGAGGTGGCTCGAGCATCTGCTTAGGATGCCTCCTGGACGCCTCCCTAGGGAGGTGTTCTGGGCATGTCCCACCGGGAGGAGGCCCCGAGGAAGACCCAGGACACGCTGGAGGGACTATGTCTCTCGGCTGCCCTGGGAACGCCTTGGGGTCCCACCGGAGGAGCTGGAGGACGTGTCTGGGGTGAGGGAAGTCTGGGAGTCCCTGCTTAGACTGCTGCCCCCGCGACCCGGCCTCGGATAAGCGGAAGAAAATGGATGGATGGATGGAAATAGGTCCGATCCTCTTCCAGTTGGTCAGGTCTAGGTTCAACAACAGTCTGTGCTCAAAGAATGAGGTCAGCTGACTCCTGAATACACCGAATGACCAGGTTATTCCGTCAATGGATTTTTTCTTCCCTGATGGCACGGGCATATTCCAAGATGAAAATGCCAGGATTCATGGGGCTCAAATAGTGAAAGAGTGGTTCAGGGAGCATGAGACATCATTTTCACACATGGAGCCACCACAGAGTCCAGACCTTAACCGCACTGAGAATCTTTGGGATGTGCTGGAGAAGCTTTGTGCAGAGGACAGACTCGACCATCATCAATGCAACATCTTGGTGAAGAATTAATGCAACACTGGATCGAAATAAATCTTGTGACATTGCACAAGCTTATTGAAACAATGACACCGCGAATGTGCCGTAATCAAAGATAAAGCCGGTCCAACCAAATATTAGAGTGTGTGACCTTTTTTTTGGTGACAACTTTTTTTTTTGGCCAGGCAGTGTATAAGACCGCATGGTAATAAGAGGAAGAGGAAGTACTATGATTTAATGTTGAAAATCACAGTCCCTTGTCTAAAGAAAGTGTTTTTTTTATTATAATAGCGGTATCAGAATCATGATAGAGTATCAAATCTATTCCTTAGTATCAAAATGGAGTTTGAAATTTTAGTATCACGACAACAATACTGTCTGTTATTTGGAAGAATTGGGTTAATGTATGCTTGAGCGGTATTAAGAATTTGTTAAGATATGTTGCTGCAGTTCAGTTGACCACATTGGGAATGAGTCAGGGGCAGGACATCTTCTCTATTGACTGGGAGCTGCCGTGTGGTCTATTACGTATTGACGCTTTCACCGAAAAGACACAAGCGCATAAATCTGTCTCCTACACTTAAACTGTCTCCTACTGTTGATATAAAGGTGTAGATAAACTGCCTCTAATCAAATATTTCCACTTTTGCAGCTTGTACCATCTGACGGCATGGGGGGTACCTTTGGCCATGGCCTCTCTGCCCCTGCTGAAGGGCTTTTATGGCCCTGCAGGAGCTTGGTGGTAAGTCCAACAAGCTACTTCATTTATTGATTGTAGGAGTTTTGCAGACGCTGCCAATGACTGCTTTTATTCTGCTAAATGTAGTGCTTTTGACCTGGCTTCATTCCAATTTTGAGAAGCTATAGTTTATTTTAAGATTTAACGTTTTATGTGAAAAATATTGGTAATTTTTTTTGTATCAGGTTATTTGGAGATTGGATAAATTGTGAGAAAGGGAGCGGTGATCTGGGGCAGAACTGTAATCTCCGGCCTGGGCTCCTTTTCCACTCTGGGCTTATTAATAGCTACAGCTGCACAGCGTTCCCCCTCCGCATTCACACAAGTCTGCCTTCCGCTCACGCTCTCCCTTCCCTTTGTAACCCCTCATCTCTCTCTCTTCCCTCAGCTGGATCACAGGCGATCACGTAGCCTGGAGATTTGGGATGTAAGTAGACCCTTTCAGCGCTACCATCAAAGTTTCTGCCGAATAGGGCAGTGGGGGTGGGGGGTTCTATGGGGAAATGTGAGGGTTGTATGTCAGGGGAGTCTGTGTTTTTCCCCATAGTTCAAGGCCAAAAATGTGTGTGAAGACTCATGACTCCTTCTGTTAGCAGACTGAGGAGAGCTGCTACGCTATTTTTAACTATTAAGGAAAGGCTATGTGCGATTATATCAGTCGATAGCATTTTGAAGCGAGCCTCAAGTCTGTAAGTCTGGCTGTGCCTCTTCACCACCAAACAGACACACCCGGACACGCACATGGTTACCATGAGCCAAGGTAATTGTGTTGCTTTTCACAGCATCAGCGGGGAATAAATCTTTCTAAACAAATAAGGCAGCACACACTCAGACGCACACACACAGTACAACACATTGCCATCAGCAGTGCTAAACGAGCCTGCGTGTCTTTTATCCTGCTCCTCTGCACTTGGCTCTGTCGAGTTCTGTGTGCTATCATGGCCCAGAGGGACACATTGCTCAGAGGATCAGGGAATCTTCATTAGCTCTAATTATATCAAACCAGACGAGAGATTAGAGGCCAAGGCACCAGCCATCAAGGAGGAAACACATCTCCTCAAATGTGCAAACCCCGTTGACAGCTGGCAGGCAAAAGCACAGGAGGGCAGAGGCTGTAGTTTTACAGGTGGAGAAGTGGGAGTCGAGCCATATGAGCTACGCTTAGTGTGACGGGGAAGTGAGAGAGAGAAGGGGCGACGTACCCTGACGGGAAGGAGTGAGAGTGAGAGAAATAGATTGCCCTTGTCTCTGCCCACGCCGCGTAGTGTGTCTTCATCAGAGTTCAGCGAAGCGCGCGGACAGGACACGAGAGGTGGGTGGGAAGCCTCGGAGGAGATAGACGTATTAAACGGGATGAAAGGAGGATGGAGAATGAAAAGCGGAGAATTGTGCGGTGTGACGTAGGTGCAAAATTTCAGAGGATCAGTCGGTACTTAAGTACTACCAACTGCTGAGACCTCCCTATATTGTATGGAGACATAGTACCAGCAAAGTAGAAATATGAATAAAATATCTCATATAAGTCATTCATCATTTTATATATATGTGCGTTTTAAAGTATACAATGAACTACTCAAAATAAAGGTTGAAAAAGCCTAATAATGTACGCGCAAAATGACCAGGGACCAATATGAACCAATAATATCTGAGCCTTGACATTTACCTGCTAACCACATCGTCTTTCATCTTGTGCAGAAAAAGGCTTTAATCTCCCAGTTTACATAGCTAGAACAGTTTAGAATTTAGAGTGCACCTAAAATTTTCTTCCTGTGCTGCACACACCTTCTGCCTTTCTTTTGTTGAAGCGGTCAAACAGGTAAATCATGATCGCGGTTCAGACAAACTGAAGGTATGTCTAGACCGAGACCGCGGTGTCTTTTTACCCTTGAGGTGTCAATTAAAAATATTTAATTAAGGGCATATCCTTTTGAGGAAAACAGGCCAAGACCAACAAACTTCATTTGATTGATCAAATTCCAAGTTTAACAAAATTTCACGTGACTTTATTCAGATCACTAACCCCCAGTATATTTTTTATTCAAATGCAAATCTTCTGTCTTTTTACTACTCTTTAATGATGTAGAGCTCTCGTTTTGGATCTGGTCTTTTATTACATTTTAAAGATCTATCCACCTCTCCTCCATCGCGTTTCTTTCACGATTCTGCTGCTTTTGCCTCCTGTCTCGCTCTCGCTGCCTCCCCGGGTACGCTGCTCAGCTGTAGAGCGCGGCGGACTCTAATGGCAGATCATTATCATGCTAATTAGAGCACTTTGTAGCTGCCGCCCGTCACTCTCTCTCCTCCGCACCACCCCCCCCCCCCCCCCCTCCCTCACCCCCATGCTATCGTTAAAAAGGCCACCCCCTCCTTGGCCCTCGCCGCCGTCCGCCCACCCTCGGCCTGTCTCTCCATCATTAACGGGACGTGCGCTGGCGTAATTGGACGCTGTTTATTCCGAGGAGCAGGTTATTAAATCACACTGAGGTAACGGCAGGGCTGATTTCCCCTGCAAATGCTTTCATCATTGTCCACTGTCATTATTGAAGCGCGTTAGACATACATGTATTTAAATACACATTTGTCTTCTGTAATCGTTCTAATAGGACATAAAGAGAAAAAGGATGTTAAAAACGCAGTAAACCCAAAATGGGCAAAAAAAAAAAAGCATGTGCATTTTCTCAGTGAAGAATGAAAATGCACTTTGATGTATTTTGTCTAAGCAGTATTTCTTATTTAAAAAACGCTCCTTTCTTCCTTGCTGTTCCATTTCATTATTTTGACTTGCCTTGTGCTTCCCAACCTGTGTAAAAGTATTGACTTGAGAAGGGAGGGTGCTGACAGCTCGGCCAGATAGTTCTTCCTGATTTACTGAAGTGGAACAAAAGTGACCTGAAACCTGTCTATCGGAGCGACACAAAGGCCGTTCTGTGATTACAAGGGAGAGGTTGAAACTTTGCCGAACTTGCATCACATCCCAAAGGGTTACATAACACAAGCCTTTCAACCCCGAAACAGCACATTAATGCACAGCCGCCTTACTCAGCAGGACAAGTTTCATAATTTCTTAGACGCTTGCCATAGTATTATTCTGCATGTAACTTATAGTTGTCACCACTTCATTCAACAGGAATGCAGCACATTCCTGGTGACACTGTGACATTATGCTTTGCTTTCTGAGTGCTAATTTTACATGCACAAAATACCAAAGTTGTGAAGTCATCCTTTATAAGAACAGTGTGCACTGCAGTTAAAGGAATTCAGGCATTAAACTCTATAATACAATACTGTGAAGAGAGGTGGCTAATTCGTGGTAATTGACTTCTCATAACTTGGAGGAATCCCCATTGTCATGAAAGCACTAACAGGACAATAAGAAAAGATCAGAAAAGCACTAGTGTATGCAGAGATTTTAAAATACACCATGTTGAAGTTACGTATAAATATTTAATTACAATACTTTTGAGGGTTCCTTGCCAGAAGAAAAATTAAATTCCCGTTTGTTGCACCCCGCTGCCTTGACCTTACAAGATTCTCAACGTAGCATTTTGTAGATTTAAGTATTTGCTTGTTTCAAAGTTTTGCTTCAATTTAATTCTTGCTTTGCTTTTCTTAGATGGTATGTGCCACTTTTCACTCTTATCCTGCTGATGATCTGCTGCTATGCCCGGATTATCTTTGTTGCCAATAAAAGGGTAAGTGCAAAGTTAATTTTCTGCTTTCTGTTTAACCTTATCACTTTTGTTCAAGCATAAGTTCTATTGATCATGATTCAAACTACATTTCCTTGAAAACAGTTTACATAGGGTTGTGCTTTTAAGGAAAACTACACTATATCATTTTTGTATTATAGTTTAATTGGGCTTATCTGAAAGATTTTAACAGTATTTTTGTGATATATTCATTTTAATTATTTATAAATCCTAATTTCAAGAGTGTACTGTCAGTGTAACTAAATGTAACCTGATATCCAAACACATGTACATTAAGATTTGAATCAGTTCTCTATTTGCTGCGTGACTCTTAGCAGATATATCTATGTTGCGTAGAACACAACAGAACAGAACAGAACGAGCTCAGAGGCAGCATTCCACCAAGTTCACAAAGCCACCATTCCTCTGATCTGACTTTGCATATACTCACTGTCACAAAAACATGCACAAGTATTCAAGAAATGAGATTTAGATCTGTACTGTGTACTAAACAAAAGCATGGAAAGGTAGGATAGGGTCTAGAAAAGTGTGGACTGACAGACACAGAGCAGAAATACAGATGGACTGCATCACTTTTTCATTTGATAAAAAGAGTAAATGACTGTCGCGTGTTTGCAACCTGCTTCTCATAATTCATGCAGCTCACACTATTGAGGTGTGTCGACGGCTTGTCCCAGCTCCATGTTCGTTCTACATTAAGACATCTTCATTCTTCTGCGTTATCCCTTCTGAGCCTTTATTCTCACTTTGCCCCTGTTTTTCCCCCAGAAATGTTCAGTTTTTGCTTTCACTCTCATCTATAAGTATGAAGGGCTTTATCTCCTTTCAGCTGCTGTCTCACATGAAATGATTTCAAAAGGCTTTGAAAGGTGGGCTGATGGTGACGCAGGGGAGTATGGCATAGAATCTAATCATTTTACGGGAAAATGTTCCTGAAACTTCTTTCTTATTTGAAAATGTCACTGGACCCAGCTTTTTTATATAATGTCATCGTGTAGTAGTACAGCAGAGAATGATGAGTAGTAGTTGCCAATCCATAAAGGAAGAGAGCTACATTTTGTGACTTGTATTTAGTGAAATTGTTCAAATGAAAAAAAAGAAAAAAGGCTTTTAATCAGTTAATAAGTGGTTATCTATCCAGATCTAACAATTCTACATCTATATCTGTGTAATCCCTCAGTCATGCAGGTATGATCCATAGCAAAAGAAAATTCAATTCTGTAAACTGGACAAAGGTTTTTTAGCATGAAGACATTTCAATAGACGTAGCTAACAAACAGAAATGCTGAACAAATAGATGCTTGTTGTTAGCTCTTCCCTTCAGATAGATATAAAGCAGTGTCCACCAGCAATCTCACCAGAACTGAAGAAGCCGCTTTGATAAACAGTGAAACATCTTCATTTTAAAACTTTTGTCCAGTTAAGACAATTGAATTTCTTTTTTTTTTTTTTTTTTTTTTTTTGCTATAATTCTGCTTCGACTGGCTGAGGTTAATCTATGGACTGAATGTGTGTCTAATCTCCTAGTGTAACAGCGGCCGTGCATGCATTTACAGTGACCATCGTACCAAACCATGCAAAACATAAAGTTAATAAATAGCTGAGTAAATGAGCCGCTGGTGGCATATCGTCCACTGTTGTGTTGTTTTTGTGCATGCAGCGGCTCCAGAGATTTGCCTTCTAGTGTCTCGACTTACACCAACTCTACGACCTCCCAGCTTTATCCCAAAGCACAAGTCCTCACTTGGTATCTGCGTATGTTAGTGTTGACATTTTTCCTTTCTCCCAGGAGAACACAGACTTGGAAGAGCAAAAAGTATTCCCATGTCCCTCTCAAGGGAGCTCTCAAAGCTGCTATGTTTGCTCCACTTTTCAGTTTTTCTACAACACACTCAAGTTAAAAACCCACCCACAACTCTTCTTTGACTAATTTCATCCAAGCTACTAGTTGTCTAGAAAACTAAATGTAAAGGGAAAAAATGTGTTATGTGTTATTCTTATTATTTATGTTTAATAGACTCTTTACAGTGAGGTAATTTGTTTTCCTTCATTTTAACAATTTCTGTTGCGTTTTACAGATGCAGTCATGGTTGGGAACATTTAACCCAGAACGCGAGAGGCGAAAGGTAAATAACCCTTCTGATTAGAACTTTATTAGGAGATAACAGGTTTATTCTACCATAAAGACTACTGAGAAACCTTTGTGTCTGTAGCAATATATAATTACTTTTACAAACATCACACACATTCAAATCACACATTAAAGTTTAAGAATCCATTTTATTATCACATTTGTATAGCACAAGGCAAAACAACTCATTTGTGCACATTTAGTACTGCATTTGGTTACCTGTCTTTACTCCAGCCACACCCAGCAGCTTCAGGTGTAGGGAAGGGGTAGGGAGGCCAGATTAACTCTAAGGTTAAATGGATGCTGCCCCTATGTGGTAGATACAACTACTTCACACAAAGAGAACACAGGTTAACTCTTTTAAACCTGGTTCATCTTGTCTCTTTCTCCCTCTTGTGTCCACACCTAGAAAGTCACATTCCTATTTAGAAGCTGTTATGCATGCTTTTACAACAGCAGCAGAGTTCACATTGCCGGGCCAGCTCAAACTCTTTCATGTGCCTCGTGTCTTTGCGCTAAACAGCAGGTGAAAAGTAGAGAAAGCCAATACCTGCTGTGCTCCCAACAACTCCTGCTCCTGTGATTTCCCCCTCGCCCCCCTCTCTCCCTCTCCCCTGTGGCTCATACGCGAACCAGTCCCACATTTAGTGCTCTCACATGTTCAGTCTCGCGTCAGCCAATTTCCCCTCTCTGACTTGGCTGGCCACAGTCGCCTTGTATCTGGTGTAGAGTGGAGCTGATGGGAGTGATGACGTTCAGCACTAGCGCTCACAGCTATCAGCGCCGTCAGTCACACAGCTGTGACACATCAGAGCGTCTCAAGAGGTTTGTGGTCACACATGAGCACCTTAAATTATATGTCAGACAGAGCGTGCTTGTTTTGGACGTGGTCGATGATAAACTTTTCAACCTTTGTATGTACACAACTCTATTCTGAAAGGGCAAACTGCTTATAGACACATGTTGCATTTAAAATTATCACAAACTTTTTAGTCTTTTTAATTGTTGTTAAATGGGAAATGATTTAAGTAGTGGTATTCTAATGAGTTATAGTAGATGTATTCCCATCCATATCCAATTCCTCTGCCTGGCAACATCTTTGAATTTGCCAGTTTTTATTTTTGCTTATAAATGACTGAAAACGTGGCATATTATTAACTATTATGCTATTTTATATAGACAATCATTTGTGCTTATGTTAGGAATTGCTAGGATAAAATGGTATATAAAGTAGTATCTTATCAATGCGAAATCTCCGCTATGACTGAGCGCGGCTGGTGCAGGGAATGGCTTGCCGCTGATAACTGCCTGTAATCTAGCGTGCGTCATTAACGCTGGGACCGCCAGGCCCGCTGCACATAATTACGGTTTCATTCCCCTTTGCCTCTGGAGCAGCACCGAGGCCTCTGACACAGGAGGGCTGTGATTAGAAGCACAAGGGTCTTCCTCCTCTCTCTCCACTTTTCCGCATCCTGTCTCTCCACGTTTGAATTCCTCAGATGTTTGCTGCTGCACTGAACTGGTATTTTCTTTGGGATTGTTTTTTTAAGGACATGCAATTAGTGAAGTCACCAGGAGGTGTTTACCAATTACACATTTATGTCAACCTTTAGATTCAACTTTTTCAATCTCATTCACACATATTCAATAGGTTTTAGTGATATTGCTTGAGTGCGTCCACTTTGTGCTCAGTTCATTATATAGACAACGTAAGAGGTGAAAACTTGCCTCTTGTTTGCATACCTCCCCCAGCTCCTCTGATCCACGCACACATATAGTCATAAAACACCTCCGCGGGGCTCTGGCGATTTTCATTAGAATTCTTTAAAATGCCTGCGTTAGAGCTTGCACGCCGCTGGGTCTTTTCTGGTGAGTAATTAATTTCCAGCATGTGGGGGTAGAGCGGGACTCGTGTGCGCTTGTGGGCCTGCCTGCCGGCTCTGACTGAGAGAGAGAGAGAGAAAGAGAGGGAGGGAGGAGGGATGCGTGCTGCTGGCCCGGCTACAACGTGCCTGTGTCCGTGTCTGAGGGGAGGAGGAGGAGGAGGAGGAGGAAGAGGAGGAGGGGTAAAAACAGCACAGCGCAGAAAATCGATCCAGGGGCCGTGCTGCTCTGCCTCTTCCCGACGAAAGGAGTCCTCCTCTCGTGGGAATTAGTTATAACAGCTTGTAAAAGCTCTACACCACCAGCCACTTCCCCCTCATTTCCACTTTACTCTGTGTGTCTGTCTATTCCAAAGTAAACTGAACGCACCATGTCTTGGCTTCCTATTTAATTGGGACCCTTGTTTCTTGCTCATATCACCGTGGGTATTATGTGTTATCAGCAGGTTAATATTTGATTAGCTTTTAATTGGCCTGTGTTTTTTTGCCTTGGTTCGGGGATGTACCATTTAAGGCTCGCAAGTCTTCAAATAACGACAATTTCGTTTCACTTCTCAATCTTTATATTAGTCATTGTTTCTGTCTTGCAGGTGTCCTTAGCGGAGGAGATCAGACCGTTGAAATGGTATCCCTCTGTTTACCTGCTCGTGTCTATCTTCCCCCTCATCAACAGGTAACACAACATGCACAGACACATCAGCCACATAGACTATTTGCATATTTGCTTCCCTGATTATCTGATATCTGGTCTGTGCCGCCTCCCTCCGCTTTTTCCCGTCATCCTTTCCTGTCGTTCTCTTTTTTATCTCAACTCTCCGAAAGCCTTGCTCTCTCTCTCCGAAGCAGCACGAGAAGAGTCTGAGTGTGTGTATGTGTGTAAGCCTTGTGCATTTTATTGGCTTTTTTTAAAAAAACAAGGGCTTTACTGGCTGAGGGTTTGTGGGTGGAGGCGGGTGGTCCAGTAAATGATAACCCCTATGCTGTTATTACTCCTACCTTCTCTTCCTGTCCTCCTGCGCCCAATCTCTCACTTTCCAATTCCCACTTTCTTTCATTTCCCTTCCCCCAGCTTCCTCCCGACCGCGCTTCAAACCGGTGTGATTGACAGGTCAGGGTTACTAAGTGATTAGCTGTGGCGGCTCTGCTTGTCGCCACGGCAATGTAGGCGGAGACACAGGTCAATTACAGGGTCAACGTCTCTCAAAGGCACCGCTCAAACAGTGCCCATCCCCCCCGAGCGACCCTTTTGGCCCACCACCTCTCTAGCTCTCCCTCCCCGTGCCCCTGCTGTCGGCTGATGAAGATGACAAACTGCGTGCAGCGCTCACCCTCCGCTGCCCTCGATCCAGTTCCCCTGATACCTCTGCTATCTTACCATAACACTTTGTTTTCCTTTGGTTTTCTATGATATATGTTTTACGTTAGTAGTTGTGTTTTTTCTTGGTTATAGTGTAACCCATCAGCATGACTTCAGTCGCTGCCATACTAACCTGCTGCCTTCATGTAGAAAAACCTGTGCTGAAAGATGTCAGCATACAGTCATTTCTGACAAATCTCTCATACTTCATCACTCCAGTCATTAATTTGCTGCTTTCTGCGTATTACCCTTGGGAGTCCTGTAACTTTGGGTCTTAGATGGGTACGTGGGTGCTGTGCAGATACTGTGTTACTCACTGTCACCTTCATTCATTCTGTAGGGGCAGTTTAGCGTTGCATGGTGAGAGACTGGGAGTGTTATTATATTCAGTATGTTTGATGCAAATATGTGGTACTACTAAACGATTAACTCTTCAGGCCAAGTCTGTGCATTTGAAACATCCACCAGAACAACATAGAGTTTTAATGTTTTTTCTGGCGACATGACACGTTAAATCTGTCATTATAAGAATGTCTATTAAAAAGGCAGTGACTTGAACACGTTAGACTTTACTTCTATATTAAAATTAACTCTTTAATGTCCTAGGCCTATTTAAAAGTCTGCCCTTCTAAGCCATGTGCTCCATTAGTGATGCTGTTGTTCTATAGTCTGTGCAAACCAGGAATAGCTTACAGTGATTAAAATAAAATAAAGTTCAAACTGACGGCTAAACACTAGGTGCAGGCTCCTTTGCACGCACCTCTCTCTCTTAGATGACTACATTTCTTCTTGCTCGCTGCGCTACCTTCTGTCTTTCTCCTGAGAGAACAGGAATGAATTGCTCTCCCCCTCTGCCTGCTCCCCCACTCGGCAGCGCAGGCTGTATATATCTCCGGCTCCTATTAATTTGTTAGCCTCCCCTCCCCCTTTCCCTCGCCCCCTCCCTCTCTCTGCTTGGCTCATATCCTCTGCTGCCTTTTTTCTCCTCTTTCCCTCCCGCTCGCTGAGTGCTGGAGTGTGTAAAGTGTTTGTCACGGTGCCGCGCTGATGTCGCTGTGCTCTGCCGTGTGGAAGCAGGAGACAGACACGATGCATGCGCGCGGATGTGCGCGTGGACGTGCGTGTGGACGTGCGTGTGCGTAGGCGGGCACCGGGCGGTTTCGTGCCGGGGTGAATGTGCTGTCGATCGCTGCTTGTTGGCGTGTGTGCGGAGCTGCGAGAGTCTGCGTGTGCGCCCTTGTTTGTCCGCTCCAACTGTGTGTAGTCCGTTTCGTGTGTGTGCGCGCCTAGCTGCGCGTGTGTCTGAGTGGGGGATTATTTCTATCTGAGCTCCAAAGCCTCCTAAACAGGGCTTAGAGAGACGGCCCAGGGCAGCAGCTAAAGCCGGCGGGTAGACCTCGCTCGTTCTCCGCGCCCTGCTCCTCCGCACTCTTCCCCTCTATTTTACCCTGATCCTTCGCATTAACACACAGACACTCCCCCAAACAAACACACAAACAATTTTGGCTCGTGTCATCTTCTTCACACTCATAAACATGCACACATACATTTGCACGCCACGCGCAATTTTAATCTGTTCCAAATGTGCACTGGTAAATGTGTTAATTCGACACCAGCTGTTGCGAATTGAATTGGGGAAAGCGCTTCTACTTTTTCTCACTGGCACACAGGACTGTTGATGGGCAGTCAGGGCCTGGGTCCTCTGTCAGTCCCTTGAGTCCAAACCTTCCGCAGTATGATGCTCTTGTGTGGCAGCAGCATCCACACCTTCACTTATCCTTCTACAGTGTCCCTCTTCATTCCTCGCTTGGACCCTCATTCGCAGCTCTCCGTGTGAATGTGTGTTTGAGCGTAGTGCACGGGTACTACTAGAGTTTTCACAGCCTGCTTCTCACATTGCCTCCCTCGTGTGCTTTATGGTGTGGGTGTGTGTTTGTTTACAAGGCTTGTCTAGATTCCTACTGTGCGTGCTTGTACGCCTGTTTGCATAAATAAGCCCTTTCCTCAGAATCTAGCTGCTGATTTCAGTGGTGCAACGCAGCCTGATGTGTGAGCGCTCATCCAGGACAGCACGCTCTTCTGTTATCAGAACTTTGTGAGTCTTTGCCATATTTTCTTGACACCCACTAGAATTTGTAGTTTTGTGGGTTTCATACTGCCTATACAGTATACATTGGCATCGGCTTGAAGCTGTGAGGTGCCTTATAGCGTAGGATTCACCATATTGCTCCCAGACATAGTTCTCCTACGCGGCTATACTTGATTTCCTCAGTAGTGAGTTTTACAGTGAGCAGAGACGTACTTGCAGGGGATTTTTGTATGTGCACCCTACAGCAGCCCCTACCCCACACCCCCTCTGCCCGCCTTTCTCTGGAGGAGATCTGATTTCCCGGCTCCAGGCGAGCTGCGCGAACAAGACGCTGTGTGTCTGTGTGCACTTCACGGCGCCGCTGCGCGTGTGTGTGTATGCAGCCCAGGCCGGGCAGACCTTCCCCATCTCAGCTCTGTGCTTTGAAAAACGAGGGAGGAAATCTCAAAGCAGCAGTTATTATTCATTCCTCAAAGAGAAATGGGAGGAGGAGGATGGAAGGAGGGATGGAAGGAAGAAGAAAGACTGGAACCAAGTCGGGGGATATATTAACTCTTATCTCATAGTATTTGGCGTTCTGCATCCCAGAATGCACTGCCTCTTTCTCATCCTGCTTTCTCTTCAATTCTACATGCAGTTGTTCTTTGGTTCTCTGAATATATTACAGCCATGATGAATGTGTGTGTGTTACTGTGTATAATGTCTACACTTTTATACCTTTTTGTGTTTTGTTTACTTTAATAAGTTGGCTTTAAAGACACTTATATTCAGTATGTCATGTTCCACACTGGAAGTGTCTGTCTTTCGTATGTCAGTACACTGTGAATTGCATGTTTGCGTTTTGTGTCACTTAAATATTTCCTGTTTGTCAAAATGCATGTTCATCTTGTCTTCAGTTGTAATGGCAACTGACAACACCTCAAGGTATTTCGCTAATCTATTGTCTGCTTAAAAAAAGAACAAATATATCTGTCTGGAATCACAATCCCAGCATGTAAATGAAAAAAAAAACAACCTTAATAGTGATTATTTTCCCTAAACAGACCTCTGGGCAAAACCCTAAACACCGACTGTTAAAACTTGGATAAGCAAAAGTTAAGGGCTTGAGTGTGAGGATTTTAAAGCTTTTGAGGACAATCATGGTCATATATTATCCACAAATGAGACACAAACATCAGCATTTCAGTGCCCTAGGTGCAGAGAAACAAGAAAAAAACTCAAATAAAAACCTCAAATGTACGGCACAAGTTGAACTTTTACCCCATTGCAGTTGTCCGAAAATATTTCCAACGTCTCATGAAAATAACATCACACCTGAAAGTGCACCCATGGTTTGTGTCACTAACAATGATTAGAGTTTGTCTCATTCCACATTTGTAAACAAAACTGATGCTAATTATGAAGGTGTTACACGATCCTCCACAACTACTGCCTGTTACACCTCTGACCTCTGACTTCACTGTATGAAAGCCCATGACATTTTGCCCTTTCATCTCAGCTTCCACTGTCTGCCTCCAGGTGGTCTGAACCAGGTCTATGATCTTTGTTATGTCTTGATAGAATTTCTTTTAGAAGATAGTTACATAGAGTGAGCAATGTCTTGAAGAATGAAGGACTTTTCTGTTAGTCTCATTTAAATAGTAGTACAATAACGGCCATCCTCAAACCTATATTTAAGGTGTTTTTAATTCTCATTAACTTTGCCAACAGGCGTCTGTATCTGTCGTCATATTCATTTCCACACAAATGCTAAAGACGGACATAACCTCTCTCAAGCTCTTTTGGACTTGTACACACATCGGCAGACACACGCAATCACACACGCAACACTCCCCCTGCTCTTTCAGGCACGTCTTTAAATATTCATCACTCTGGCTGCTCTGAGAGTGCCGTAAACGCTGCCTCACACTCCAGGGAATCGCTAAAGCCTACTCTATCATCTGCTTCACCCTCCCTCTCCGTCTCTCGCTCTCTCTCTTACACACACATGCACACTCCCTGTCTCTCGCTCTCTGTAACTCACACAAACATGAAGATGAACACAAACTCACAGCACAGCCACTCACAAGGAATCGTTCACGTGCATTGACACTCAGAGGCACAGCCGGTGGTGTGGACAAAACCTCAGACACACGGTGCTACATGAACGCGTCAAATTGTACAATGAGCAGATTTTGCGCACGGTGCTTTCACTGGCGGCTCCAAGCGCTGAGGGTTGAGTGGTGTTGTGTTCCAAGAAACAGGATGTCTCTTTGTTTGCATTTTATTTTGTTGGTACATGTTAGTCGCTTCAATCCCCAGGGTTAGAGCATGTATTTTTTTCAGCTTTTAAATTATTGCAGGTATACAGCATAATGTATACTTTAATATGTTGTTGTCTCAATAGAAATACAATTTCTTGAACTTGAATTAAAATACCTGGTCAATATTACTTTTGCCAGTTGCATATTTCCCCGTGTTGAATCTGAGTCCCTTAATATCAGCATTGACTCTGTATCGTTTGGGGCCTGCTAGTTAGTACTCAGTAAAGAGCAGGCTGCACATTGTATTTATGGCAGAAAAAGTGATATTGGCAGGGTGGGATATTAGAGGAGATGGGCAGAGGTAGTGTACACAACCTGAAGGATAGGGGAGCAATACCGTTAAGAGTGACTGACAACTTGATAGATCGCCTGTGTGAATAAATAAGGAGGACTCAGAGAGTCGTGCACGCGTTATATTGACTGTTAGCTTACAGGTGGTGGCACACCGAGACGTAGTGCTCCATATAGTTGCGTTTTGTTGACCATTTCCTCATGAGTCATACAGTATACACAACACCATCCCCGCTGTCCGATAGCAGCGAGCCGACTGAGGAGGCGAGCACACACACAGTCTAGTGCGACACACACAGCAGCTCAGGCAGGCATCGCCCGCAGCTACACTCCCCCTCTCACCGCTGCTTCCCTCATTCATCTTTCATTAGCCTGGCTCGCATAGGAGAAACAGCCCTCCTCCCCCTCCTTTGCACTTCAACGTGTATCTGTCACTCTCCAACTTCTCTCCTTCTTGGCCTTTTTTCCTAACCTCTCGTTGCGGTTGCCATTGCAAGTAATCACTAGTTGTCTCTCCCAATGTTTATTGTCTTTTTGGGTATTCTCATCTGCATTTTAGGCTAGAAGTCCAAGCATGGACTACTGTACTTATTTCTAATGTCTGCTTTTGACTTTCAGCATTTCAACATACAAGAAAATGTTCTTGATGCCCTACATTGACCGAAGCAAATTACCAAGTTCACATATTTGGGGTCTATAACCCATACTTTCTCAACAATAGATAATAGGAAATAAATGACTGTTCTGTTGCCTGGCACAATGCTTGGATTGGAGGTTGATGATGGACTTTGTCTTACACTTGGTTGAAGAGATGTGGTGATTGCTCAACCGATCCCCATGTTGAGGTTGGAGACATGGTGTGGAACATGTCAGAACAGCAAGACTATGCCTGATTAGAAAAAAGAAATTGAAAGCGATTGTTCCATGACACGACAAGGACAATTGCTCAAACAATAGAGCATCAGGTTTTGGATGGGGACAGGACTCCATACCTGCCAGACCAGGAACTTCATGAGCTCATAGACAGCCACTGGAGATGGATGGCAAGAGAATCAATTACCATGAATGCTGCAGTAAAGCAATCTTAAGTATATGGAGTAACAACATTAAATTGAATCATAGTCATTCTCTGTGACTTTGAAGAGACCATTTTTTTTTTAGATTCTGTGCTTTTTTGTTTATTACTTTTCCTCACCTTCATCCTATTATAGTCTCCTTCATGCTTGGGATGAGTGACTGGCAGATTTAATTAATCAATCAATCAATCAATCAATCAATCAATCAATCACTGTGAACTCTGAACTCTCAGAAGCAGCAAATAACTTTGGTTACCTCTTAAAATCATTTTAAAGTTGTACCAGGATCATGATCTAATCAAAGTGACCTTGGCTCTAAGAAAACTGTGAAATGCATTTTATGCAATAATCCATAAAAATAGCTCATAAAAGGTTTGGAACACCTGCTCTACACAATTCTAAAGAGAAATATGCATTGATTATAGTTCCTATAGTTTGACCAGAGTGAAGTTACGGACATTACGCTGTTACAGTATTTAGTTTACTCAACACTAAAGTCCTTAAACTCAAGTGAAGCGACTTGAAAAGTATGTTTGTAATACGTTTTTATTATTAATGCAACCTAGTAAAAGCCATCAATTAGTTTGACTGTTTTTTTTACACTCGTATGCACCTCGTTTCTCTCCCTCTCGTGGCTGCCTTGTCTTTCATTCCGCTTTCCGTCTCTCCCTCGGTGGAGAGGAAAGGCTCTTCGCCTCTAATTGCGGCTGTTCCGTTGCCATGGCGCGTGTTGCTCTGCGCTGAGAGGTGCTGTGTGTGTGCGTATGCGTGTGTGGCAGACAGATGATTGCTTGCTGCCAGCTCTCGTTTCCCGGACGCCGATCGCGTTTCTTTGCAGCAGCAGGGAAAAAAAATGAGACGCCAGAAATAGACCCTCTTTTACACAGCCCTCCTCACTCTCTGGGCTGCGCTGCCAGAGAGGCGCACACACAGTGGCAGACACGCACATTCACTGTGTTTCCTCTCCACCTGACACCCAGAGCACAGACAAGAAGAGGTCTGCTGTTGGCGCACACCTCCGCCTGCGCTCTGAACTGCGTGTGAGTTTGCATGGGCGATCTTCCTTACTGTGAATATGTGTGTGTTTTTCCTTCATCTCTACGGAGATTGCGTGGGGACTCCTGATTTATTTCACCTTTAATGTGAAGTGAAATGAATGGGAGCAGCAGCTGGTCTGGTCCTCTGAGATACAGCCGTAGACTAACCCAGAAACAGGCTGTGGCACTGACAAGCAGCCAGGACACACTACTCTGCACTTGTTTTATTTCAAACTAGACATTTAGTTTATGCCCTCACAGCAGTACCTTCCTAGTAAAGGTTTCTCTCTCCAGTGCTTGGCTCACTTGACCTTTGGTGTCTTCAATATTTCAGAGGCTAGTTGCAAGGTAAATGGAAAATGATTAATGGCAAATAAACCATACAACCTCATACTGCAAAAAAAGGATAAGAGGGGATTATGACCAGATTTGTCCATAGAATCTCCATAATAATCTTCAGGGCTGATACCTGTAGCTGTTATTAGAGAATTAAGGAACTAAGAGCATAATCTTTGCTCCTTATGTGACACGTTTCAAGCTTAGTAACATTATAGGCCTGCAAACACAGTATGGGTAAAATGAATTTCCATGCACACAGCACTGACACCTTTACCCCAACACCAAGCCAAGTTTCTCTTTACTGTGTTCAAATTGCGAAAGGGGCCCATGTGTGCATCTGTGACTACACAGCCCTTCAGAACCCGGGAAACTCAGGTGATAATGTTAACACTATAGCCATTTTTACACATACAATGCCACACAGCTCTTCTCCAGATATTATCCTGACAGCCCATTTGTGTGAATGTGTGCGCCAACCTTGTCCTCTCTGGACATACAGAGGGTTAACCACGGTGTGCACCAGGTGCGCTAATCAGCTCAACGGGCGTGTCAGTGCAAGACGAACAGACAAAGTGACAAAGGCAAACAAGATGACTCCTAATCAACAAGTGGGCACATCATGACACTGGAGTTGATAGTAGCCGATGCAGAAGTTTATAGAACAGGGCATAATGCTATGAACAATCACCAGGCATTTGAGAGAATTTGTGACTCACATTATTTATTTATTGCTATATAATAAATAGGCTATTGAAAGTTGTGACCTATGTCCTATTTTTTGTTGCATCGCCATGACAAGCCAGCTGCAATTTCTCCAAATTATGGAACGTATTTTTAAGAATCCGCTTTACACAATCCTGATTGTGAATATGTGGGCTATAAGCACCATGCACAAGCCTACAGGCCCCACTCAATCAACGTCATCCAGAGCCAAAGCGCTCTGTGTCAGCGGACGTACATGGCTCGGGAGATGAGTAGGGAAACTCTGGGTTAACTTTCAACTGTAAATAACTAGTGCTGCCGAGTTCAGGACAGACTACGTCTTGAAACAGAATTTGAAGAGTTCAAAGCGATATAGCAGAAGCAGGATAACAGGAGATGAACAACGACACAGAGCAAATGGATAGTGCATTGGACCCAGCACTGCACGGGAGGAAAAGGTGACTCGCAGCCCACAGGCGCGCCTCCTCCCGTAGCCATATAGAGCCCTCGGTCTCTGCTCTACTGACACGTAAAAGCACAGTTTTATGGAGATCTGCTGCTGTGAAACATTCTGGTTCTGTGGAATACGAGAGCGAGGGCCAAATGTAAAGTGTGTCTTTTATTACCAGTACTTTGGAAACGACTCATTATTTTCATCTTTTTAAATAAGCTCTTATAGGCTATTGAATTTTAGATTATAATCAAACGCCATATCCTACAAAAAGCACCAGTCTTTCCTGCCCAAAAAGTTTACGCCTGCACCTCCAATGCAAATTTCCTACACCTTTGCAGCCCCCCTCCTTGTCATGATAACTAAGAAGCTAAAAAACTTAATTTACATTTTCTCTACCTCAAATTTGCCCATTATGGTTTTTATGGTATCTTGCGTCTGTGGGAGTCTCTGTTGCCGTGTGGCACTCTTATGTCTTTGCCTCCGCCCCATGCCTCTTCGGCATATACGGAGGTGTGTGACTCCATATATGCCCAACAGCTGCTATGATGTCATGTGTGAATGGAATTGTTGGGACATGATCCTGCTAGGGTTCTCCGCACCTTGTCCGGTGGTGCTGTGTGAAAATGGCTTAAGACTTTTAAACCAACTGTAGCACTTTGGGATTTGTTTTTCAAGTGCAATATAAATAATATAATAATATAATAATTATTATTATTATTACCACAGAAATTATTATAATTATTATTATCACAGAAATATAAAAATTAAATATACAAAACCAATTTTTAAATTTAATTTTCGTAAGTTTAAGTTTCTATTTAATTTTGTTATTTTTTTAATTCAGAATGGAAAAAGCAAAGAACAAACCATATGAAAAAAACTACAATAAATTTAGCTTTATTCGTTTTATGTGATATAGCTCAGAGCTCCCTGCACTGAGTTGCATCCCTCTCTGAGGCTCAAAGGGCTAGTGCCGGGACGTCTGACAGGTGAGATGCGCCTCACGATCTGTCTGCTCCTGTGGCTGTGCTCCTGCTTGCCCTTGGTGACTGAGCAGAAACATTTTGCTTTGTGTGGTCACTTTGCACATTTTCACAAACAAATCAGCTCATGAAGCTGTGCCGCACAGCACATACAGCACCTCCTGGTTTAGGTCAGGTGGACTGAGACGAGTAACCTGGCCAGCAAGATGGATTCTCATGATATTTGTGAGTTGACTCCCGAGAATCCATTTGAAGCAGTTCTCACTGTTACGATGGCCCAGTTAACCAGTCGTTCAACCCAATCACAGGGCAGTATTGTAGCATTTTGTTTTTAAAACCTATGCAGAGATAAGCGCTTTGTGCATTCACTTGTTATCTGGGCGGAAAACCAATCTTGGATATTTGGCAACGTTATGTGTTTTGTATGTGATTATACTGCCTTATTTAAATAAAAAGCAAGACGTTTTTGGTTGCATTTTCTGACAGATTATCCTCACAAGGGAGCTGTAGGGGGAGCTCTATCGTGAAAGTACTGCTTTCTTAAAAGTACTGCTTTCTTAAAAGTTTGACTTCTGGACTAGTTCCACTGTTGTGATGCTTCGACCAATCAGATTCAAATATTCATCATCATGACGTTCCGCTTTTTCCAAGTTTTGAGTGCTGCACATAACAGTGAGATTGTGTTCTGTCAGCCGTTACCAGTTATTAGTATCGATGAAGCTTAATGTTTGAGGTGATTGCCAATTGAGAATATGGGGATTAGACTAACTGATTTTCCAAACAACTTGGTGGCTACACCCGTATCAGTCCCAGGAAAGTATTCAGAATACACTGTCCTGAACCATGTATCATATACGTTACAACATAAATATATATTTTGATGCAGGTATTCTTCCCATCACTGGTAATGGGTGAGAAACGCTGTAAGTCTTTGCCGAGCCTACCTGTGGAGCTGTCCAGTTGAGTGCATAACAACACTGTGCCTAGTTCATGTGAATGGGCAAAGTTGTGTATATCCCTGTGTTGGGTCGGGTCCAGAATAAAACCAGGAGCCACTGCATGCTCCGTACAGCTCCAGGAGCTGATCTGCTTGTAAACTTGTGCATATAAAGCATCTATGCAACATCAAAACATCTCTTCACCTCTTCACAGGCCCTCGATCCACTCTGCGGATCGAGGGCCTGGTGAACAAAAACATTTTAAAATGTTTTCCTTCTTTTGTAATTCATTTTAAATTGCATGAACCTTCCTCTTATGTTTTTATGCAATCAATCTCAATTACATACATCTACAAACACAGGTCAGAGGAAGACCAGGACCAGCCGTCCTGATATCGTCCAGAGTCCTTTTATCAAAATAAATATCCCTTTGTGACGCCTCAGACTGGAATAGAGTATCCCTGTTGCTCTGTTTGAGCTGTGTGACAACATAATCTTATGCAATCTGGTGCAACTGTAAAATTATAAAGTGTGTTTTTTTCCTTCAAATGAATGGCTTCTTTGTCTTATTCTCTTGTGGGAGAATGGAGCTGAGGGATGACTTACATGACCCTGAGGTCAGCCACCACGGTCACTGAGATCACCTTCCTCACACCAATCTGGAAACAGTACACACATGGAAAATGTTGTGGGGTGTGCACAGTTTGATTCACTTGCTAATAGATCAATAAAAGACATTAGCGGCTGGCTAACCCGGCAAGCAGCACTAATACAGGGTTAATCCAGGGTTAATGGCTGAGCAGCATCCTTCTCGGAGGCTGCCATTAGGTCTCAGCTACACCACACAATATCAGGTTCTCCTCCCAGTCATGCCCCAGGCTCTTGGGGATACACACATTGATGGAAATTGAATAGAATCTGAGATCTTCCTCATAAGTCATGATTAAAATGAGATATCAAAACAAATGGCTAAATGCAAGATAACGGAAAATATATTGGCAAGCGAAGTAGAAGCGTCTAACGTGCACGGAATGAAAAGCAAGGGAATGATAGCCCGGTGAAAATTGTTGTCAGGAGAAGCAGAAACTGAGATGAGAGACTGGGGAACGGAAGAGAGGAAGAGAGTTGAGCGCTACACTTCTCCCTGTCCTTGTAAAGTGCTGCGTGCTGTCGAAGCGGCAGCCAAGAATGTGTCAGGCCAGCCGTCTCACGCTGCCTAATGGGCTCTTAAACGCTGATATAAAGCTCACTGGCTCTTTCACCCTCCTCCTCTCCTCCCTCTCTCTCCGTCCTCTCTCTGCTCCGCCTGCCTCCGCTGCTCGCCCGCTCTCATTACCGCTCATTCTCACCCCTTCCCTCACTCCGTCACTCACTTGTCCTGTTCATGTCTTTCTCTTCCACCTTTTGTCTTTTTACCTACCTCTCTTTTCAGAACTTCGGCTGTTTTCTTATGGTTTTATTCAATCTAAAGTTCTTAGACATAATGACAAATGTATGTATTTATTATTGAATTCTGTGCTACCATTTCTCTCTGCAGACTCCACAATGCCTTCTACCCACAGGATCCATCCTTCTCTCTGACCTTATTGCATGTATTATCAGCTCCACTTCATGGCTTGGCCAACTCTTTCGTGTTTGGGCTGGACAGAGACTGGTGGAGCCTGTTGAGCCCCACTGGCATGCAGGTATAGTTCATATGTGCACTATTATTGAAATGTTTGTTCTATTCCAAAAAAGTAATCGCTTAGTCGTCCTGGTAGATTCCATTGCAAAAGAAGCTGAAATGATTCTGGAGATATCATGAATTTACTTGTGTGCTAGTGTAGCTTCGGGACCCACATTCAAGATAACATGGCAAACCTGAAACAAACAAAAGTGTCCTCAGTGCATAAATAAAACACTGTAGTTTGTCAGTGTTCCGGTCTAAAATACATTATATTTTCTTCTCTCTGCATTATGTTGACTATGAAACTGACAAAATGGTCTTTGTTCAGTGAGTTTGCAAAATTTGTCTGCGAGTCTAGTTTAGGTTCTAATAGAAAGGTAAGTGGGGTTTGTAAATGTATAAATTATTCTACAAAAAATGACTAAACTTGAGAACAAGACATCGCACACAGGCCAAAGTGTATAAACACAAGACATGAGGGCTCTTGAAATATATAGAGGTTTTGCTTTTTTTTATGACTTCTAATGATATACATCTCACACAATTGATTAGAATTGAAGAAAAAAACTTTGGCCACTATTGAAGTGATTTAAAAGGATAGATTTGAAAGTACTTTTATTAGTTTATAAAGCTCTCAATAGTCTAGTTCTATTTATATATCTGATCTGCTTTTATCATATGAGTCCTTTCGGACCCTCAGGTCCTCAAGTAGACATCCTTTAACTGTCCCAACAGTTCAAAGTAAAACTTATGGTGAGTCCTCATTCAGATTTTACAGCCCCCATCTGTGGAACAGTCTCAGACCTGAGGACCTGAGGACCTGAGGTCTGCTGCAAGTAAACTCAAAACTTTTTTTTTTTTTTTTACAAACTTTTTTATATTTTTTATATTTTTATATTTATCTCCCTTGAATTTTAGATTGTATTTATTCCTCCACTTGACTTTTTATCTTTTGACATCACCTTTAAGCTCTTTGAATTATATTTTTGGAATATTTTAAAAATCTTTTTTTTTTTTTTTTATGATTTTTTTGAAGTTTTTTTTTCTGTTTTCTCTTGCTATTTGTTTTTATTTGTGTGAAGCACTTTGTGTATGTATTTAAAGTGCTGCACAAATACATTTTTGATTGATTGATATAGATCAGCCTTTAAGCTGAGGATACAAAAATGTACAGTTGTATTATCCATCTGTCGGATGGAACGAATTCAAATACCTAACTATTAGCTTCAGATACGCTGTGCAAGGCAAGCTATCTGCCTGAGCTACACAAAACCTGAAGCAAACCCCTGCAGCAGGCTGCTGCACATGTGTTGTGCTAGTGGTAAATGCACAAATACAACAATAAAAACTAGGCCCACCAGCCTTTTAGTGTTTAACGTGCCTGTTGTTGTGTTTTTTGTTGCATTTTTATATGCAGCAGAAATTTAATTTGTTACTTTCTCAACATCATCATATTGTTCTACTTGTGTTTGTCTCAATCAACAAGCATTAACAAATTGTGTTAGAGCTGACATTGAACCAATACAAAAATCCATGTGCGTTGTTTGTGCTGTCACTTCTTTAGTATCAGCGGTTGTGCTGATAACGGGTCACAAGCACAGCTTGGATGGGTGGAATGTGCGGTATGACCTTCAACCCAAATGTCAATGTTGCAGCCCAGTTAGTTGGGAAAGGAAAAGAGAGACAGAGGAGAGAAATGAAATCGTGTTCGTAAATCAGAGAAAATGCTGTTTGTGTGTCAACGAAAAAGCGGAATGGAGCAGAGTGTGGATTGAATTCAAGGGGAGGAGAGGTAGAAACAGGCAGCCGGCATGTGTGTTCGTGCTCTATCGTGACTAACAGCCGGTTGTTATTCATCTTGGCATGCTACTCCCAGCAGCCCCCACACATCAGGTGTGAGATTGGTGGGGAGAGGAGGCAGGGGAGGTGGAGGGCGTTATGACAGTGTCAAAACATTCCTCCTTCAGCAGAACGAATCTGTGCATTCGCTCCAGTCCCCACCTCATCATCCCCCACCAGCCAGCGATCGTGCCGCCACTCGCACTTGTCACACACTCGCTTGCTTTACATTTCCTCATTATAAGTTTTTTCTTTGTATTGAATCAATATGTGCTTAGAGATGAGGCTCTTATCTTTCATACTATAAATCAAGGTTTTCGTAAATGTTCTTTAGAGATAGACAATACATACAACTGACTATATACAACAAATGTACCTGTTTTTACCAAAAACATCATTTGAGGTATGTTTTGCCCACATAATTACAGTAGCTCTACCGCCATGTTGATCTTTACTGTTGGTTTATGTCTTTGTGTGCTTCTGACTTTCCCTGCCTTTTCCCCTTTACCTTCTGAGATCATATGTGGTATTTATCTCCTATTTTTGAGTCTCATCTTTGTATATCATCTGCCTCCCACATATGTCCTCTCTCCACACTCAAACTCCCCTTTTTGGTTCAGTCTTTGCCTGATATTGATCTGCATTCTGGCCATACAGTGGAAGCGCCTGTGGCTCTGCAGTAAAGCTCACCTCTCGATCCTTTGTCTCCATGCAGGCCTAAGCTTCTTCCAATCTCCATATCACACTGTTGAGCTGTTCACTCGAAAGTGGAAGTAAAATTTCATTTGAACTAAAACAGAGCAATATTTTGTATGCACATTGAGTAATCACTCTCAAACATAAATGTTTTTAAATTAATTTTACTTACTAATTACCTTGCTGGATATTTCCCCATTTTAGGTTGGTGTACCCAGGGAAACCTACCCAGACACTGGGAGCACACACAAAGTTCATGCCCATGCTGAAAAACTGAAAGCCAGTAGCATATATAGAGCATATATACTCAAGGAATACTCTAGTCGAACATCTACCCAATCAGCGTCTAGTTTATAATGTTTGTAAGTGTGTAAATCGTGTCGAGTGTGTCCCATTAACTCAAAACAATGTATATTATGTCTTGGTCAGAATTGGTCTTTGGTCAAAGTATTTGCCCCACAAACACAGAAGGTCTTAAAATACCCATTTAAAACTTGAATACCTTCAAACAATATTGCTGCTGCAGCACTCCCTCTCTTTGTACCCCATGTCTCTCCACTCAGAGCAGACGGATGGAGCTGGAGAGCCGGGACAGGGACTCCACTGGGGACCACTGACACAAATTTGAGACAAGTGGCATGTGTAAAGCACAGGTTAACTTAACTATGCCATGTATAGTGTTGCTGTTTTAGCAAAAACGCTGTCAGTTTTGAGTCAAAGTACATCTCAGTTTTGAGTCAGATGTACTTTGGTCTTTTACCAGTGTGGCAATTGCAGTTGTGATTATGTTCCCTTTAATAATCTTAAGTAACTTTTTTGTGGGAGAGCCTGACCCTCAGAATGTCTGTTCATGCCACTGGGTCCCTGGGCACACACTGCTCTTAAAAAGCCCAGAGGCACTAATTTAAGGATAAATCAAATGCAGAGAGCAAAGTCTTATTGCCACACAAATGGACAATATAATTCAAATAAATTATTACGTTCCAAAACCAAACAGGATGACAAAGAATAATGTTTGACGTTTAGAACACCGTTGGTATGTCCACTGCTCCGAAGGTGGGCGGTTGGAATCGAGCTTTTGACATAAAACATTGGTAGAGTGTTCAGATCCACTGACTCACAGGTCAGCGGTGTGATTCTAGCTCCCACAGATAAATAGTGCTATTGTGTCCTTGGGCAAGACACTTAACCCATCTCACCCCAGTGTCTACATACAAAGATGTGTGAATGTGTGTGTGAATGAGTTAGTGGTTCCTTGATGTAAAGCGCTTTGAGTGCCTTGAAGGAGGAAATATAAAAATGTGACCATTTACCATTAACAAATACTTTTGGTATTTTTTCCGTGTCTTAGCTGGCTCTGCAGTCGAGACTCTGTGACAGGACTCGAATCGGAGAATACCACCCTGGGGCAGTGCGCTACACACAGGCTGACCTGGTCGACCTCAGCGATGACGAGGATGACACCAACGTGCTCTTCTACTCCCCTGACATGGCCCTGAAAGACCGAGGGCCCTGAGAGACACCGGAGAGAGTGACAAAGAAAAAAGAGAAAGTGAAGCACAAAGGAGGGACAGAACCAGACAGAAATGCAATGGATTAGAAACCAAAGCAAGGAGCAAAGAGGTAGGGAGGTAATGAAGGGAAGATGGGGTACAGTCAGCAGATAGAAGCTGGAGATGAGCTGTCAGGTTTCATTATTAATCCCTATCCTTTATTTAATATCCTAAAGACACACAACGTACAGAACTGCTGGAACATGCAACAAAGACTCTGCTAATGTTAAAGGCATCTGTCGCATCCCAAAGTTTTTCAAAAGCTTTTCTTCTATGTAGCACTGACTTGACTACTGCACTGTGACTTTTTGGCATAACCTGAAAAATGAATGGGGGGAAATGATATGACTGCTGAAAAGCAATCATAACAAGGTGATAGTTTAGATTCACAGCAATTACTTTTTCACCTTTCTGTGGGAGATGAGGGGAAAGCAACTGTCTTAAAAGGCACCCTGCATTTGAGACGTGAAAGCCTCTACGTATTTCAAACGTTCAGACAGAGACCTGCTTAGGTTCACTTGTGTGGAAACTTGATGGAAACTGCCTAAAGTGTTAAAGGAGCAAAGAACTGTCATTGGCTATAGTGTTTACAATGGATGTTACAAGGATTATTTACTACTTTGAGTATTCAAAATACTTTTTGTTATATAGACATGTCTGTAATTTTTCCAGAAAAGTCTGTATTGAAATGTGCATTATTTTTGTACATGCCTTAAGTGAATGTTGAGTCTGAACTGAAGCCCAGACTGACAGTTTTCTGAATGGCAATAATGTTACTGACACATTGTCCTACAACCTAGCCTTAAAAATAAGCAATAGTTTGAATATGGCATTGTCACCCAACACACTTTTCATGACCCAGTCACCGTGGTATTTCCCCATGTTTTGGTGGAACACAGAGGTTGAAATGTGCCGCTTCCACTCCTCCTGTCAGACTTCTCGCTAACACTTAACCCTTTTTACTCCAGTGTTATTGAACTTGTTTGCCAGTTCTCAGTGAGACTTTGCTGTTCACAAAAGGCCATTAATGTATTTCTCATATACAGGCCTTGCCTTACACTCTTTTGTAATGACTCCTGGTTTACGTTTTTATGTAATAAACATTAACAGAATTGTTGTTTTATAACAACTCTGAATCTGTTTTTAATCATTATTTTAACCTCTGTATAAAATGTAAAAAGATGAATGCCTAACTTTCTGTCAAGTGTGTGCCCACCTAGGCTTGTGTAGACGTGTTAGTCCTGCGCTGCCCGAATTATAGATATTAATTATTGCTTGGACCCTGCTGGCTCCTGCTGTCTCTCCAAATCTGGTTAACTGGATTTTGATTAATGAAATATGCACACCACATCCTCCAGAAAAAGCAGAGCCACCACAGACACTGCTCGTGTCCTAAGCCCCTCCGTATAAAGAGTCGGGGAAATAAGCGAATCTCCTGTCACGCAAGAAGAATTATTATTCCCCCCTCATATCGTCGCATGTGCTGTAATTGGATACAATTTAACACCCGCGGCCCACGGGCATGTCGGCAGGCGCTCTGCCTACTATTAGCTCGCCTCGCTACCCTATCATTTGTCAGATCTGTGTGCTCTTGGTGCTGCTCTTGGTGCTGCTCCATGTGCGCGTGCCGCATGTTTGTGTGATGTGCGCGTATGGCTCGAGAAACCGGAGCCATTGTTGGAGCCCGGCCATGACCTAGCCGTGACGCACGGAAAGAGAGGAGAGGAAGAGAAGGGAGAGGCGACAGCAGCCCAGACACTAAAAACAACTTCATCTCTGTACTCATTCCAGTGTGTGTTTGTACCTGTTGTAGCTGATGTAGGCCTGTTCACTGCGGATGCCCCTCTGCCATGGGCCCCGTGAAGCCTCAGTATTGGCGCGATGGCACAGGCGGTAATCCAAGGCGAACGTCAGTGAAACAGAATGCTGCCGAGGTTAACGGCGCGTGGATTGCGTGGGTTCGGGTTTAAAATGGTGCGGGTTCACAGTCTGACCTTGGCTATAGCCTAGGGTCATATAAAAATATGGCATTATCTTGGGAGACTTTGGTGTTTGTGTGGTGAAAGAACATAGGCCAAAAATATCACCTTCTATATACATTCTATGGGCTAAAATGTGCGGAGGAGGCAGTCTCAGACACGTGGACTAGGCTTCATCAACAGCAAAATAAACATGTTTTTCCGAATTTGTCTACATGAAATATACTACTAAAAGCTCCCTGCGTTTGTACGGCCACACTGTGTCTAACTACAGCCGAGATCCAGCTCGCTGCTGCTTCGCTCTGTGCGCGCAGTGAGCGAGAGCAGCGATCGCTGGGAAGCGGTTTGGAAAGGGTTAAACTAATCTCTGTGTGCGCACACACAGGCTGCCACCGCCCCAGATAACAGAGGGGCGCCTCTCCCCAGCCAGCCAGCCTCCGCTAATCGCAGTGGCAGGAGGGGGAGTGGAGTGCCGGCGGCCTCTCACAGCGCAGGGCTTTTTATTGACGCTGCCTGTGTATTTGTGTGGCAATGATGTGTGCGCACTCGCAAGGCCGTGCGCGCTCAGAGTGTGCGTCAGAGCTGCGCGAGCGGCTATAAAGAGCTGTGTGTATGTGTGTGTGTTCACTCGCCTCGCCAGCAGCGGAAAGCAGGGAGAGGCGGGGAACGGGGAGGGTGGGTGGCGAGGTTATGAGCGGAACTCGACCGAGGCCGACAGACGAGTGAGAGGAGGGGGAGTGAGAGGAGGGAGTGAGAGGAGGGGGAGCGGGGCTTTTTGTGCTGCGCTGAGGCTCGTACACCTCCCTTCCTACATACCGCTTCCCTTTACAAAAGCAAAAGCGTAGTTTGAAGGATTTAATCTTTAAAAGAACGCGCATTTGAGTCGGTTTAGGAGGTTCTGTCTCGTTTTCAAGCTCCGCAGGTCCGAATAAGATAAGTGTGATTGATTACATTGGTCCTTTCCTGTCACAAGCAGTCCCTGATTGATGGCATCGATGAATTTAGCTGTCTATTGATTAGGGTTTAATCTATAGATCCATGTCTCTCAGCTCTCCAATAATTGCCCCCTCCCCCCTCCTGTGTGTTCGTTTGGCAGAGCCACGCTCACCCTGCAGAGCCAGGCTGTAATTATCCCCGGTGAGGCCGCGCAGACACAGCGTGGCGCGCCTGTAGGGATCCGTACCACACCACAACGGATGAAAAGAGAGGGAGCGGAAGGTATGAGAGAGCGCTGCAGTTACAGCAGACTATAGCAGCCTATAAGGGGCCAGTATCGTCAGGCTTTGCTTATTCTTAGAGCATATACCAGGGCTCCTCAGACCTTTTGAGGCCGGGGACCCAAACATATGTCGTAAGAAAAAATAGTATTTAAGTGGGCTATGATGATGATCAGTGTCAACACATTTTTGATTTTTGGAGGACCCCCACACACACGGCCCGCGTACCGCACTTTGACAAACACTGGCCTATATCACTTAAACAACACCGGGACTGTTTAAAACAAGTTACACATGTCTGTTTGTTTTTTTAACTTCATATTCTGCATTGGCTACTTCTAAAAATACAGGTTATCATTTGACATTGAGGCTGTCTTGACATTTCCAACATTTCTTTATGTGCACGTGGGGACGTGCATGTTGAGACTGGTTGGGTGCGCGCGTTGCAGTAAGCGATCCATAACGATCTGCAGGTGGATTGTGCTGATTAGTACCGGCTGCTGTGGACTGAGCTGCGTGCAAAGAGCTTCCTGCAACCCGAGCCAGTATGCGTGTGCACGTGAGTGTGTGTGTCAGCGTGTTGGCAGGCGGCCCCTTACAATATGTCAGAAAGCCGCGTGTGAGGTTTCTGGAGGCTTTGAAGACTGGCTGTTTTGTGGTGAAAGGGCTGTACTTTGCTTATAACTCATGGCACTGTCTATGGCATTCTCTGCTCCTAAACCCGTAGGTTCCACTGCCACATTCATGTTCAGAGCTTAATGCGATACAGCGAAAACCTATTAAAAACAGGTTTCATACTGCTCAGTTTGAGATCCTTTATCTTCAAAAAGAAACTGGAGACTTTCCATTTCCTACCTGAAGAAATCAGTTGAGTTAAAATGCCTGCATAGGATAGGTCTATGGAGCATGGTGATCAGTTTAAATCCATGCCAAATGACAGAGGTGATCCTAAAGTGTGGGGCACCTTGTTGCACTTGATTGCAATAACAGAAGCTGGTTTGCCTTACACAGGTCGATATTAGATTCTTGTAATGCTTAGAGCCCATTCATTGATATCTCGAAGGCACTGTGTTGCAGGCTGCATTTCCAAGCTACAAAGTTCACAAAGTTGTTAAAGTACAGCCATAAAAAGCCTTGCGATCCACATGTTTTTGTGTCTTCCAGTCACCTTTGGCAGGGGTGTTCCACTGATTCAGTTAGGCCTGTGATTTTTCTAATAGTTGTGGGTAGTTCACTCTGCACAAACTCGGTTGACTGCCTGTTTTACTGCAATCGCATGGTCTCTGTGAAATGTCTTCATTATAAAACTTGTGGAACATGTTTAGACTTTGACAGCCATGTTCTAAAAGCCGTTTAACAGTTTCAGTTCAGTTCCAACAATCATGATTGCGAATATGTTTGTTGAGTGAGTTCAGACAGATGATGGGAGGCCTTCATGTGTGACAGTGGGAGGACCTGATCAGAATAACTAATGCCAATTTTATTACATCTTGGGTTTTCAAATATTCCTCAAATGCGTGAACATGTGTGTGAAGAATTCTGACCCAAGTGACAGTGGAAATGTGGCTGTTCAATTCAATTTATAGTAGGGCTGAACACGATCATTGATTTAACCAACAGAAAGTTAGAAAATCAACAATGAAACAGACATAGGTCAATAACAGACAGGCAAATTAATCAACAGAAAGCAAGCAAATGCAGAACTGTCACAGAACATTCCCTGTCCTTAGACCCTCCTTCTCAGCAAGGAAAAACTGCAAAAAAGAAGAAGAGATTGTCCAATGTTCAACCAGAAGAAGGTTAAACTCAGCCATGATTGTCAAGCCAAGAAGACAGTAACTGCTCATGGTACAAATACGCAGTTTGTAATAGGCTAACTGCATAATGCACTTCAGTGGGACGCCTACTCAACCGACTGGTGCAAAAGTTTTATCCGACTAAACATTGAGAGTAAAACATTTAGTTGTCCTGGTTTAAACATGGAGAAAGAAAGTGGCCAACAAATTGAATCATATTGCAGTGCAGTATGTTGAGGCTTAGAGAATAACTTAAGATTTAAACCTGCTTTTATTTTAAAGACAACTGCTTTTTTTCTGCTTACACATAAACAGATACTCATTTTCTTATTTTGTTAATTGTAAACTGTGATATTTATCTAAAGCGACTTGGTAAAAATGGGACAACTTCCTGTTAAAAACCAGAGATGAAAAAACATGGCTTTTCAGAGGGGAATTTCACTGCAACAAGTATTGGAGTTACATTTTTGCGTGTTTTTATTTGTGAACAATGGCTATAACTCAGAATCTTAATTAAGCAACTAAGCACAGAACTGAGGGCGGGGATAGGGGGTATGTGATAATCACTCGTCCTCAAAAATAGGACAGTACAGGATCCAAATATGCATGAATCACAATATAACTTTGAGTAACATGGTTAAAAGTTTATAAAAGTGGATTTTGAAGTGTCCCGGTGAGCATTATTCACTTCACCTGCATAAGAAATGTGATTAGTGTGTTTTATCATCACCTTAACAAAGCCCATGCCCACTGTTCATTTACCTAGACCTTACTTTACCCTTTCCCCGGGTGTGAGAAGGGCAGGTTGGATCACAGCATGGGCAATTTGGAGTCATTGCATTCTATTATTACTCTCAGTACTTTGTGCCTTAATTAAGATTCATGTTCACTTGATATACATAATTGATTTAATGCATATAGACAACAGTGAATTACAGTTTTGACCAAACACTTAAATGAAACGATGAGTCCAGGTTTTAAAACATGCTTAAACACGTAGATGATATGGATACTCTGTGTGCTTCCCAAACCCTTTCTTTTTGGCTAAAGTATTCAGAGAAAGACTCATTCAGGTCTTCAGATCGACCTGGACGGGCTGATTGGGTGTTTTAGTTCGTTCAGTATGCAATGACTTCTTAATCCATAGGCCTATGTGAGTCGGTCCCACACAAACACGTAGTCGGGCAGGCAAGCGCACGACGCACACCTCGGGCTGATATTATAGCCGCCTCCTTCACTGACATGGGAGCCTTAACAGATGTGTCCCAGCCTTGAGCCTCTCCCCCTCAGCTTGCCTCTGCATAGCACGCGTTTCAACCATATACTGCAAGCAAGAGCAACGGCTTAGGCAGTACAGGCTCCAGCTTTTGAAATGGGACAGGGGTCGAACTGAATGTTGAGTTGTATCAAACTTTATCACAGATCAGTGTAGGCGGCTGAGGCATAAAATGTTTACGAACTAGAATCCTTTCTGTCCTGTTATTGTATTTAAGTGTTAATTTTCTTTAAACTGTTGTTAAATCCAAACCTAAGCACTTATTTTTGTCTTGGAGTCGCAGCGCAGCCGCCGTGTGTCTGTGTGTGTGTGTGTGCTGTTTGTGTGTCTCAGTGTGTGCGTGCATGCGCCGCCCGTGCACGAGCTGGAGGCTTATGGTAATTGCGGTCTCCCGACTGGCCTTCTGGGTAGAGTCTGTGCGAGTGGGAGTGGAAGCGAGTCGCTCGGTCTCAGACAGCGTTCATCCATCCTGCGTGCGGCACTCCCCAAACAGCTCCGCGCGTCTCACTGCGAAACGGGGGCTTCGTTCGAGGGGTCATCACTTTTTGTGAGGCACGGGACGTCTACACGGAACCAAGTTCGGAATAACCTTTTGGAGAGGCACGGACTTCGCTGTTTATGAAGATATGGAATGACTACGCGAAGGAGAAAGGGGCTTTTTCTGAGGACGGCGTGCTCGAACCCAACATGGCGCTGCTGCGAGGTACGGCAAAGCTCAGTTCTTTTTTCCGCGAGTCTCCCGATCGTGAGAGAGCTTTCTGTGGATGAGCCACATGATAATGGAGCCAAGAAAATGATTTTTGGATATAACTGCGTGATTGCATTTGTGTTTCCCTCTGGTCCAGGATCACTTTGTTGTTGAAGTGACATTAGCGGCGTAAGGAAAAGTGTTGATAATCTAAAGCGGAGTTATCCAGAGACACAAGCCGCTAAACGTGTAGTTTTGTGACAAGTGTGTAACCTGTTAGACACTTTTCGTTACGTTTATACGTGACCAGACCGAGCGGTAAACAGTCCTCGCGCGGTCCGGTGCCCTTGTGTTAAGTTGGCATACTGGGAAAAAAAACCCAAAAAACACTTAGTCTGATGGTATAAACAGACACGGGAAGGAGCGACTTTAGAGCCAGGACAGAGGTGAATTTTGTATCATAGTACGGTGTCTTTGTGTGTTTAACAAAGACTATCTGTCCGTGGTTCTGACGCGCGGACGAACCCTCCGTCCCCAGAGCAGTGTGCGCACAGAGCGGCGTGTGCGCACAGAGCAGCGTGTGCGCACAGAGCCGCGGAGAGGAACGGCCACTTCTAAGAATAGCGCATAGGGTGGTCTTTGTGCGTTTCGCTGTGGCAGTGGCATGTGCTTGATTAAAAAACTCCGTGCACGTTACGACGCCGACATTACGTTCAGTGTGTTTACTGCTGCCCTGACAGCCTCAGACGAGAGGTCATGGCTTTAAGGCAAGAACATCCTACACAAGCACCCAGGAAAAGTGGCGAGAATATTGTGAATATTCTTCTAAACGTGTGACGATTGGCGTGCTGTCTCCGTGTCTATCCGTGTGTGGCGACAGACCGCGCGAGGGAGGCTGGGGGAGTGGTTGTGTGTCTGTGTATGTGTGTGGGCCGTGTTCGTGCGCGCACACGGAGCTTCTGCGCTAAACAAGGTTACGGAATCCAAGCCTCGCCCTGCCAAAGGAAAGCGGGCTGGCGGTGCTGCTTTTACGCTGTTCCGTTCAGTCAGAGGGCATCCCCGCGCTGCACGCACGCGCCTGACACTTGAGCTTTGTTTGAAGATAGTGGACCCTGATCCTCGTGTCACCAAAGGTGTGTGTCACCTTTCTGTACTTGAAGGAAAGCGCAGTGGCACGATGCCAGTTCTTTCCCTTTGCCGTGATCCTGATGCATTTTCAAGGCGACGGGAGCTTTTCATTTGTCTGTCCTCTACAGTGTAGGCTAACTGTGTAACCTACAGTCTATGTGTAAAACGTTAATCCATTGGCACTGTCAACAACAGTCCTACTCCCACACATATATTAACAATCAAAATCAAAGCTTTGAAATGGGGCAGTTGGATCACATTTGACAGGCACATGCCCGGCTTCATTTTAGGAATGTTTTGGCAGACAGATCTCGACGTTCGGTCCTTCCCAGCTGTGGGGTAGGCTACTCTTGTGTTTAGCGCGACTGAAGCCTCTGCTGCTGCGCTCGGAGAATCCACGTAGAGCTTGTTATGGCTTCCCCTCCCCCTTTAGGTCAGACACGCGATGTTTTTTTTCTCCTTTCCTTTGGATAAAATGAATCACAAGACTCACACACGCACAAAATCCAAGCTTCTTATAAACAGAGTTTTATTGCTTACATATTCCTAAAGTTCTATGGACTTTACGCACAAACTGCAGGTTGTTGCTGAGCTGTTTATTCCAGAGATGTTAAACTTACGGTGTTGTAAAACTTATGTGGATCAGGGGCGACAAAGACTCATTATTCACAAACAACCCAGTGAGCCGTCATCTGTGCAGGGTTTGTTTTTTCGGTGTTTTTTGCATACACACGTTGCGCATGACACAGGCTGCTGTTTGTTCGGAGCGTGGCACAGTGTCGCTGGACACGCTCTCGGACGGTCGATGAGCTGCTTGTTGGTGGGCCGAGCTCATCGCATTCACAGGGGCATATTCAGAGGGGGGGGGCATATTCAGAGGGGACATATTCAGACATATATTCAGAGGGGACACATTCAGAAGGGACACATTCAGAAGGGACACATTCAGAGGGGGCATATTCAGAGGGGGAGAAGCATTTTCCAGCTCCACGTCTCTGCGCGCCCCAGTTAAACTTAAGCAAGTTATGTCATTGACACGTCTTAAGCCTACTTCAAATAACACAAACTAGCCTACTTAAAATAAAAAGTGCCCTTCGGGAGGCTACATTATTTGACCCATTATGTTTTTGATGTTGAACATGTCTGGGTTGCGCTTCACTGGACACGGGTTGATGTGAGACTTTACTTTAGTTTAAAGCGTATTTGACTTACAGATTGGACCTAAACCAATTTTGTTTGTATAACCCTAATTTGCTGGCGATGCAGGGTGCACCTGAAGGCACCACCAGCTGTGGACCTGCTGAGTGGCATTGTCATGCTGAGTGATGTGTCAGTGTGGCTCCATTGGGGCAGTTTGGAGCAGTCTTTATAAAGCCAATCACAGCGAGCGCATTCATAATCTATTAACCTGCTGTTTGTACGCTTTGTGAATGTGTGACGTCCGGAGGAGGGAGACAGACATTTTTACATAAGATAACAAAAGTTGGCCATCATCTGTGTTAAAGTCGGAGCTTTTCGTCTAAAAAAACATTCGTGTACTCTTCAATTCAACCTGCGAATTCTAGTGTATTTTTGCCATCTTTGCTTCTTGCTCACGCTTGAAAATAAAACGGCATTGTAGCTGGCGGCTCTGCGCTCTGTGCAGAGCAAGGCGATGTGCGTGTGAACAAAAGCCCCGGAACCACAGAGAGGGGCCGAGGAGAGATCGGTTTTCCAGGCGCTGCGCAGCTCCCCGAGGAGACGTCACGGTTTGATTGAAGCTATGCTCTGCGCTGGCCTCTTGGGACCTCGCGATGAAATGAGAGCCCCCCCTCCCCTCTCTCCTTCACACCACCCAGCTTCTATCTCCCTCTCTGCGCTGAACAAAGCTTTTTGTTTCGACTGGAGCGCACAGATCACTTTCCTGCGGAGATGTGTCGGCCGTTGCGCGCTTCCCCGCCGCCCCACACTTCTCCATAAAGGCTTCTACTCAACTGTGCTTCTTTAATTACAGCATTGGTGACAATTCAGTTGTTGTTGTTGCTGTTTTTGTTTTTACCAGTAGCTTATTGGAGAAATAATTAGCGCCAGTTTTAGAGCAATGGTCGCAGTTAAGGCTGACCTCTGCGTGGCCCGGATCTGTGGAACATTAATAAAGGGACAGAATGAGGATGATGATGGTGACACAGCGAGCCTTGTTTATAAAGGGTGTCCCATAGTAGACCTACTTTAGTCCCTCAGTAAAATCTGATTTTTCTACGCTTGGCTCTTGGCTGTGTTTTTCACCGTGGACCATCTCTGATCGTCAGGAGCTCTAGTTGAAGGTCCACGCCAGACACAACGTGGATCTGATCCGATCCATGGACCGTGATGTTACCTGTGCCGCTAATGGCCTATGTAATTTACATGCACACGCAAAACAGGCCATCAGTGGGCCGTAGGGAGGGCTACAGGGGTGTGATGTAGGTCTTTGCTTTCCTTTCGTTTCCATTTCAAAGTCAAGTCTGAAAAGCTAACTGGTGAGTGGCGCAAACTCGTGCGCACGTCGCTTCTCCATTACAATCGGTTACTTCGCTGCCATAAAGCGCCATTTAGATCTCATTTGGCTAAGGATGAATGGAGCCAGTTCAGCAGCCTCCACCCGTGTCCCTGTGACAGCATTAGGGGTAGAGGGAGGGATGTGGGGTCCTCACAATGTTGTCGTTGTTGCTGAGGGACAGGATTGGCGCGCGCACCTACTTGCATGCGCCTGTGCAGCAGCCTGGGAGGACGCAGAGGCCCCGTGTTTACGGCTTGTTCGCCGATGTGTCAGCTGAAATACACAGCGGTGCTCTCAGGGCACAGCTCTGCCTTTAGCGCGCGTGTTTGTGTGATTGGTGAATGTCACAAAGAGACACACTGGAGCTTTTGACAAAATTGCCTATACTATTCTAACCTCGACTCCTCCATTAAGCAAACTGTGGTCAATCAATATTTTATAACGGACCCATGGGTATTGTGCCACTTTGGGGATAGTTGACCATTCAAAAGATGTAATATTTAGTTTTGAATTGCTAATTGCTATGGAAACGGTCCGAACTTTTCATCCCTCTGAAGCTCATGGATAGGTGTATTGTAGGCAAACTGCCTTGTCTACTACTTAATGCCACCGCTCCTTTGGCGCGCTGGTCCAGGTGTTCATCAGCATATGGACAGTTCCTGCTTTTATGCGCGCTTTTCTTCATCACGCGCACATCTCTCCCGCTCCATATCCGTGCCGTTTGTGCACGCATGCATTTAATCCATGTTTATCCCCACCCCGCCCCCGCCGCTGCACAGATTATCCTGCGTCACAGTACATTTTTGAGCTGATCGAAGTTATGTGCGCCAGAGAGCTTGGCAAAGCTCCAGGGACAAAGAGCAAGGGCCCTTCGCTGATACACGCAGTGAAAGCAGCGCGCTACTCTGCTGCCAACAGATGCAACGAACATCTACACAAATGAACTCAACAGGGAACTTTATGCTGCGATTAGCCCAGAACCCCTGGCCTGTAGCCTACTTTCTCTGTGGTGACATGGGGCACTGTGATGTGGGCCTATGTTGGCTCTCTTGGTGCGTTTGGCATTTCACACACAGAAACGGGAAAACAAACGAGCAAAAACTTTATTAGCTTTAGCAGTTTTGCCTAGAATTATCAACACAAACTAACTCGTTTTGAGCTTTAATGGTAGGCTTAATGGTAGGCTTCATGTAGGTGTTTGCTCCAGCTCCTCCTCCTGCCTGCGCACTGTGGGACAGTCGGGACTTGTTTCTTGCGCAAACTATAAGCAGTAACGCGTAAATGGGCGCCAAGTCCAGTTTACTTGCACCATTTTGCACACGCATGTGTGCGTGGTTCTCACTGTTTCCTTTGGGATTCAGTTGGAGCACTCTTGAAATGACATCTGGCGCGCTGTGGCCACTGTTCGTTTTTCTTTGTAGATAAAGTCAAGAACTACATTAAAGTATCTTATAATTCCAATTCTTTAGGTCTACTTGCTGTTAAAGCTGTTAATTTGGAGTAGAAATAGGTTAAACCTCACTTGTGACTGGAGCCTGTGCGTCTGGTAAAGCGCTTGGTGAAACAGGGGGAGCAGTTTCCTTTTCCCTTTCTGTCTGACTCGAAGATGACGGACACGTGGTTGTAAGTTTGCCGCGCTCTCCCAGCTCAGTATTCAGTTGAGTATTCAGTTCAGTGTTGAGTTCCGTCTGATGCGGATGTTGTTGAAAGCGGGACTGCCCCTGGGGAGCTGGGGGAGGGGAGCAGCGGGCTGGAGAGGAGCTGCTGAGGGGCCCGCAGCAGGCTGATTAATGGGCCTTGGGTCACGGCAATAAAAGTGGCGTGCCAGTGGCGCGGCAGCGAGGCTCAGAGGCGTTTCTCTGCGATGATCGAGGAGAGCTGTTTCGCTGCTGCGCTCAGAGCTGAGAAACACGACGAGGCAGCACACTTTTACCAGCCTATTTAAGGGTGCTTGCCTCCCTCCCCCTCCAAACTCCCACTCCTGTCTAGAGCACACTCACAACAGGCTGAGAAAATGTTCATCGGCAAGACAAACAAGGGTATATTCTTTACTTCAAATTTAGATTTTCACATTTGTGCTTCTTTGATGTCAGCTAGCAGTGAACAGAATGATGCTTTCAAATGTGACAATATTTGCAGTATTTTGCTGTGTATTTTATTGTAGCTGCTTAAGTTTATAGAAACTTTTGTAAAGCTACAGCACCTAAACATTTAGTTTGATAACTGTACTTAAACTTAAAACTTAAAGTACTGTGTGTGTGAGCGCCGCTATTTATCACATTGTGGGGACTATTATGTATATATTCAATTCATGGGGACAAAAATCAGATCCCCATGATGTAAATCCTTTCAATATTAGATCAACAACATGGTTTTATTTTCAAATATGGGATAGATGAGGTTGAGGTTATGGTTAGGGTTTAGGTTGATTTGAAGTAACGATGGTTGGGGTCAGTCTGCATGTATTAATGCAAGTCAGTGCGACGTCCCCATTAGGCGTGCGTTTAATTTAAAGTAACTCTTTTACATGTCTTACCTTTTTGATATGTGTTTGTTGATCTGTGGCTGCTTATTGGTGGGCGGTAAATGGGTCCCCATTGAAATGGTTTCTGATGTTTAATCTTCATTCGCTCCAATGACTGAGGCGAGCACTGAGCAGGTCAAAGAGGGCATGAAAAAAACTGTGTAGAGACTGACTGCATAGAAGCGGCTCCACAATACACGTCTAGTCCACGGGGCGGGCAGGACCGGGGTCTTGGTGAATAGGGAGAAGGTTGTTGAGGATTGTTGACAGATAGGAGGGAGGGGACTGCTTTCATCTCCACAGCCTACTTCAGTGGACTTGTATAAGTGGAATTTCAGACAACTGCAACATTTTCTGTCCCTCTATATTCATTAATATGACCGCAAACTGGCCTAGAGCTATTGTAAAGAGCCAAGATTGTAACTTATTTGTTCTTCTCCTCAGGGCAACATCTGTTCGTGATGTCAAGACCGAAAGAAACCTGGAACTAAGACGAGGAAACCACAACGCTTATACCATGGCAAGTGATGATTTAGATTTTTCCCTCATAATGCCATGGATGTTTTTTATATAACATGTGTTATCTTGTTTTAGGTGGATGCAAGGTTAACCCCCCTGGCTTCCATGGGATTGGACCGAGGTGCCCTGATGCATGATGGTCTCCGCCTCCACAGCGGAGTGGTGTATCCAGGGATCAGAGCGCTGCCTTCTGACAAAAGTCGAGAGTCTGCTGGCCTCCCCCTTGGTTACAGCAGAGATGGTCTCCCGGAGCTCATTTATAAACCTGATGCCACACTGGACAGTCGTAAACCTGCTAATGGATATCTTGGCCTCTACAAGGGGACCCCCCCAAGCCTCCACAAGCCTGTGATGGTTCCTGGAGCTGACGGGCTGGGGTTGGAATGTCGAGTGGGGCCTGGAGAAAAGTCAACTGAACTGGGCTTGGCAGGTGCAGGAGGCAGCTACCTACGCCTGCCTTGGCTTAGTCCTTACCCTGAAGCCAGCATGTATCCGTTCATGGAATCCTCAAAGTTTGCAGCTCTAAACATGTACAAAGCTTCTCTACTGAGCCAACCAAACCCCTATCTTCCCCAACACCTGACTTATCCTTCTCTCTGTGCTGCTCAGGGGGGCAGTGTAACTCCAGCTGCAGCCCCTTCACCAACTGACAGGCTCTACTACATGCCACCATATCCCCCCTCTCCTATCTCTTCCCCCCTGGTGGCCCCGCCTATGAGGATTCCTGCAGTCAGTGTGGCTCCCACATCAATGGCACACTGCCAGGAAAAGGGACTGAGTGTTGCACCATCATATCCACCACAGCTTCACCAACTTTCCCCTCATCCACCGCACCATCAGGCTGCTCCAGACAGAGACAGGTCTCCAAATAGGAGCAGTAGACCAAGCAGACCTCCCTCTAGGAAGACCTGTAGCAACAACAATTCTAACAATGGCAACACGGCTTGTGTAAATGAAAATGGTGTAGTCACGTCAGATTGCTCTCCGCTTACACCATCACGCCTTTCCCAACCTCCTCCTGGTTTAACTGACAGTTCACTGGATTTACAAAGGCCTGTTGCCAGGATCGGACAACTGCCAGTTTCAACCAATGACTCTGTCTCCTCTGCACAGTCCACGTCCCATCCTTTTTCTGTAACCAGCATCGCATCAGACCAGTGCTCCCCTGCTCGACCTAGCACTCACAAACCAAGGCCAAGAGATGCTGTGCCTGAACACAAAAGTGGGGCAACTGAACGAAGATCCAGTAGGTCACCCTCCAAACCCACTGTGGAAAGGCCAGCTCACCCTGGTCATTCAGCTATGTTAACCAAAGACTCAGTAGAGAAGCCGTTGGACTTGTCTGGACGAATGTTGGAGTTTGGACTTCCTCCAAATGGCTTCTCCGTTAAGATGGAGAGTTTAGCATCAGGTGGACGTTATGGTCTGCCTCATAGCAGAGAGCTTCAAAAAGACAATATGCCCCCGTCCCCTTCATCACATGCTCATTCTGTGGTCAGCAGCACTTCATCAAAGGTTTCAGAAAGACCTGAAATGATTAGCACTTTACATTCGTCTTGGGTGGTACCTACTTCCTCTCAGCACACCTCAGCTGTGCCCACATCCCCAAGGCCGTACACAGACATGGGTCCTTCACATGGTAAAAGCTCCTCACCTGCCATCAGAAACAGAGGCATAGATAGACCTGCACCACAGGAGCGTAACTCTTCCTGTCCAAAGAAGGGGGAGCCCAATCGCACGATTTCTTCCTCACAAAATACAAACTCTTCTAGACCTCTTTCCCCAAAGCCAAGTAGTGACTGGATCAAACAGAGTCCCAACCAATATGAACTCATTGGACACCACAGAGAAGGGGCTGACAAATCCTCACAAGCTGCAAAGAGGGGTGAGCCATCTCCAGAAGTCTTGCCATACAAGAGACCCTGTTTGGAAAATGGTCATCCCTCTGGACACTTGTACCTTCCTCAAAATGAGGCTTACCTTAACCATAGCATGACATATGCCAATAGATACCTCCACTACCCTATTCCAGATAGTATGGCACTGCATCCCCTTTCTCTCACTGGGAAAGGTCCAGTATACCCACACCCTGTATTGCTTGGTGGCAATAGTCTCTTTCCAACACATTTGGCACCCAAACATGCTTTACCCTATCATAATATCCCAGGGGGACCAGGAGGGGAATATCTTGCGTACAACTCACAAGAGATGGCGCATCCCCTAATGCATCCTCATTCAGATGGCAAACACTCAGAACGAGGAGATCCAAAGAGCAGAGGGCAGGAAAAACCTCGGACAGCTGCTGATGAGTTTAGTCAACGTAGAAATGAGAAGGATCCAAATGAAATAAGTGAGATAAGGTCTGTACGTGAAATGGGAGCAGAGGAACCAGAGCGTAGTCAAAGTAAAACTATGTCTATAACGTCCAGAGAAAACATAGTTTGCATTGACCTTGTACACTCAGATACTGATATTGATAATGAGCCAAGCCCAACTGTGCACCAGAAAGTCTCCGCTGAGCCTGCAACTAAAAATGACCAAAATGAGTGCTGTGAGAGTAATCTTGAGTCTACAAAGACTGTCTATGAACCCAAACTTTCTCAACCGTTTTCAGGCTCACAAGTTGCCTCTCCTAAATCCATCTACACTGAAAAGCAGTCTGAAAAGTCATTTGAGGAAACAAATGTTCCCCAGGACACATGTTCCAAATCACCAAGTGCTCCAGAGCTGGATGCCCAGGCAGAAGACAGTTTGGAGGAAAACTGCCCCAGCCCAGAGCCTGATGACCAAGACCCAAGTACACTGCACTGCGCAAGAACATCAGGCCAATGGAGCTCCAAGAAAGACAAAGGGCTTCAGAACAGAAGTCCCGTTTCCTCACCAAGAACAGACATAAAGAAGGACACAGACCCAGAAAACTTTGCTCCTGAAAAGATATTTGAGAAGGAGGACAGTATTGTTGATCTTGGGGAGTCTCAAGGAGAAGCAGAGGAAGAGGACGATGAGAGTAATCACAACTCTTCTAAAAACTGTCGAGGATCCAGCCTGGCAAAGAGAATTGCCAATTCTTCTGGCTATGTCGGAGATCGCTTTAAATGTGTGACCACTGAACTGTATGCAGACTCCAGCAAATTGAGCCGTGAACAAAGAGCATTACAGGTAAGCAATTTTCATAGTTTTGTTCATTCATAAAAGGACTGAGGTTGGTGCTGGGATGTTGAGTGTATAAATGATAAGTCCAGTTTTTTTTTTTTTATTTAGTTTTACTGACATTTGAAATCTCATCTTAGTTAATAACACAAAATAAACCCCAACAAAATCCCTTTCCTCCCTGGCTGCATTCCTTATCAAACTGTTGCATGAACATATTCTGCATTCACAACACATAGAATAGTTCTGTCATGCTACTATCCTAGCTAGCAGCTTGACCTTTCCCCTTGATCCATAATTGTCCTAGAGCCGGTGTGAGGCCCGTTGAAGGCCTCTCCCAGGGATGGCAGATCAAAGGTTAACAGCGCTGCCATCTCTGTATGTTGATTAGTGTACAGTTATTGTAAAGGTTATTTCTGAGCTTGCATGCTTGTGTGTGTGTATGTACGTGCCTGTCCTTGTGCAACTGCCTTGGGGCTAAGACATGTGCTGGTGTGAAGTGTGCCGCCACAATCTGTGCGCATGACCGGGGTTAGCCTCACGGTTCATACTGCCTTTAGCTATGCTTAACCCCAAGGCGAGTTTCAGCAAAGGGGCCTTACTGTACTTAAAAACTACTGCCTGCCCGCTTTAGGGGTTTTGAGTTTTTTGCATGGCCCCATTTGCTGGACGCTATTTGCTAACACTCATTTCCCCCCACCAACCTTAGTTTTTAACCCACATTTCACTGAATGAATATTACAGCAATACGTTGATCTAGAGGAAAAACAACATATGTTGTGTGTGGCACCTGCTCAGAGGCAGATATGTTAATAGGTCGCACATGTTTGTCTGTTTGTCACCTCAGTAACTGTGGATATGATTTTGTGATGTGTCAAAGCACAGCTGTAGCTCAAAAATATTTGCAGCTGTATATCTGGACATGTAATTGGACATTTAACTGAAATTGATGGCTTGATTACAGCTAGGTTCAATTCAAAGCTTACTTAAACAGTTTGGTAATCAAGCCCATGGGAAATAATGCGATTTGCTACCTTGTCTTGTATTGTTGTAACACAAATATGTGGGTTAATAAAAACAAAGAAAAGGAAATGATGGACAGATAAATTGAGCCCCCATTCTAATTGCTTAGATGGAAGTCATATCACAAGAGGGGAGTAATGTAAGTCAACCTGCAGCTAACTGGGAGGTCAGTTCTTTACATTTCTTATCATATCTGCCTCTGATGGTCTCTCTCTGTCCTTCTGTATCACTGTTCACTGCTTCTTCTGCACCTACTTTTTCTCTTTCATTTTGTTCTTGTGTCTCCAAGCTTAGATGTTTTAAATGTTTTAACAAATGAGAAGGCACAATTTGAGCCCCAGAACGCATGGACTCACTGTGGTTGCTGTCGTTAACCTCTTAATGCTCTGCTTTTGACTGTCTCTTACCTCTGTTCTGTGTGTGTTGTGAATGTTGGGGTCTGTTCTTTATTTGTTATCATTTGAGCATAATGTCATGTATTATTTTGCTGTTTGCATCTGTAGCTGTTCTGGCTAGAGTTAGGATTAAAGAGGTGTTTGCCTGTGGCATGTGCACACAATGAGTGGTTTTCATGATTTTTTTCCCCTATGCATTTGTCATGTGTGTGCGTGCAGCGGGCCATGATGCGCTTTTCAGAGCTGGAGCTGAAGGAGAAGGAGAGCGGCAGTGTGTGTGTGTCTGCCTCGGCAGTGGCAGCAGGACGCGAGCTGGCAGACGGCCAGCGCAGAGAGCGAGTGCTGGAGCCCAGCCAAGGCAGCACCAGGCAGGGAGAGCGAGACGGTGAGTGGCTAGCAAAACGCACTCACACAACTACACACATACACACACTGCATAGACAAAAGGAGGACATACATAGCATCAGACAATCCTAAGGCAACATCTCTAAAAGACAGATTGGTTAGACAGACTTTTCACAAGTGAGAAGGCTACTATTTTGTGGAAGCCCTTTGTGCATCTTTGTGTTCAAAGATGCCTGGCTGTGGAGGGAAGATGGGCAGAGACAGTCACAGCAGGGAAAAAGTGGTTGGTGAAAACCATGGTGCACTGTAAACAAATGGGAAGATGGCAAGCGGAGACAGAAGAGAGGTGATGGTTAGTGACTCTGGCTCTAAGCCCAGCTGTGTGTTGGAGCGAGACCGTGGCTGACGTGTAAGCCTAATTTTGGCAAGGACAGACGCATGAAGACTTGGAAAAAAAGGGGGTGCCAGTGAATGGCATCGTGTAAGCAGCCACACTGTCACCACGCAGTTAATTAGCCAAGAATCCTGTAGTGTTCTTGAATCCCAAATTCTCCCTGTGAATATCCATTTTCAGAGCCACACAAGCTTGGGCTGGTCCAAGTTGACTAAATGCCTTTTTTTTTAAAAAATCTTAAATATAGGTCCTTATTCTTAAAACAAATATTTACCTTTTTGGCAAACCACTTAGTAATTACCAAATTTCAAAGACTAGAGATTTAAATAACACAATTTCCATCTGCAAACTAAAAAAAACACGAATTAATGAAACTAAATGTACTATGTAAAGTCTCTGTATGTGAGTTGCAGAATGTTGTGAATTTTTGTTGAGTGCATCAGACCACCGACGCGGCTGACATCTAAAGTCTTTACCCCATCAAAGTTTACTGCTTGTCTTAAAAGAGGAATAAAAGCTGTCTGGTGTTAAATGGACGTTTCCACTCTTGTCAATCCGCCATCCTATTTTACCTCCACCCTGTCATCTTATTTGTTGCTTGTCTGAGATTTGGGTCTTTTTATGACCTGTCATTACGGTTTCTCCATATTTACAGGTTGTCGTCCTGCATTTGGTAGCAGACTCCCAGTTTTCCAAAAACATTGTGGACAGAGGGAGCCTTTGTCCCCGGGACAAGCAAGTCATGATCCAACACGAAGCGCCAACGTCTTTGGTTTAAAAGATGTGAACAAGAAACTGACCAAGGATTCAGAGGGTCACTGTGTGCCGCCCACTTTGACATTGGCCAAAGCTCACACCGAGGAGAGGTTTGGGCTGGCCAGAAAACGCCCCAAGAGCGACCCAGAGGACAGGGATAGAGATGAAGTAGAAAGAAGGTGTCATGCTGAGAAGAAACCAAAGATTTCTCCTGGTATGTATTCACTTTTATACTCGTCTGTTTTTGCTCTCTCCGTCCTGCTTTCTATGCATTCTATCAATTCTACCCACTTGCCTTCATCTCGCATGCCACAGAGCCGCTGTCTTCAAACCTTGTTATTTTTTAATCTTTCCTTTCCTTTTGTCACTTCCCCCTCCTAATCAAATCCACCTTAAACCCACTTCGCCGCATCCACCCCTTTTTTGCACTCACTGTCCCATCTTACGCTCCGTGTGGCAGCTAAGCTCAGAGAAGTGTTTAATCCTGCCTTTGAGCAGAGTACGCAAGAGAAGCAAATAAGAGGGACGGCCTTTTTCTCCCCCTTGTCCCCCCCACACCCCTCCTACCTCTCTCTCTCTCTCTCTCCTGCTCACTCGCTGTGAATATTTTCAGTCGTTCCTGTGCCCACTCCCTTCAAAGCTGCTCTTTTTCTCCTACTTTCATCTGCTTTTCTCCCCTCATCTGTTTTGGTTTCCGTTTTTATTGGCATGTGGTATCCCGCTTGGTCTCCATACTCCTGGCTGACGAGTCAAACACCCATCCCCAAAGATTCTTCCTCTGGGTCTGTGGATATTATTGGATTGGTTCTTTGCCGAACTTTTACTTTTCACGGCCCCTTTTTTCCCTCAGTCAACCTCTCATATTGATAGTGTTGCATCTGTTCTATCACTGAAACACATTTATTTATGAAATGTTTAGCATTAACTTGAGCTACTGATTGACACAACAACTTTGAAGAAACATGTTTTTAAAATCCCACAAACAAATAACAGTGAAGATGTTGTGGTGATGGCGGTTTATTAAATCATTTTGTATGTTACATGACAAATTGTTCTGCCTCTTCGTCAGATGGCCATGCTACACCAGATGAAGATGACGATGATGAAGTTCGCAAGCTTAAAGTGTGCATTGAGCTTAAAGGGCTCCGACTCAGTAAACCCACCACTGGCGGCACGCCTTCACCGGACAGGCCTCAAGTAAAGCAGGAGCGAGTGTGGCACCAGAACAGAGTGTTGTCCTCGGTACAGAGTGTGCACAAGTTCAGATCCATCGACACAGAGGAACGACTTGCAGCACAACGGGCCGAGATCAACAGGAAATGGGGTTGCGAGAAATTCAATGGTAAGAGTGAGCCGCCAGCCGTGCACACCACTGCATTCTCGGGTTCAGCTTGGGTAGTGGAAATCTATCTTTGGCCCACGTTTTTGCTTTCTTGTTGAGGCATCTGTCATCAAGGTGATTTCCCGTGTAGTTTTGGGGAAAGAGGCAGAGGATGTGAGGTAGAATCTGGCTCCTCCTTTCTAAAGAACCAAATTATTGCTTGGATCTACATCACCATCTACCTTGCCTGCTGTTAAGCCAGTGAATAGCCAATGTGGCTGGTCAGGAGTTGTAAATTGTGATGTCATTTCTTTTCTCTCATGACCAGTCACAGCAAAACGAATGTCAGGAGGTTACTTGTTAGAACCGGGTCTTTCCCTTCATGTGCCCAAGTCTGGGCTCAGATGAGAATAAAGAACAGGAAAGGGATAAAGAGAAGTGGATAGAGCAGGGGAAACTTTGGTTTTGCTGCAGAAACCACAGACGATAATTGGAGGCACTTCTGATTTTTTTCTGTATCATTTTCACCCTAGCAACAGTGATTTTATTGCAGTAAGCTTAATAATAAATTTTTAAATTAAAGAATATATGTATATTGCGTGTTGGTAAATACGGTAAGCACTATAAGTAGATAAAACCAAACAGCCACTATACAAGCTCTCATAGCTGTGTCCTTGAAGCTGTGAATGAGTTTGTGCAAGACACAATGTGTGCGCTTTATTTTCTTCTTGCACGAGCAGGCCTGCTGCGCTCACAGACAGCTCCGTGTGCTCATTAATAAACCAACAGAGGATGAGCGATGGCCTTGCAATATCTCCCTATCCTCCCTTCCATGCGCATCTCACACGATCAAGTGTGCACTTTTCTTTCCTCATCCTGCTTTTCTATTCTTTCAGGAGCTGCTCCCTCACTTTCCCCTGGCCAACCAAAGGATCGAGTGCAACTGCCAAACCCCTTCTCAGGTGACCGTGGCCATAAGGAGCACAGGAGGGGCCCGGCTTCTCCTAACCAGGAACTGTCGGTGGGAGGACCCAATCTATTCAAGGCTCGTCGCCATAGTGATGCAGACAAACCCAAGGGGAAGCGGCCATGCAAGACCAAGCACACTAGTCAGAAGGAACGGGAGCGGGACCGCAGGAAAGAGCCCACACCAGCGAGTCCAGCACAGCGCTGCATAACAGACCTGGGAGCTCCAGAAGACGATAAGGTGTGTACACTGGGAAAGATCAAATATGAATCATGTCAATTTTGTGTTTTGTTTTATAAATACCCTCAGAATTGATGGATACTGAAAATTCTTTTGTCTTTGCTCCGATTTTCTAAAGTGACCTGTAACATGGCCAAACAAGCAAGCCATCTTTTTATATTGACGGTCTTGCAAATATAGGACTATTTAGAGCAGCAGTCTGTTTGAGAATGCCTGTTGACATCTCTGATTATGCAGTAGGGAGGAAAGGAAGTATGTTTACAATGTTTGGTAGACTGCTGCAGCTTTGACCTCCCCGTGCCCTTATTGACTCCCCATGGAGAGGTCCTGCATGTGCACTACTCTTGGACCTTAATTGGTGAATGTGTTTTTTGTTGGTTCGTGTTTCAAATCTTTGAGTGTGTATTTTGGAACATTCCTAATGCAACAACAAAACCCTGGAGCAATTACATTTTTCACTCTGCATGTTGCATATCACACTTTTGTTAAAAAGTTTGTTACTTAAGCACCGTGTCTCCCTTCAACTCAACGACTACTTTGACATGGGACTCCACTGAGAGGGACAGTAATAACAAGAGAGTATTTTGTTATAGAAACCAATCTAGTCAAATGCCGACATTACTATGATTACTGTGCCAACTACATTTTAAGCCTGATGTCCACTGCACAATTTATTTTTGTCTATAAGATTATTGGTTGTCACACTACACGATGTGAGGAATTTAAAGCGTACGACAGCACACAGACCCTGCGACAGTGCGCACAATCGGTCGTGGCTACAACTAAAGTTTGTTTTAGCAAATATCAGGCAGTAAATGTAGGCTGCAGGTTAACTGAGAGTTGCCAACCATTATGTAAAATACAGATTTGTTCCATATTTTGAGAAATCAATGAAATTTGCAAGTCTGAAGGAATGACATGACGGTCACTGTCGTTTTTTCTTCCTATTCCTGAATGAATGCAAAGCTCATCTGACCGCTGCTGCCAAGAGAGTAGCTCCAAACCTGCGAGACATGCATCCCCTCCACTGTGCTCTATCACAGCCCTGAGCTGTCAGTCAAACCACATGCCTAGTCCAGCGCCACTGTCTGCGTCTCCCGCTCCCTGGCTCCGTGCAGAGCGGGAGTTCTGATAGTACTGGCGACCAACTTTATTAGCTAACCAAAGCAGCACAATGGCATTATTGGTCGATAATAGAAAGGGCAAATGAGAATGTGAGGGAATTGGGCTTTGCAGCATTAGGTCAGCAGGCAGGGTAAGATGTCACAAACTTTAGCCTCCTGTGAAGCAGCTTTTGTAGCTATAGATCCAGATCAAACCAAACTATAGAGTAGTGTCAGGCTGGGCTGATATAGGGTGAGGGGAGGGCTGTGTGCTGTGCGTCGGAGGGCATCTGGACGGCACATGAATGAACATCCCATTGCAAAGTCTTTTTATTTCAGATAGCTGGTGCTGGTGCTATTTGCTCGTGTTTGTTAACGTTATTAAATGAAAAAGAAACTGGGAATGATGGTCTTTTGAGGAGCGATTGTGTTTACTGTTAGCTACAAAGGTTGAAGCAAGATCAGGGCTCACTCTGAGACCAAGATTCCAAAACTTCAGAAGGCTTGATTTCAGTCGCAGCTCGTCTTTGGTCGTATGACGATTCTAAATTTAATCTTTGTCCTGGACTCACTCAGAGACCTACAACCAACGATTTTTAGCTACAACTCAAACTTTTCCCCACGGTCATAAATCTTTCGTCGCAGACAGCCAAAATTGTGTAGTGGACACCCAGCTTTAGACAGTGTATTCTGGTGTAATCATATGGATTCATAATGAAATCATATTAATTCACAATTAAATAATAAGGATTCTTTTGAATTCATGTTATTGTTAAAACATGTAAAAGCTAAGTAGATGGTTGATGTGCTGCAGCTTCCCTTCAGCAGCTGTGGGTGACTCTTTCTCTTTTTTTTTCTCTCTCTCTCTCTCTCTCTACAGTCGAGTGAACAGTGTAGTGTCCCGAGGAAGAGAGCCGTGTCTCCAAACTATTACCCCTGCTCTCCGGTAAAGCCTTGCTCTCCCACTTTGCACTGTCCTCCATCCTTGCAACCTCAGGCAAATGGCAGGTTGGGCGGAATCCCACCAACAGAAGGGGCCGTGACGCACAGGACCCCCCCTACTGAGCCTCCCGCGCTGCGCCCAATCCCGCCTGAGGCTCGCCGGCTGATTGTCAACAAGAATGCTGGAGAGACACTGCTTCAGAGAGCTGCGCGGTTAGGCTACGAGGTACGATCCCACAGCTTGTTCATGCGTGCTGCTCATATTTCACCTTTTTTCAAAACGTTCACCTCCCGTCTAGCCATCTATTCTTTTATAACACTTCATCGTTTGCTGTTGTCCACCGCTCACAGGTTTTCCGCTCCCCTTACTTTCCTCTCTGCGCTCTCTTCCTCTCTTTGTGACTCAGATTGTCGTTGGCTCCGCTCCTCCTCCCTCTCCCAGCGAGTGTGCATATATACGCACATACTACCCCACCCCCCTCGCCTAACTCCGCTCTCACATCTCATTAATTTTCCGTGAGGCAAAGTGTGACACGCTCGCCGACACAGGCGCGCACACACGTGTACGCACAGAGCGCGAGGGTTTGCTGGATCATTATACAAAGACGGATGCTCACAGCCTTTTCAGAATTAGATGCTTTTTCATTTCCAGTGCCTGTACTGTTCGCTCATAGACTGGATGGGCTTACTAGACTTTGACACATTTCTGTTATGATCCAAGTGATTTTAATTCCACTTTTTTCCTAACATCTATTTGATTTGTTTAGAGTTTGTATGGAAGAGATAATATCTTTTGTTGTCCATTAACCAGTTGCTTTATGGTGGTGTTCACATTTATGATGATGAGGTGTATTTGAGTCAGAGTGGAAGAGTGTGAATGAGAGGTAAGCACTGGGAGTATAATCGTGTTCTAATAGCCCTCTAATGTGCCGTGGTGACTGTGGTTAGCAGTGGTGGCGGCTGTTTTTCTCCCTCCTCCGCTCGCTCGTTCATTCACTTGTGCGCACACACAGAGACACACAGAGCAGCGCAGCAGCGGGGCTCACTCAGCCGTGCTGGAGAGAAGCTGGCTCGTCTCTGATTTATGCATCTCTCGAACATTTTTTTCCCTCCATTCTCGTTTTTCCCCCAATCCCCTTCGAAATTTCCCTTCCTGCGCCCTGCGTGTGGGGAGGGAAAGAGGAGGAGAGAAAACCTGAGACTACACAAACAAGGCGCTGACCGCTGCGCAAACATCGCCCCCCGCCTTCCTCCACCCCCTCCCTTTCTCTCTGCTCTCTCCCTCTCAGGAAGCTCGTCTCTCACTGCCTGTGTGTGATAAGCCTGGGGCAGACCCCTGGGGCTCCGCACACACGCACACACAAAGACGTGTGCTACGAGACACACCAATTTATGCATAGCGCTCGCACACACACACACCATAGAGGCACAGGGCGTGCACACATACACACACACATTCTGTAGACTCAGAGCGCATGCATACGCCGTAGAGGCGCAGAGCGCACACACATGCCCTAGAGGCACAGCACATGCACACACGCCGAAGAGGCACAGCACACACACATTCTGTAGACTCGCACAGCACACACACATTCTGTAGACTCGCACAGCGCACACACACACATTCTGTAGACTCGCACAGCGCACACACACATTCTGTAGACTCGCACAGCGCACACACACATTCTGTAGACTCGCACAGCGCATTCTGTAGACTCGCACACACACACACATTCTGTAGACTCGCACAGCACGTAGACTCGCACACACACACATTCTGTAGACTCGCACAGCGCACACACACATTCTGTAGACTCGCACAGCGCACACACACACACACATTCTGTAGACTCGCACAGCACACACACACATTCTGTAGACTCGCACAGCGCACACACACACACATTCTGTAGACTCGCACAGCACACACACACATTCTGTAGACTCGCACAGCACACACACACAGACACAGCGCACACACACAGAGCACTCGCAGCTGTAGATTCGCACAGCGCACACACACACATTCTGTAGACTCGCACAGCGCACACACACACATTCTGTAGACTCACAGCACACACACACAGACACACAGCACACACACACATTCTGTAGACTCGCACAGCGCACACACACACATTCTGTAGACTCGCACACACACACACATTCTGTAGACTCGCACAGCACACACACACACACACACACTGTACACTCTCACAGCGCACACACACATTCTGTAGACTCGCAGCGCACACACACACACATCTGTAGACTCGCACAGCACGCACACGCACACACACACACATTCTGTAGAGACTCGCACAGCGCACACACACACACTCGCTGTAGACTCGCACACAGCACACACACACATTCTGTAGACTCGGCACAGCGCGCACACACACACACACACACACACACATTCTGTAGACTCGCACAGCGCACACACACACACACACACACATTCTGTAGACTCGCACAGCGCACACACACACACACACATCTGTAGACTCGCACAGCGCACACACACACAGTCACATTCTGTAGACTCGCACAGCACACATTCTGTAGACTGCACTCGCACACACACACACACACACACATGTGTAGACTCGCACAGCGCACACACACACATCTGTAGACTGTAGCACTTGCACACATTCGTAGACGCACGCACACATTCTGTAGACTCGTAGAGGCACACACACACACACACACATTCTGTAGACTCACAGCACACACACACATTCTGTACACACACACTTCTGTAGAGGCACAGCGCACGCTGTAGAGGCACAGAGCACACACACACACACACACACTCACACTGTTGAGGCACAGAGCGCACACACATTCTGTAGACTCGGCGCACACACACGCCGTAGAGGAGCAGAGCGCTCGGCTCACGCTGGTGTTTCGCAGCCGCGAGCACAGGGCTTATCGCACACAGGCAGAGATGTGACTGCTGGAGTCGTAGGCACGTACACTCACAAGGATGCACGCACTGACAACCTCTCGTTATGACCCTGTAAGCGCAAGCACAGGCATTATAACGTGCTCAGGTCCATATGCCGCACACAATGATGGCTATCACTGCTGTGCAGTTGCACACCCACACAGGCCTGCACATGCAAATACACAATCATAAGGCACCCAAACCTACACGCGAGTGGAGTGCCGCTGTAGCATACGAGTACAGACCTGTGCATGTTAATGCACACCTCACACGCATGTCATTTAACACACCACTCTGCCGTGTTCTCCGTGCCCAGCCGACACTCTGCATATTTCATGTTCGTTTAGTTTTGCGATCCGTGACTATGCACATGAAAGCCCACTCTCTCTTCCTTCCTTTCTTGCTCCCCTTTATTCTCTGGCTCCCCCTTCTATGCTTCACTTTTGAGCATTTGAAATGGTAATGAGAAGAGATTCTGCAGATGTCTTCATTCCTCTTGTTCCTGAGGCTCAGGGCCTCTTCGTTTCTGCCCAGTGGAAGCTCAGATAAAGGTGCAATATACTATTCACACTCCTCTGTCAATAAATTCAGATTTCCCTTAAATGAGCGTAAACTCAGTTCCTCTTTTGGTCAACCAAAACATCCCGTGATCATCATCTGTGGTTGTTCATATCTAGGTGCTATTTGTCATAAAGACAAAAAGAGAGGGGGAATCCCTCTCTTTTTCAAATCTTACGAGTTTGTCATGACTGACACACATTTGTCATGACTGATGTACAAAACTTTGCTTAAACGAGGAAATATATTGGTGTTTTGTGCATCAATATCTGCAATATCAGTCCTGTTAAGTTTTGTTATTGCTTAAATATGTATTTAGTGTGAGCTACTATTGCACAAACCTTAGATATAACTTATCAGGTTTTGTCTTGATAATTCTTGCCGATACACGCTACCAATGATTCACACTAGGCATGTTTCCTGTGTCTGGGCTTGCACGTCACTGTCTCATATGTATCACCATGGCACTGGCAAATTCACCTGCACGTTTTTCACTTTTCTGTGTAATGCGTGCAAGCAGCGTTTAAGGCAGAGCTGCATGGGGTTAAATGTCTGAGTGAAGCATTCTGGAAAGGCAGATTAGAGGACATAGCGAGAGGAGGGGCGTCTCATTTTACCGTGTAGCGGTGTGTGCGTGTGCCTGCGTAGGTCTGGTGGGAAACTGGGGCTCTTATGCTAAGCTCCTTACTTGCTCCCAGCAATATTAAACACAACTTTGGAGGTTTAGTGCAGTGCCTCTTGGACTGCCATAACATCCACACATGCATAAACTCACCTGTACTACAGAACTGTCACTAATTTAACTGGCTGCATGTTGTTGGCAAAGCCTGATCATTTCATTAGGGACAGGGTTATATTTCACAATTGTAACATGGGAACCCTGAATTTGTCCTAATGAAGTATTGGTCCACTTTCCAAATTTGCCTTTCAGACCTGTGTTATTTTTTTCTTTTTAATGACCATCCCTTTATCAACGGTCTGGCTTCTGTCATTGCGACCTCCACAACACAGATCCTCTTGCCTCCGCATTTGTCTCCTGTTACCATCAGCTGCAGCCTGGAGGACAACCCTGACAGATTTCCTCCTCACATTCATTTATCTGTCATCTATTGGGGTGTTGCCTCTTCCCTCTCTCCACCCTTTGCTCATCTCCGTCTGTCTTTGCCTCCATTGCCTCCTTGTCCTTTCCGTGTCCTACTCCTATCCCGTGCTGAAGTAGAGGGAGAAGGAGAGACAGAGGGGGATAAACACTTAGACTGGATGGCAGGCTAGAATTAGCATAGAAATGGAAGTTGGGAGTCATTCCCCAGGTTCAGATGAGCAGCTATTCTCCCTCCTGCGCAGGACTGCTGAAGGACAGTGGATAAGCCAGGCTCTCCGTTCTAGTGCTTTGTGTATGATGCGACTTCTAGAATCTACATTTTATTTGTTTTCTCTGGTATCCATCTCTTGGGAGATCTAATAAAAACCCAAATGTTGTAACGCATATTTTTATCGCTGAGGTAAGGCGGTTATTTCAGCGCTCACTCTACGGCATGAGCTGTCCAATAAAAACCAGTCTGACTACTTAGTGCTGGAGGCCCAACTGCCACAGCCTTTAACTAGAAAACACACAAATGCCGGCCTCTTGTTGTCTCATAGTCAAAGTCCAGGAGTCGTAACAGACTGCCACAGTTGTTTCTATGGCTACAATGTGGTTTACCCTTCTACATTCTTGCATGGTCAAAATGGATGTTCACCCTTTAACTTTTATAGTGCAGTGTAAAAACTGACCCATCGTGTTTTGTCTCTAGCTCCATACTGCAAATCTTTAGTGGCTCTTTTTGTGTCTGTTTTCTTTAGGAAGTTGTGCTGTACTGTCTGGAAAACAAAGTATGTGAAGTCAACCATAAAGACTACGCGGGTTACTGTGCTCTCCATGAGGCTTGTGCTCGAGGCTGGCTCAACATCGTCCAACACCTGCTGGATTATGGAGCAGACATCAACTGCAGCGCTCAAGATGGCACCAGGTAAACTCCCCTCTGATCATCATATGAAACCTTTACCACAAAATTTGCTATACACCGCAAGTTTGAGGTTAGATCGTGTGCGCGAAACTAGCTATAATCAGACACCAAGTGAATGTCAAACTGTGCTCGTGTAGGCCAATTCATGATGCTGTGGAGAATGACCACCTGGATGTAGTGCGGGTGCTGTTGTCCTACGGAGCTGATCCCACCCTGGCGACTTACTCTGGTCGTGGCTTGCTCAAGATGACCCACAGTGACGGCATGGAGCGCTTTCTCACAGGTATGAGATCAGCCTCACAGACTAACCTGATAATGTTTGACCCAGTAGTGCCTGAACTACTGGACTAGAGCCTCTTAGAGATAAGTTACGTTTGAAACATAAATGTATAACTCCAGTGTTGTATACATGTAGTACTTATAACAGTGTCCAGTCCACTTCATTCATGACCTACTTTTCCATCCTTAAGTCATTTTTATTCAAGCTTGTGTTCATATAAATTTATAAAGACTTATTTTACTGCACTCAGGTATTCCTGAAGTGTAAATTCTTAGAGCTTTTTAAACCACAGTGTGAAACCACAATCTTGATTTTGATGCATTTGATGTGTAACCTTGGCTGAGCCTGGTGTGAGTGCTGCCCTGTACACTTTCCACCCTGCACTAGTTTGTTTGTGTCTGTCATCCTGTTTCCCCTCCGGTGCTCTGCTGCTGCCTGTCGCCCCCTCCCTCGACCACCTGTTAGAGCGGGACGCGCAGCCCGCCGGGGCACGTGCTGCTGGCTCGGAGCTGCTCTTTCCGGTTACTTAGCAACGCCAACTGTGTTTGCTCAGCATACATGTGTGCCGAAATGGGCCGCGCTCAGGTTGTAGCTGTGTGTGAGTGGAACTGCATTTCAGTTCAGTACTGTTGGTGGCCTGTTTGGAATATGCTATTTAGCTAGTTTGTTTTGAGATGATGATTTTGTGTGCAAGAGAAAGTGCATGCGTGGACATAAGAGCATTTAATCACTTAAAAGTAGGACAGATTACAAGACCTGAAAAGATGCAGTGATTAAAATGAGCAGGCGAACAGGTTTACCAAAAGATAAATGTATTATGTCAGCAGGTGGAGAGGCGTGTAGAATTTAGAAAAGACAGTGTGTATGGTTGGATCGATAGCTGCTGGACTGACAGCGCAGGAGAGCGAGGGGAGATTGAGCACCGGGGAAAATGAGTGAGAGCGAGCAGGCGATCGCTGCCCTCTCTGCACCTGGTCCCACTCATCTGGAGGCCGTTAATCCCCCCAAACACACGCCAGACGCCCCACGCCTCAGCTCTGGCACTAAGCCCAGATTTCTTTGTGTGTGTGTGCTGGAAACACACTCGGCTTGGACCATGTGTGCTTATCCTGCGCCCTCTGCTTGTTTATTTCCAGCCTGTGTGTGTGCGCTACATTTTGTGGTTCTCGTTTGATTCCTGGCAGCCGCCTTTAGCCCTGGCCTGAACTGAGCCAGCTCTATCCCGCCATAGACTGTTGCTCCCCTTCCCTGTGGTACAACCGTTGGCCCCTGACCATTAGGCCTTCCAGCTCACTCCCAAAACATTTGCTCTGTTTTTTCCTCCCCTCCCGCTACCCCTCCCATTCATGTAGGCATATTCGTTTGCTGAATTTGTCAAGGGCAATGCGATTTGCCTTGTCTGTTTCCCGGGCACTTCGTCTGGAATCACATTCTTTACTTCTGTCTCTGTACAGATTATTTTGCTGACCTTCAAGGCCGCTCAGATGATGACCCTGGCCTTTATTGGGAATTCTATGGCAGTGCTGTCTGTGGTGAGTACATCTCCGCTTATCGAGTACTCTTGAGTTTTCTAACTTTATTTGACCTGTTGTTTAATGCCTAATGTTATGTGGTTGTGTATTTACCAGAATCCACAGATGAGTGTGGAGTTTATGATATCTTGGCTGACCCCCCTGGCCCAGATGACGGTGACGAAGATGACAAAAGAGAACTGTTTGAGTTTGAATTCTCTGATAGACCTCTGTTGCCTTGCTACAACATCCAAGTGTCTCTCTCCCAGGGGTAAGTGTGGAAAGAAAAGATTGTTTAGTTTTTTTTACTGCTGCATTGTCTAACAGCTCGTCGTTGCATCCTTTTAGCCCAAGAAACTGGCTGCTTCTCTCGGATGTTCTTCGTCGTCTGAGGATGTCAGCTCGTGGTTTTCGTCAGGCCTTTCCCCACATGGAGGTGGTGACGGTGGCAGAGGCAGAGTTTTATCGCCAGGCGTCTCTGTCACAGCTCTTTTCTTGCCCAGAGGAGCTGGAGGGTTTCCATTCAGACAGCAAGGAGCTGCTGGACCTGGTTGAAGACAGTGCTGAACTGGCTGCCCTGCTGGGCTCTTCACTGGAATGTTTGGACGACCGCTGGGATCATCCAGGGGACAAGTTGAAGGATAAAATCAAGGCTGTGGGGAAGTTGGTCTCCTCCTGACCCCTGGAGCACCTAAACACTGACCTCAATCCCTACGGACTGCAGTTTGCTCTGAAGCCAACAAGGGTTTTTTGATGCCTTATCCTGACTCTTAGTTCCTGCTTTAGCCCTGTTCTAGTCCAGCACTGGTGCACTATTCAAAAACTATGACCTGCTGGCTGTCAGGACTGCTGATTTTTGTCTTGTGAACTAATTTTGGACACCATAAAGTTAATAGTGGTCTTATTTTTATAAATTAATATATGTAAAATGATGATATATAGAAATGTAATATCAGAGGTTTTTGTTTTGTGGGTTGTTGCTCACCACTCGGTCCAGCATGGGAGAGTGCAGCACATTGAGCGTGTGTGTAGCTGTACAGAATAGTACTAAGACTGTCCTATTGAATGTGGTATTTGTGTTTATGAGAAGCACATGATGTCCTTTTCTTTCCACAGACTCCAGCAGTTGCTTGAGCCTCTGGGGAAATTTGGTTGTAACTTTTTGGTTCAGATTCTGTTTCCTGTTTGTAATTTAACTGCATAAAACTGTATAATAATGTTTTAAGACAATGTAGATATTTACCTTTTGCCACAGATCTTGTATATAACATGGAGGCTATTGCAGTAAAGTAATTTTGGTGTGTTCATTTTGTTTTAAATTTGTAATTAAAATATCTCATAATTTGTATTTATATTTTACAAAAAGAAGTTGCTTTAAAATAAACATTCAAACTGCATACAAGACCGCTTCCATACTAAATACGTCTCTTCTCTTCTAGAGGACATTCCTCTATAAATTAATGTGGTGAAACTGTCCGCAGCTGTTTTTCGTGCATAGGCGAGCGTATACTGCCATCTCTTGGTTTGTTTTAATATTGCATGGTCGTGTGGCTGTGAAAAACTGGGAGCTTGTAACGCCCTCTGTCGTGTTGCGTTGGCTCTGCCCTCTGCATTGATGGTTAAACATTCATCACACTTGCTGGATAAACGGAGGTGGTGTGACAGGAGTTTTGGCTTAACAATTTAGGAGAACTTTTTTTTTTTTTTTTTTTTTTTTTTTTTTCCCCGCAATAGGGTTATAATAATGAAAATATGCACCACCAGTAAAAAGTTTGGGGACGCCATCTCATTTTTTTAAATTTTTATTACGCTCTACATTTTATATACATATGGAGGTTACTAAATATGACGTAAGATATATGGAATTGTACAGTAAAAAAAAAAAAAAAAAAAAAAAAAAAAGAGATAAATAACTTCTCATCATCATCGTTATTATTATTATTATTATTATTATTATTATTATTATTATTATTATTATTATATCTTACTTATATATTTGATGTTTTCCGTGTGAATCTAAAATGTAGAATTTCGCAAAAAAAAAAAAAAAAAAAAAAAATCAATAAGATGGCAGTGTATATATTAACAAGAACAAATAATGTACGACAAAAATAATTAACTATTAATAAACTTGATACAAAAGTAAGGTAAATAAGTTAAACAAACTAATTTTTTCGATTTGATTTATATTTCTCGTGCACAAGCAGCGCGTGGGGGACAGTGCGGAAGTGACGTCAGAGCAGGTCAGCTGATCTGTGCTGAAGGGGAAAGATGTCGACGGTGAACTGTCCAAGGATGGAGGCTGTTTGTGTCGCTGTGCTCGCTCTGTTTCTCGTTGCCACCAATGGTAAGATTTCGCAGTTATAAAGACATACATTCCGTTGTGTATAATGCGCAAACATCCCGTTTCTACTCGTGATTATGATGTTTTGCAATTGCCTGGTTACGGCTGTAAGCTAATGCAGATGAGTGAGTGTTAGCTTTAGCAATTTTGTTCACGTAATCTTTGAAATAAAATGAAAATGGATAACAATCGTTGAATATTGATAACAATTGTAGACTGTACTTTTGTAAAAAATGCTTCATAGTAGGTGAATAATTCGCATAAAACTCACATAAGATGTCTGCCCCGGAAACCTGCGACATTAGCTTGAATCAAAAGGTTTTCAGGGTTTTTCTTAGACGCTTGTTTTTCTGGTTTTATATAACTTGATAGGTGCAATGATCGCTTTATTTGCTGTGTACATGTTTTTCAATTTTCACGATTATCTCGGCTATCTGTAGAGTTTGTCATGTGACTCGCGTCCGTGGTACTTCCTCTTGTATTCATCCTCAGCTCCAAGTCACGAGTCACCATTCATCCGTATTTGTGTGAAGCTGTTCAGATCTTGGTGATAATGAATTGTAACATCGCATGTGTAAATTCCTCACATCATCCTCAACAATCTGTTATTTTAAGTCCACATAATGTAAATGTTTAACTTTGATCCATGGTGCTTGTGCCAAAATGCTAATGTTGATTTTTGCAGGTGTACATGGAAACAGCCTGACAATTCTCCAGGCTCCAGAGTTTGTCTCCTTCCAAAAAGGTGACTGGCCAATATCTGGAGAGAAGATTCCAGACCTGGTGGCTTTAACTATGGGTTTTTCTGTTCAAGAGGTAAACTGGAATTTCTTTGCATTTGTCACATTTTTCTTGTGTGTTGATTGTTGTTAATGCAGCATTTACAGTACACTTTGTTATATGGTGTATTCAATGACTGACAATAATCATGAATGCATGCAATCCTAATTGATTCATAAACTATAGTAATGCTGAACCTTTGTGATATTTTCTTTCCAGGAGCTGTCCTGGCCAGGCCTTCAGGCTGGTTCATTATTTCAGCGTCCCAGAGCAAATGTCCTGGTTGTAGTCAGAGGAGCTGATAACCTCTCCCTGCCTCAGAATGTTGCCAGCTACCCCTTGGAGAATGTGAGAGTGCATGACATTACAATACAATGAACATTAATCTTATGCTTTATACCTTCTGAAGGTTGATTTGTTTTTGTTTGACTTTTGCAGGCTGTTCCCTTTACTTTGGATAATGTTGCAGAGACCGTTCACTCTCTGTTTGCTGAGGACACTCCTGTTGTGTTGCAGCTTGCCCCCAGTGAAGAAGTAATGAATACTAATCATTAGCTCTAATACTTGACATATATATTGTCAAGTCTCTCTAAAAATATATATATATTTTCAGAGGCTGTATATGCTTGGTAAAGCCAATGCCGTGTTTGAAGACCTGCCAGTCACTCTGCAGCAAATTCGTGCGCGTCTCTCCCAAGAAGGCTCAGTGCTGGCTTCTTTGCCACTGAACTCTCTCAGCAGAAATTCAGAGGTCAGTTCATATTAATCACTAAGTGTATGTGTATATATATGTGTCCTGAAAAATAGAAAATGTATTTGCCTTGTAGGCGGATCTGCTCTTCCTTTCTGAGGTGCAAGTGCTCCATGATATTACAGCTTTGGTAAGTCTCTCAACACTTTGACCTGTTTTAAGTTGTTTGCTTGAATATCTGAATGAACTTATCTCCATCTGTATGACAGTTGCAGAGACATAGACATTTAGCCAAGGACCACTCTCCTGATCTGTACTCCCTGGAGTTGTCTGGCCTGGAGGAGCTGAGCAGACTCTATGGAAAAGAATCTCCTCAGTACAAGGATGCCACTGCTATTCTTTCTTCCGTCTTACAAAAGGTAAGCATGGGGATTCACAAGATCATTAATAATTTAGATAGATGCTCACCAGTCTTTGTCATTATAGTTTGCTGAAGATGTGTACAGTCTTTATGGCAACAGTGCAGTGGTGGAAGTTGTGACTGTGAAAACCTTCGAGGCCCCTTTGACCAGAAAGTCTCGTTCTATTCTGGAATCAAAGCAGATTGTAAGTTAATTCAAACTTGTGCAAAGAAGGTTTTAACTCCCCTGTCCATTGGCAGTAAATTAAAGATGTTTGTTGTTCATTTTTACAGAGCAACCCGGGCAGCCCTTATAACCTGGCCTATAAATATAACTTCCAATATGCTGTTGTGTTCAACATTGTCCTTTGGCTAATGATTGTTTTGGCTCTTGCTGTTATTGTTATTGCATACAACCTATGGAACATGGACCCAGGATATGACAGCATAATCTACAGGATGACCAATCAAAAAATCAGGATGGACTAAGTTCTCTTCATTTTGATCCATATTCACATTGTTCACTTTGAATGTTTGTGTTGTGTGTGAACTTTTGCCTGTTGGGGAAAGATGGCCTTGATTTCATTTGTTTTGTTTACATCTTCATGAAGGTTATTGCACAGTAATGTCTACACTGAAAAAACTAGAGCCTTTTTTCCAAAAGCTATCATTCCATAAAACAGGGCTGCATCTTTCCTGGTTTGACCCCTACTGAGGATATGGTTTTTATTGGTTATTGTATAAATATTGTCACTTTTTGAAGAGTGTGTGTGGTTCATGTGATGTGCTTGTCTTACTGTATAAAATAAGTTATAATTTATGTGTATATATTGAATATAGGAAAAGTAACATATGAGAATATGACTTGCTGTTGTCTTGTGATCAAATGCTCATACTTGGTGCACATGTTTCAGGATGCTAAATTAAATGTTGATTGGCTGGTCGTTTGAAATGCAATAAACTCCATTCACTTAATTTTGCCGGTGTCTTTTGTGCTCGACCCATTTTCTTTTGCTCATCTGTGTTTAGATGAAAACGAAAAAATTGCTACATTTTATATTTATTGTACTGAATGGGCAAGAGGATCTGCCCATTGATCTTTTCAACCAATCACATTTCAGAGGCAGGTTAAGCCCCGCCTCCAGGTGCGTAACTACCCTACGTCACTGCGCTTTGGTAACATTTTATTACAAGAGCGTCACGAAGGTGGACGAGCTGAGGAATCTTAACCTAAAGAGCGAAAACAACAAAGAAACGACACAACTATGGTTTGACTGTTGATAAAAGGTAGGTTTTGATTTATATTTATTTGATTCGAATTGAAAGAATAAATGACTCAATTCTGCACAAAATGTTTAACCTGGTGTGTTTGTTTTTAGCCAGCAGCCACGTGCTGAGGAAGATCCGGGCGTCAGTCAGAGAAACACCACATCTGACACCGCCCCTGACTCCAACAACATGCAGCAGCCTGGGTGAGATGAGAGAGGGAGAGTGTGTGTGTGTGTCTGTCTGTGTCTGTGTGTGTGTCTGTGTCTGTGTCTCTGTGTGTGTTTGTGTGTGTCTGTCTCTGTCTGTGTGTGTGTGTCTCTTTCTCTGTGTCTGTCTGTCTGTCTGTCTTTGTCTGTGTGTCTGTGTCTATGTCTGTGTGTCTGTCTGTCTGTCTGTCTGTGTGTCTGTCTCTGTGTCTGTGTGTGTGTCTGTCTCTGTGTGCGAGTGTGTCTCTGTCTCTTTGTGTGTGTGTCTGTCTCTGTGTCTGTGCGTGTCTGTCTCTGTCTCTGTGTGCGAGTGTGTCTGTGTCTCCGTCTCTGTGTGTGTGTGTGTGTGTCTCTGTCTCTGTGTGTGTGTGTCTCTGTCTGTGTGTGTGTCTGTCTCTATCTCTGTGTGCGAGTGTGTCTGTGTTTATGTCTGTGCGTGCATGCGTGTGTGTAAGTTGCGATATTTAGCTTGTTTTTATAACTATAATATTGTGTCACATTAATCTTACAGATGAACTCACTGAACAACATCACAGTTTGCACATTGACAACAGAATGATGCCCTCTGTCATCATCATGTCCATTATTTCATTATTATTTCTATTAAAGCCCTTGTGATGGTCTCAAATCACCATCAACTGATCAACAAATTCTAGTCTAGTCTATAGCCAGCTCGCTAAGTTCACAATAAGTCGGTTTGGACTGTGTAAACCAGTTAGTCTACATTATTTTATCACAGCCTAAATCATGTTCATCATCCTCCACTGTCGTTATGATGGCGTAGCTTATTATTAAGTGTTTGCTTTTCTCACAGCTGAAAAGGAGAAGCTGGAATCTAACCCGCTGAAGACTTTTCACCAAGACAAAGACGAGATGGAAGCAGCTGGCTCAGAGATATCACCGAAAACAAACAAGCGGGAATGTGTTTCGAATGGATAGCAAAGGAGTTCATAAGTTCTCTGTATTTTAGGCTGTAGATGTCTTCTTTAATATAGATTTTTCTTTCTTTTTCTTGATGCAGTATTTGAAGGTCTTCTTGTCAACCTCTGTTTTGAGGCTGAGATGACCTGATGTGTCTGTTGCATCATTATAATCAATATATTGAAATAATAAAAATATTGTTACAGCAATTCTGCATTTAGTCTTGATTGTGTCAAGAGTACTCTATTACCACCCAGTAATACACTATTATCATATTTCCTTTAGCCTGCCTATCAGTAATATTTTATAAGAGGTATACCTTGCATTTTTGGTTGTTTTTTACACTATTTTTTATTAAACAACACCCAAATTAGCATGATCACAATATAAACTTGGCAAACTGCTGTGTCACTTTAACACAGACATGAAAAAGGCGTTTATTGCTACATTTGTTTGTATGTGTTTAGTTGTATTTATTTTTTTTATATATAAAGTTGAATAGGCCTTTATGAACTGAGTGAGCTATATCTCTGTGGCTCTATTAAAGTAATACTTCGTCAGCCCAGTAGAGGGCGGTGTTGCAGGACTGTGGTCAGGTTTGTGAGTTACAATGATGTTCCAGTGGACGAAGAAGATGCAACTGAGGCGGAATAACTGGACATTTATTAAGGATAACGCCTGAGGATTTATAAGTGAGCACAATTTGACTGTTACAGAACACTTTATACTTATACAGAAACAGATCAGCTACAGTGGTGAAGTTGTTTGGATATTGACTATTCGACATATTCACACGAAAAGCTGTGAACGCGCCAAAACAAAAGAGGACGCGGCAACAAGGTATTATTTAGGGACCGTCAACAAGTTGCCGTACTGAGACAAATTCAGCTAAAAAAATAATAAATAAAATAAATAAATAAAATAAATATACATAAATATAACATAATAATACAATAAATAAATTAAGAAAGGAGAAGACATGCTGTTTATAATATCCATTAAATATATGTTGATAAATATTAATAATTAACTTAATAAATACATAGATAAACTGTTTTTCTACAATAGTATTTAGGTTTTGTGAAGCACATACTAATGTAGAATAATTCAACAGGATAAGTAGAATCTGGGAGGTCTGTGTAATCCCTCAGTCGTCCAGGTCTGATCTATAGCAAAAGACAAAGTATAAATCTGTCAACTGGACAACTGGACAGCAGTCAGACCAGAACGGCTTGGATGGCAATTGATTTTTGTCATAGGCATTTTCAATTAGAAACAAAAAAAAAATTCTATAATGTTTTAAATGTTGTTTTTTCTTCAATAGCTTTTAGATTTTTGAATTATTGACTCCAAATTAATGCAGAATAATTCTACACAGTTAAGAGTATTTTGTAGGGCAGTAGATTTTTGAAAATTTAATTAAAAAATTAAAAACCTCTGTAAAAATGTAGTTTTTTCTTCAATATATTTTAGGTTTTGTGAATCACCCAGTCCAAATTAATGCAAAAATAATTCTACACGATGAGGATATTGGCAATTGTGGGCACAGCGTCTAAAAGGAAGGCCTGGAGCTCATTGCAGTGGGCCTATGCCTGCCAGTCTGTGAGGTATGTCATGTCATGTGACCTGTCCTGTCCCCTGCACATAGATGATACAGACTGTGCTGGGATCACAGTGGCACACAGGGATCACAGTGACTTGACTCTATTAAGTACATTGGCTATGAGCTTAAGGGCCCAATCTTGACAGTCTCAACTAGCAAAACACATATAGTTGGCATAACCTTAGTGCAGTAGAGGAGTGCACAGCTCTGAAGATGGTCTATGCAAATCCGCAGGTGGGTCTGTGAGTGCCACCACGTTGATGAGAGCTACATTGGCAGACATGTACAGGAAAAGATGAACATGATAAGTTGCCCAGACAATGACACTATCAGGCTGGGGCGAATTTGGAGCCAAGTTCCAAATTTTGAATTCTGGCTGCAAGTGTCATATCATCCAAAGAGCCAAATCAAGAGCGAGGCTGATGAAGGTGTAAAGAAAGCGCCTCGTCCTCCCCACATCATTGTTTTAGCAGGGAGTGGGCGCTTAGCAACGCTGTCAGTCAAACCTGTTGCTAATGCTAGCGGGAGCGACCTCAGGGAAAGGTGCCTCATTGGTCTGTTTTCAATGTTCATATCTTGCTTTACGGACAAAATAGCCAAATAAAAACATCAGTATAATGTAGCACAGATTGATAGAAACATTTTAAGGTCAGAATGACGAGCCTGACAGCAGTCGTTATAGAGAGAGGGGTGACAGTTTTTCAATCAAATGTCAATTGGAGCCAGATTTGATGGAGCCGGAAGTGCTCTCCTGATTACTTCCTATTTGGAACAAAGCAGCTAGCAGGTTAGCTGATTCATATATATGTACAGTCTTTGATTTGGAGTCAGTCAGAGGTTCAAAACCTAAAAGTTAATTTTTACTGATTTATTTTTTATTTTGTAAATGCATATGACAAAAATCTATTACTATACCTAGTCCTCTCATCATGTTGAAATATACTGCATTAGTTTGGAGGCAGTGGTTCTAAAAATCTAAAAGCTACTGAAGAAAAACAATTTATCCTTGTATGTATTATGTGAATTATTATTTAAATTATCTTATAAATGGTTTGTCTTTAAAAAAAATTATTATTATTTATTATTTATATTATTATTATTATTATTATTATTATTATTATTATTATTATATTATTATATTATTTATTTTATTTTTATTTTTTTTTTTTTTTTACTAAATTTGTCCCAATGCAGCAATTTGTTGCCAATCCCTAAATATCACCCTAAAACATTTCCCGACACCTCCAGAGAAATCAAGCCGCGTGCGCATGCTTCTGGTTTGGCACGTTCATGTAGTTCTGTCCCTGAGCGTGAGTATATATATATATGTGTGTGTGTATCATGTGCATGTGTTTATATCAAATATCCAAGCAACTTCATCACGGTAATAACTCAAATGAGACAGTGGTGGTGTGTAATCGCCTGAACTGTAGGGGGCAGCAGTGCACTAACCCTGCCCCATCTGCCGGAAATCGAGAGTAAGAAGAAGTGCAATGCATGGCCTTTTTTGTGCAGCAATCGTTTAATTATATGTTCACTAATTGTTGCGTTTCGTCACCAAAGTTCAGAGTATAATCAGTCCTGTTTAAGGCAAGTTTATCTCCACCTTGTTTGATTTTATTTGGACACCGTTGGACTAGCAAAGATTGCTAGCATTCATTGTTTGCTAACGTTTGCTAACTTTCGAAAGGGTCTTGATTAATCTTTGTAAGATTTACTGTACATTTTTTTTTTAATTCCCAAACGTTGATTTGTTGTTTTTGCACGGGGCACATTGCACTTTATTCAAGGCATTGTTTTTATGTTGCAGTAGTAGATCATCAGGATGTGATTGTCCAAACTCGCTGTTATTAGCTTTATTGTTATAGTGGTAGCCATGACAATAACATCAATATAGACGATTTGTGTTGATGGAGAGCAATATTAAATGTAGTTAAGGTAAATTTAAACTATTTGCATTACTGTTGCCTTTTGTGATTGTAATTTCTAAGTGTGTGTGTGTTTTTTACAGTTTACAGTGGCTTTTATTTGTATGAATCATGATGGAAAGAAAACGAGCCTTGACTATTCAGTTTGGTCGTAGCAAGGACAAAATGGTATGTGCTAAATCTATACATGTCTTATTCCATACACGGGACCTTACTTTAAATATAATAATGAATGTAAGCTTTACATCTGCTAGCAAACAACTAAAACATCACATTGTCTGTTTCAGATGGAGAATCCATTGAAAATCCCCACATCATACCTTGATTGTGGAAAATTCCAACAACAACAGGTGAAATGATATCTGCTTTGCTATAATAAAACATCTTGGCTTCCAACTAAATATAATATTTGACCAGATTCCATGGGCAACAATCGCAAGTCATAAATCCAGACGACGTGATTCAAAACGAACAGATGGAGCTGTGCTGTTTGACCACAGCCATGCAGCAATGGTTAGATTTGGACTGTAAGTCGACTTTATACATTTGATAAGTTAACAAAATGCTAACTTTTTTTGTGCAAAATTTAACAAATCTTTTTTTTCGCTGGGGCTTTCTGTACTTGATCAGTGTACTAGTGCACTATGCAAAACTTTCACAAGATGGAGCTATTTTTTTTTTTTTTTTTACATCAGCTGCTGTGCTATGACCACCACTACAAACCTAAAAACACTGTTATCATGTTTACTCCAGAAACTGCTTATCTGGACCACTTGACAGCCACTCCCTGTATCAGCTGCTACATTACACAGCCATGATGCAGCTATTTGTAAGGTGCCTTTTTATTTGATCCAATAGGAAGAAGTCCTGTGTGATTCTGACAGATATCCTGAAGACCGATGTAGGCAAGGCTTACATTGAGAAGCTCAAACGGCATGTAAATGGGAAGGAAAGCATGCGTGCCAAAGATCTACCCATGGTCACCAGAGACAGACAGGCCAGTCAAAGAAGGAGCACAAACTCAAGAAACAAGAGTGTTTCACCTAAGACCAAGCAGACTCCTGACTCATCCCATAATAGGTAGGACAATGTCGATCGCTGACAATATATTCTCCCTGACATTGTAATTTGTTCATGTTTGATTTGATTTCCAATCCAAACAGATGCTAACCCCAGTTTTCCGTAATTATTTGTTTATGTATTTAAATAACTACATGTTTAAACATCACCTTTTTTACAGTATTGCACATGTAGATCCTCCTCTAGATCAGCAAAGAAGCCACAAACTGAGGTGAAGGAAAACAACAAAGACAATAATGAAAATAATGATGAAGTGGTATCTGCCAAAAATGAGTTTGAACTTGTTGGTAAGCAGACAGCTTTGATAATGTAGCAATGGTGGATGACTATTAGTATAGTAAAGTATGTTGTGTTTTTGGTTAGATTGTGGATTGTCTGTGACGTGGGAACAAGAAAATCACGGTAAATCCTCTGCAGCTGAGATCAAGAAACCTGAACCAAAAAATACATCTCAGGTCAGCTTGGTATGTGCTAGAAATTGTTGCATTAGAAAACCCCTCTTAGTTTAACATCAACAAGAATCAGACTTTAAAACCTTGCTATTTATTCACAGAAAAGGAAAGCAAATGATATTGTGCCAGATTGCACCGAAACAGAAACCCCCAAACGCCCCAGGGCCAGCGTTTTGCGCCTCCCCGGAGTTCTAGATCTGGAAGGAGAAGCTAAAATTTCTCCAGAGAAGGAAGCAGAAGACAAAGATTTGAAAAACACTGATGGTGGTATTGTCCAGTTTACTGTAGGGGAAGGTGATAAAGCGGCAGAACCCATCAATGCAATGTCACAGGATAATGGTGCAACCACAGCCATAGCTGAACCTAGTAAGTGCTTAAAACTCCTTTCTCCAAAATTGTACCTACAGATTGTATAAATATGACATAACAGACATTGCATATCACTCATATCCTGCCTGGTTTTTAGTTGTTCTATCCAGTGATGATGAAGAATGTCATGAAAAAGGCGATAGAAAAATTGCACGTCAGAAACGGCCCTCGCAGAAGCCAATGTCCCCCCAACAGAAGGTCAACCCTTTAGAAGATCTGCAGGTTGGTTTTGTATATCTACTTTTATATTGTTCCTCTGTTTATTTTTCCACACATCATTTATTCATGTATTCATTTGAACAAAAACTATTCTGCACATTTCAGGTGTTTCAAGTTCTTGTAAATGATCATTCTGATTCGGGGAGAGACACTTGTTTGTGTTTGGCCTTTTCTGACCTGCACTGTGGACCATACCATGCCAAGTCAAACGGGGACATCCTTGTATGTTTTAGTTAGATATATATGTATACTTATATGAAATTACATAAATAAAAATATATTTCTTGTTTTTCTCCTCTAGATTACTGATGAAAACATTATTATACCACTGAAAAGTAAGTTTGTGCTAGTGCGTGATCTTGCGGTATTAGCCAGGATGGACCCTGACCCCTGCCTACTTCTTTTGTCTGTCTACCTACTGTGCTTCCAGCTTACTGTTCTATTTTTTCTTGCCAACTTTCACCTCTGCGTTTCTGCTTGATTCTCTGTAAACAATCAAGACACTTATCCAATTAGATTAGACGGTACCACTGATTAAGTACTAGTATCCGTGTCTTTTAATTGGCTTCTCTTTCTTTCCACAGATGTCAAGGAAGAAATGGATTTGATTATCACACTGGAGCGTAAACAGTTAAGACGGTATAGCGTTTGGAACAAGGAAGATCTGAAATCCCTAAAATATTTTTCAGACAGAAACAAATCAGAATTGCCTGATGCTGGTTTACTATGTTGTGTCTCGGAAGCTGCTGCAGAGGGTGTACAGTATGACCTCTTCGAACTGTGCGATACCACAAACGGCTCTAGAAATACAGGTATGTTTTGTCTATTTTCCGAGCTCTTAGTCAAATCAACTGAACATAGGGCAGCTTAGTTTAATAAATACTAGAATAGAAATTGAAAAGAATGTGGTGCTAATCATGGGGAGAAGGATTGCAGAAGATAGGGCTGATTAGGCAAAGCAGATGTTACAAGTTGGAGATGTTGAGTTGACTCTGTATTTTCTGTATTTTCTCAACAACAATCAATTTCTTTCACCAACAAGTTTTGTTTTTTTGTTTTTTTTAATAGTAATTCCTAGCCCATTCATCGTGGTCTTTCTGCAAGATTCTTTAGAGGGTATGGAGGGCGCTTATTTGCGTTCCCTTCTGGACATGGACTGCCTCAACTCTATTACACAACGGGAAACCTTAGGATACTACGATCAGGCAATCATTGGCCCAGGTCTGTCTTTGGATCAGAGTGTAGAACTTATTAAATCAAGCGAACTGGATCCACACCTGCTGCGGCTCCTGGACCAAGGGATTGACAGCACAGGTGCAGATTATGGACAAGAAAGCACTTCAAACTGTGATTTTGAAATGCCCAAAGAGACTGTTTTAAAGCTGGATAAGACGCAACCCAGCCCAGCAGCACAGCCTATACAAACACCTGATCTCCCACCTGAGGTTAGTCGACAAAATAACGAGAAAAAGAAAAAAAAATGTATACCAAACGCAAACTATATTCTTATGTACTTAACAGAAGAGTGTCATTGAGCCTGTATACACATTGTGCCATCGGCGGCTGGAGGACTCGTATTCTGTAACAATGTGTAAGCCAGACTCCAGCTGGGTCAGATATAAACATCGGGGACTCGCCCGCAGGTTGGTGTCTGTGTCCATTTTGGTTCAAAGGATAACATCTGTCTTCCACTTCAGTATTTCTATTTTTTATATCTTGGCTGTTCCTCATTTCCTATTTATACCTACTGTATAAAACTTCACCACCACTGGACCATGTTTTTATGCAATACTCAACAGGTAAACAAACAGTGTGTGTAAGATGTCATTATTATATACTGTAAGCAACAAGAATAACTGAATTCTGTTCATAGTTAAGGCCACACCGACCAGCGGGTGGCACTACGGAGCCATTAGAAAAAAAAAACTCCTGCAAAATCATTGAGCATATTTAATTCAGCTAAAAACACAGGAGATATGTGTATGTGAGGGGATTGTGAACGCTCAAAATACTTAAGGAATAATAAAACACTACGTTCTATGCTAATGTGCATAAAATGGGGATCATTCTCAGCCATAGTCCCTCTTTTCTCCTGTTTAGGTTGATCCAGTTTCCTCCACCTCCAATGAAAGGTGGAATCACAGTAACAATGGAAGACCTGCAGTGCCTTGACACTGACCAGTACCTCAATGATGTTATAATCGACTTTTATCTGAAGTAAGTTGTGTAAGATTTTCTTGTAGTACAGTAAGTTTCTAATGTACTTTTCTTCAGGTACCTTCTCCAAAATGCCTCAGAGTCTGTAGCAAACCGCTCGCACATCTTTAGCAGCTTTTTCTACAAACAGTTAACTCGCAGGGATAACGCCAGTGAAGGCAATAACAACAATGAATCGTGAGTCTGTCGTTTGCATTCAATGTTATAAAAAAAACAAAACAAAAAGCACTTGATTAATTTTTTTGTGTTTTATTCTAGATGTCAAAGGCAAAAACGGTACCAACGTGTCAGAACATGGACGCGCCACGTGGACATCTTCTCAAAGGACTTCATTTTTGTGCCTGTTAATCAAGAGTACGTTGATTGAGTTGTTAATTAACTACATAATTAAGAAGCACATTTTTGAAACTTGATAATCTGATGGTCGGACATTGATGTGATCTTTCCTCAGGGCTCATTGGTATTTAGTTGTCATTTGCTTTCCTGGACTGGAGGAGCCAAAAACTGAAACATTGTCTTCGGGTCAGGATGCAACTAACACAGAACCAGGTACGTCAATATAATTCAAATGATCGTCTTTGGATATGATTAGTATATTGCGTAACTTGAATGTGCCTTTTTAAATCCAGAAAAGGAAGACCCTCCCAATGACACAGGTCCAGTGGTAAGACTTGTTGCTACAAACATCATTTTATTTTTAAATTTTTGCTTGAATGTTAACTTTTTTCTTTTGTTTAGAGCTGTACGGAGCAGACTTGCCGAAGGAGGACTGTTTGCAAGAGGTGAACGCACACAAAAGCCACATGCTCATATTATGCAAAACATACACTGCTGTATAGACTAGAGCGGATCATTGTGTCTCCATAGGCCCTGCATTCTGGTGATGGATTCCCTTAAGCGTTCTCCTCATGAGCGAGTCTTCAAGCTGATGAGAGAGTAAGAGCTTTCATGTCAGAGACTGTACTTTTAAGAAGTGGCATTAATTTGATACATTCTGTCATCAGGTATTTGCAGTCGGAGTGGGAAGCCCGTCGAGGCTCATCACGGGAATTTGGACCAGACCAGATGGAAAGCTCACATTGTCAGGTCCCTCTTCAGGACAACAGCAGTGACTGTGGCCTTTATTTGTTGCATTATGTTGAGAGTTTCTTAAAGGTAAAATTCAGTTTTTGCTTTTTTATATGTCTAATTTTAAATGTAGAGGCCCTGTAATAATTAAAAATGTATCTTTGTAGGACCCTATAGTACACTTTGAGCTGCCTCTACATTTGAAGTTTTGGTTCCCGCGACAACAAGTTAGAAGAAAACGAGAAGAAATCCGAGATCTAGTACTCAAACTCTATCGAATTCAAAATATGAATGTTAAAACATAAAGCCACTTGTATTTACACTGCTTCACATTCCAGTCAGTTTTATACACCTTTGCTCACAGTGAGCAACACACTATCATGTTTTGTCCTTTAAAACAATCTGAATGAAATGTGTAGTTAAATGTTATTTTTGAACTACCGAGGCATTGTAGAAAAAAACAAAACAAAACATGTACAGTTCTGTTTTATGTTTTTTATTTTTTATTAGAGCCTTATTTTAGATATTTATCAAATAAAATGGACATAAAATACACCATCAGTGCTGCGGTTGTCTTTTTGTTTTTGCTGCACTTTCAAGCAAAGAAAGGAAGCTCTAAACTGGTTAAAACCAACTGTTTAATGTACAGTTATGCCAGTTTATTATTTTGATACTTCACAGAAAGTCCACTGCCCTGTCCCTGGAAAGATAAAAATTTAACAAATGAGCCATCAGTTAAATGGCTGTTCAAGGTGCTAAACATTATGATACAGTAATGCAAGAAAAAACTTCCGTTATTAACATATTTACATGAGTAAATGCTATTCTCGTTACAAGAAAAATATCAATTTGCGCCCCCACTTTGATTTTACATAAGAGAATTAGGACTCGTATCAGTTTGAAGGTCAAAGGTCATCCACACTTTTAAGGTCTTGACTCTCACTTCTCTGTGTTCATGAGAGGATTTGTGCAGTCGCTCAGCCTTCTACTCCAGGCCCGTACATAATCACTGTATTTTTGGGTACATGTGAGTTTGAGGTGGATTGTCTGGTCTGCATAGTTAAAAATGGTATCAGTTGTGATGGGATTATGGGCTTATCCAAGGCGTGTTGTACTATTTAGCTCTACCCTTCACACATTTAAATCATTTAGGATGTAATTCATGTTTCTTTAGTTATATTTTTGTATTTATGTCACTTTCCTCTTTGTAGTGTTGCTCTAGTAACTTCTTGGTCAGTTCCTGTTAAAAGCTTAGGCTAAATGAGATTAGAGAGTATTAAAAATCCCCCAGCTCTTCCAATGGCCATCTGCTTTCTAACCTGAGACGCAAGCTGTCTGTTTTACACCATGGGACACACCTCTGCAGAGACCGGACAGAACAACGCAATGTAATTTTATGGGCAAATGACGTTTCTTTGGCTGTTTGGTTATGAATTCTAACTCCAGAAGAATGACAGACTGTGCCAGCTTGTTAAGAAGCCACTTCTTGTGACCTGGAAAGAGGTGTACATTTTTTGGATCCATTTCCCAGTTTTTGGATTTAATTCTAAAAGAAATCCCAGATCTAAGATGTTGACCATATCGTGGAGATGTGTTTTCATCCCTGTTCTGATAACGTCTGTAGTCTTATCTGTGGATTTAAAGACGGGTATGTGTCTGCATAACATGATAAGAAAGTACTTGCATTTGAACCAATTTGATGTCTCATAATTACTTGGTACCTTTTTCTCTAGGTGCAGTGCTGGAGGGTTCTTCTATGGGTTATCTAGAAGTTGCCCAGGATCAGGAGCTGGGCGTACGTCAACAGATAGTTCATGTGTCTGATGTCAAAGCAGCCAAAGGAACCCACATTGTTGTACGCGAAAACGCAGCATCCTCTTTCCAAATGGAGTCAAACTTTGTGCACAAGAAACCATGCAGCAAGTTGTTGCAAATCATCTCAATTATTTTAATCTCAGAGGTAAGACCAGAAAAGGCTCATAAAAAGAATAATACATGTTGGCTACTGATACACAGATGATATCGTTCACAGTAGCACAATTGCATCTTTATTTTTTAAAAGTGTTTGCCAGGGAGCTAGACTGGTTCTCTCTGTCTTTTATAACACAGAAAAGTGTGTAGTCTTGGCAGGCCAGGCTAAGTAACTGTTTTATATGAAACAATTGGCAGTGAGAATTAACCAAAGCTTAAATTATACTTACCTTTAGTTATTTGATGGATTTATTTCTTTGAATATTCAGCTCTTGAGTGGAGATCTCTGGATGGCTTAGTTCTCGAAATATGAGCTGTAATGCATGTGTGTTTTTCATCAGTGTTGGTGCAGTGAGAGTGGGCAGGGATCAAGGTGTGGGTGAGCTGCAGAGGTTCTTGGGCTGGACAGACAGTAAAGAAGGTGTCTGCTTTTGTGAAATGTTTGGATTTGTTACGTAAGATGGGTCTGAAAGTGACCATTGGGCCCCAAGGGACACAGACAGTGTTGATTAGGGAAAGAGCTTTAAACATATGTCTGGAAGCTGACTTTGGATCAATGCCCGGACGACTGACTCATGAAAACAGTTATGTCACTGCAGGCAATGACTATGGACTTTGTGTCTTCCAATGCCTGGTATCCGTACACAGGGACATCTTTAAGTCTCGGTATGCTTTTGAGATCTGTGAATTTTATGTCTATATTGTTCCTTTTGAACAGTCTGTCAGGAGACCATATGGGAGGCATTTAAAATCTTCTGGGACCGACTCCCTGAGCAAGTGGAGTATGAAAGCTGGATGAAAAAATGCCAGGAAGGTGCCATCACAGCACAAGATATTGGCAACTACTTCAGCCACTCAGATGAACACCAAGCCCTGGTTAAAAAGGTTTGCAGATGACTGACATTTTAATATTATTAATTTAAAGGAAAATCATTTCAAAGTCTTTTCTTTATATTTCAGAGGATGGCACTAACAACAGTGAAAAGGTAAGATGTTTTCACCCGTTTATGTACTTTTTATCATGAGCTGGGATACTGACGTGTGTGTTTGCTGTGTTCTGTTCTGTAGTGAGCCCACCAAGTCCTGGCAAACTATGTGCAGGTAAGGTTCTCAACCTTACCTGTTCATATTCCTGTTTATACCTCATAAAAGATTCTGTGATTTCGACTTGGATGAGTATATCCAAGCTCTTGTTTTTGTTGGTGGTTACAAAGTTGAAAAGAAACCATGCTATGTCTGTTTCCTCACTCTTAAACACACTGTCAATTCTTCAATAATACACAATAAAAGCATTCATAACAGGCATCTACACGAATGAAAGCCACAGGCGCCTGACCTTTGACCTAGTTAAGCTCAGACTGACCAAAGCTTACACTATATTACTCTGCCTGCAAAATAACATAATGAAAACTGGATTCGAGCTATGTTTCTTTTTCTATTGTAACAATGGCAACAATTAGCACATGATCAGACATTTTAGTTTGAAAAGCTCATGTTACGAATTGATCACCAAATACTTTACATTATGTTCCAACTTTTTAAGTTATATTTATGTTCTGAAACTTTTTGAGTAGGAGAAATAACATGAAATCCTTATGTTGACAGCACTCCAACCCCAGAGTCAACGCCGCCTGCTGCTGCGCCAGGTGAGTAACTCTGGTGGCCCTGGTGTCAATGTAGTATCCCTTGTGTTTTTGTTCTTCTGAAAGTAGTGTGTGAACGACTTAACAACTTACTGAAATAGTTTAATACCTAATTGGACTAGAGAAAAAGAAGTTATATCCTGGTAATTTGGCTTTCCCCCAAAAAGTCAGACATTCACCCGTCGCCTCTAAAACCCCATATTTTTACTGTACTTGTAATTAAAGATGAGGACGCCAAAGAGGACAAGACAGAGGAAGCTGCTATTGTCCCTGAGCCCGAGGAGAATTCAGTAAGTGAAATGTACAGCCATGATTTTACACACTGAGTCGGTTTACTTATGAGTGTTTTGTTTTTTTGTCTCAGTTGGCTAATGACATTGCCCTAGAGTCACCTACGCCAATCGTCCTGGAGCAGGTGGTGCAGCTGAGCATTCTTCTGACCGGGGAGACCTTCAGCAATGAGCTCAATGACCCAGCAAGCCTCCTGTATCAAACACTCAGCCAGCAGCTTACCGAAAATGTAGGTCTTAACCTCTCTGTCCATTTGCACTTTCTGGATCACCATGTCTCTCATTTTATAGTATAGTTATGAATGCACAATGAGTTGTTGTTTTCTGGAGTTAAAGGAGTCTTGGTTTGAGCCTAATTTGGCTGATGTGGTCTAGTCTTGGTTTAGGACTGTTGCTGTCCTAGTTTTGTTCCAGGTTTAGTCCCAGTTTTGGAGTTGTAAACAGTTGGGAGTAGATGAAAAAATGTGTGCTATTGATAATACTTGTAGAGAGTGCCATCATTGCAATCTCTGGTGAAACTTTTATCAGCTCTCTTCAGTCTTGCGACAACATTTGGTCTGTTTTCTATACATCGTCAGGATTGCATAAAATGTCTTGCAACTAAGCTGCACAAAGATTTCTAATGTGCTTCAGACAGGAGAGGTCCGTTCCAGTAAATTAAATCTGTCCCAATCGGATATAAACTAAAGAGATGGATTTTAAAACCAATTTTATCATTGCAGTGTTGCTGATTCTCACATACTTTCTTTCTACAGATTGAAGACGCTTTGGAGGGCCTGCCTGGGTTCAGAAGCGTGTCTGTAATTGACTTCAGGTAAGTTCTTTGATGTATGTAAATATATCTAAAGACATCATTTGTATCTTACAGAAATAACGTGTTTCAACTTTTCTGTAGACCGCATAAGGACCCAGAGGGGTAAGTTTGTTGCCTAAATACTGACAGATTTACCATGATAAGGTTTCCAGAGTTCACTGTTGATCATGTCCTCCACTTAACCCTATAGATCTAGGGTAGTTTGTCATTATGTGTGTACACCGTCCTCTCACTCCTTAGCAGTTACCATTGGCACGTGTGAAGGTGTGTCACTAGATGCCTGTGTTAATGGACTTAGTGTGGTCACTCACCTGTTAAGTGGGATAAGGCAGGTCCAACCCAGAGACCAGGTGCACCTTCATAGAGACGATTATCTTGGCTTTAGATTCTCTACAGTCTGCCATAGGTGAGAGGAGAATGAAGAAGCAGAAAGCAGGAGAAATAAGAACTGGGAACTTGAGCTTGAGACATAACTGTAAATTCAAAATATAATTATATATACGCCATTATTCAGATTTATGTAGAATTTATGAGTTTGTTTACTGGTGATTCCTAGCAAAATTGTCTTAAATTGCTTTAAAGACAGATATTTCATGTATAATTATCTTTAATAAACAGTAAAAAGAACTTGGGAATAAACTACTTTTCCTTGCATAATATATTTAACTCATGAGATTGTCTGTAGTTCTGCTGCCAATCACTGGGCCCAGTAGGAGCAGAGTTTTGTCCCTGTAAGTAAAACTAAAAGGGAAAAACTGTATTCGCCTTTAACTGTGGTCGACTGTATGCCGTCAATGCTCAGCCGTCCGCCAGAAAACCTACAAAGTAGGTCAGAGTGGAGGGCTCCCAGTCGTCAAATGAATGCTGATAGATGACTTTTTCCTATGTCTGGAATCTCATGTGAGGTTTCCATGTTTATTATGATGATATTGATCATTGCGCTGACTCTGCCATTTTCTGGCCTATACAGTTGAGCGCCTGAGGTCCAAGTGAGACTAAATTACCCAAATCATTAGTCATCTGCAAGTGCTCCATGTCTGATGTTAAATCAAAGTAGCACCTAAGTGTATTTTATACTCTGTGGAGAGCTGCTGCTTTATTAAATATATTTTAAATGTGTTTTTTAAGCAAATGTAAGTTTAGCCAGATAGTGACGCTGTAAATTATCATTAAATGTATCTGTGTAAACCCTCAGTCGTCCAGGTCTGATCCATAGATCCGATTTGTCCAGTTGACAGATTTTAACTTTGTCTTTTGCCATTATTAAATGTAAACACGGTTGTTTGTTTCCAGGCTGGATGGTGTGGTTGTGGACTACGCAGTCACAGTTGTTGTGGATGGAAGTGGAGTGACCAGTGAACAGCTGGACTATCTGACCTTGCAGTCCAATCTGGTGGAAAGCTCCTATGGTATGGTGAAGGAGCTGCCCACAATGGTGTACACTATCAGCGAGGTCAAAAGCATCGTGACAGAGGCCCTGCAGTTTGGAGACCTAGAGAGTGGTAAAAAGTTAATCTTATCTTAAACCTGAGTTGAAAACATGTACATTTGTTTAATAATAGTATGTTCATATGCTAAAGTCTTGGTTATAGTTTGAACAGAAATCAAATATGACTTTGACTACTGGTTTTATTTGGAGAACCTCTGGTGAATCGATGCCATACAACGCACACATTAGGTTTGTGACACATGAAGAGATGCTTAAACACTTTCATATGGATGATACATGTGGCTAAGACTGAAGGCTTCTTCTTGAATATAACTTATTATGTCAGCAGTCAGATTATGATGCCAGTGTAGAAACCGACGACCTTAGATGAATAAATTATTTGTAAAAGTAAATAGTGGCGTAAAATAATGGGCAACTGGGCACATTTGGATTTGCACGTCAGCTTGTGTTAATCTGTTCTCTTTACTGGTTCCACAGTGTCTGAGGTGCCAGAGTCTGCCAACACTGGAGACGGAGCTACGGTAAGAGCGACGTTATAACTATCATAACAGAAACCGCTCTCCATAAATCACTTTTCTATAGGTACAGCTGACAGCAGTAGGAGTGATGCTGTGCTAAGAGGTAGATGGCTGTTGATGTTAAACAGAGCAGACCAGTGCAGGTAGGGATGAGTGCACCAGTAAGGATGAACAGGGGCTTTCAGGATTACTTTGCTCTTGCCATAATAATCCACTGCTATTTCGGGGATGGGTTGCAGTATGCCAGGCTGTAGTGAGCGCAGAAGTGATACTATACATATGTGTTCATTCAGACAAGCACAACCGCCATACTCCGTCTGCATCGTTTTACTTTTATACTTGTGGTTGATTCAGTCCTTTCTTCGTAATTACAGTTTAAATTGCAATAACGTTCTTTGCGGCTTTGCCTTACAGCTCAGTCTCCTCAGTGATTAATAGGACTCATTATGTGAATTGGGAAAGTTTTACAAACTCCTCTTCTGTAATTGATTCACAGGCACAAGCACAGAGCTACTGTGCCACAAAAGCAATTGCCGGTTTGGATTTTGAACATTTAAGCTACTGTTTATTTCAGACATTTCACTAATTTGGTTGAAATTGGAGTGAAGTGTAGACCTGACTGTTACCACAGCATACATCAACATTTACATGCTTTGGAAAGATTATAACCAGGATTTATATGAGTTATTATTTTTCCAGTGAAAGTTTAATTTGAATAATTGTAGAATTATTTGGTGGGATGGGATGTTGAAATATATAGAAGTGCCATTATAACTAGTCTTTTAACAAGTCTTTATTTGCTTTATGCATTTATTTGACATATTTATTCTTATGCCCATATTTTTATATGGTTTGTTTTTCTGTAATAATTATAATTTCATATCCTGGTTATTGTACAGATCATAGAGTCAGTGGAAGTTCAAGGTGAAAATATCGAAGGAGATAATTCCCCCCCTGAAGCATTTGAAATCAGCACTGTGGCCACAGGAAATGATGTCATTGTCTTGGGGGAGAGTGCTGTGGGACCTCCTGAAGTTGTTCTGACGACTGCTACACCTGGCCCCAGTGGTAAGGATTTTTTTTTTTAATCGATTCAATCATGGCAGTTTAACATTATTTAATCATCCATCAGTTACAAAGTATACTGTACTTTTCTTATTATAGTGATTTTCCACGGACATACTGGCTACTGGAAAACCAGAATTATCTCTTGTGTGTTTTTCCAGGCGTAATCGAGGACGGTCTGTTAGTGGAAGACACTGTGCAGATTCCCGATGTCCAGAACCCTCCAGCGCCCCCCCCTGAGGAGCCTGACGTCACCATCCTGTCTGAGCCCCCGCTGGAGGTCGAGGCCTCAGGCTCAGAAGTTGAAAATCTGGAAGACCTGCTCTGGACTCCCACAATAGAAGAAGTGCCTATTGAGGAGAGCGCTCAGACTGTAGACGTGAATACTGAGGACGAGGAAACGGGAGAAGTGAATTCGGCAGAAGTAGTGCCAACATTGGTGCATGTCCCAGCTCTAGAAGAACACAATCTAGAAGAGATAATAGAATCAGACATTGAAGCTGAACTTGAACTCTCCACAATCACCACAGAAACCATAGATGAAGAGGGCCTGGCTTCTCTAGTTCCTGATCCTGAGGTTGTTGATCTCAGTGGTGAAACAAACCAGCCAGAGGAGGCAGAAGTGGCTTTACTGCCTGTCGATGAACTCCCAGTAGAGGATGTAGTGAGAGAAGTTCCCCCTGAAGAAGAGGAGGAGAACACAGGTGTAGTGTCTGTTCCTGATGAGGCTGTGATTGAGGAGAGTGAACCAGCCGTGACAAATGAAAAGACAGAGGAACCTTTAGATGCAATCGAGGACATCCCTGAGACGCCCATGATCGCTACAGAAGATCTGACAGAGGAAGGGATCATACTGGTTAATGTGGACTCTCCACAGCCAACAGCACTTTCTCCAGAAAAAGAGTCTCCTTTCACACGTATCTCTGATGTTATCTCAGATGTGCAACCTGACATCATCATCACTTCTACTGCAGAGGTAAATCTAATTACATGCAGTCCCAGTTGAGGTGTAGCCTTTTCATTAAAACATTTAATGATATCATTATTTGTCTCCCTCAGATTGAGCTCTCTGATCTAGACCTGGATGGAGAGGAGGGCTTTGAAGTGATTCATTATGGGGTATTTAACCACACAGAGGAGGGCAGCACAGGGTTGCCATTCGATGGGACAGATCACTCTAGCATTGCCATGCCTGCCAATCCAGGCCGCGCTCTCATGGTGTTCTTCAGCCTCCGGGTCACCAACATGATCTTCTCAGAAGACCTCTTCAACAAAAGCTCTGCAGAGTACAAAGCACTAGAGCAACGGTTCCTTGAACTGGTACACATAATCACATAATTACTGTTGTAATTTGCATTATTATCATGTTCTTTTGATGTTACATTTCTAACACACATGTGTATTACTGGATATTTTCTAGCTTGTACCTTACCTGCAGTCCAACCTGAGTAACTTTGAGAACTTGGAGATTCTCAACTTCAGGAATGGCAGCATTGTTGTCAACAGCAGAATGAAATTTGGCAAGCCTGTCCCTCGTGAGACAACCACCGTGGTCTATTTAATCCTAGAGGATTTTTGTAACACAGCCTACCAGACCATGAACCTGGCAATAGATAAATACTCTCTGGACGTGGAGTCAGGTTAGTGATTTAAAAAAGAGCTTTAAAATGCATTTTACATTCAGGTTACCTTACAAAAACCTGTACTTTCAGTATTGTACTTCTGTGGCCACAGTTGTCACAGCCATCACTCACGCACACTTCTCATTCAGCCTAGGCAAACTGTGTCTTGCTCAAGAACACAACTACAGCATTATGCACTGGTCCGTGCAGGGTGTGGGTTAGTCAAGTGTAGTGTGTGTTCATGGCAAGAACTATTGCCAGATGTGTCTCAGAAAGTGTGTTGTATTGTTGTACAATATTAAAAACACTAGACAGAACAGGGGAAGACAGGTGGTAAATGTCTGTGGTGACACTTAGAGGTGAACACGCAGGTCTCATCCGCTGGGATCAGATGATCAGTGCTTCCCTGAAGTTAACATCATTAACCGCACTTTGACAGTGATTACTGCGTGCAGCTGTCACACACAGCTACAGCGCTTTCATTTCTCCTCATCTGTGTCCACTACAGGACTGACAAGGCACAGTGCAAATGTGTGTTTAGTCTACTTTGTGAGTGTAGATTATAATCATAATCATGTTAATCATGCCTCTGAGATGTCATTATGTGTCAGAATTGGGCGCTGTTGTAATCTGATGTTTTGGATGTGATGTTACACAAGTCTTAATGTTGCTGTTTCTCTCTATATACTGTACTATACTTTGTATCCTTATTAATGTAAATCTATTCACCCTTTTTGTCTCTATACTCTTAGGTGACCAGGCTGACCCCTGTAAGTTCCAGGCCTGTAATGAGTATGCAGAGTGCAAAGTCAACAAGTGGTCGGGCGAGGCAGAGTGTGTGTGTAACGCAGGTTACTTCAGTGTGGATGGACTTCCCTGTCAAAGTATCTGTGAGCTTCAGACCGACTTCTGCCTCAATGATGGCAAGTGTGACATCATCCCTGGCCAAGGAGCCATCTGCAGGTGGGTGAACAATTTCCAGACTCTATTAAAATATATTAGATCACTCAAATAAACACAAATAATAACATCACTTTTGGCAATGACTCCAGAGATTTTTATTGCTTCTAAACTGTCTCTGTTTCTTTGTTTTTTTTATATTTTTTATTTATTGCATTCTAAAGGTGGTATTGCCCTATTTTGCAACAATTCTGGTCTAAGTTTTAACGAAATCAGAACAAGTTTGCACTTGGTATAGTAGTTATTTCTATATTTAAAAAACCACACACATTTTGATCGCAGGTGCCGTGTTGGAGATAACTGGTGGTACCGAGGGGAGCACTGTGAGGAATACGTCTCTGAGCCACTGGTGGTTGGCATCGCTATAGCTTCTGTTGCGGGATTTTTGCTCGTCGCCTCTGGAGTGATTTTCTTTTTGGCCAGAACTTTACGAGACCAGTATGACAAGGATGAGTCAGAGGACCCAATACGGTGAGCAATACTTACTGAGGAAATGGGTCATTCAGTCTACATTCAGTAAACATTGACTCCTGAAAACCAAAGCTAAAAATCAAAATATACATTTGACTTATCGCTACAAATGAAAGATAAACTACTAAATAAATGTCATTTTTCTTATTATTATATCACTATTGTGAACGTATCAAAAACATCCACACAGTTTGTACACTTTAAATTCTCAATAAGTCTATTCCTCGTGTTTAACCCTTTCAGATAACGACATAACTGAGTGTCCATCTAACATGTTTCCTTATCTAAATAGCAACTTGAATAAGACTTAACAACCTTTAAGTACAATGCTGTTTGTGATCTGATAAAGCCTGATGTCATTGGCATAAACAAAGAGGTTACTAAGTTTAAGAGGTTAATTGGTCACCACATTCTCTTATAATCTGCCCATTTGTATTTTTGCCAATCCAACCTAGTACTTACTGGACTGTCTTGTGTTTTCATCCTTTCAGTCAAGTGGAGAGTATGCCCTCTATGGACAGAGCGACCAAGTACAACCCCATGTATGAGAGTGAAGCCACTACAGGATACAGCCACTACTATCGGCGGTACCCAGACGTCCCTTTGTACAGCAGCGCCAGTGCCGAGGCCTCCACAGACTTCAGCAGTGAGGAGATACGGCACATCTATGAGAACAGTGAACTCACCAAGGAGGTACAGTTAAGCTTGGATTTTAATGGCCAGTATACCGTCATGTTATAATAATACCATCTGTTGTCCATTGAACCAATGTATGTGGGATTTCTAAAATCATGTCCCTTTCCAGGAAATCCAAGATAGGATAAGGATCATTGAACTCTACGCCAAAGACCGTCAGTTTGCCGACTTTGTCAGGCAGCATCAAGCGTGAGTACTTCAACACTTCATTTAAGATATATGCCCACTTTGTATGCATACATGTTTGCAATTCCAATAACTTTGTTGTTTTTATTCAGATTCTGTACTACATTAACAAGTTTATTTTTATTGCAGGGTCATAGATACTCGGAGGGAAAGCTCCTCTGCCCATACTTGAAATCTTGAAATCAACAAAGTGAAGGTATTTTTTCCAGACAATCAAAGTGATAGAAAGTTACACTGTTATACAATGTTTTAGATATGTAACTTGTTTCTTTCAGGTTGCCTTACAAAAACCTGTACTTTCAATATTGTAAATGTCTGTTTTGTCCTCAGCCTGTTAAGTGATGCTTCCTGCCAGCATACCTCTGGAGCTTGGACTTCAAAATCCCTCTGTTTCCTCTTTCTCTTTCCTCTGTGCCTTCATTTGTCAGTGTGAGCTATTTGTCACAACCAAACATACATTTGCTGCTTAACTTCTGGACAACTCTTTTCAGAGAAAATCTGGACCACATCCTTCTACTTGAATCAACATCTATGCATTTATAGAGGCATCATGGTATAACGTTCACACTCAGTATAGTTTGTTCAAAACATAAAGGACTTAAACCTGTAAATATTTGTACATGGTATAAGAAAGATTTATTTAGAACTGACATCTTGTATTTATACTCTATAGGCCTTTTTAAAGAGCACTGTCAAGAAAGATGGAGGCAATGGTGCTACATAACTTAAATTTATTGGATTCAAAAATAGATCTGTGAAATTATGTAAAAGTCTGAATAATGAAAAATGTGTATCTTAGATTAAATTAGCACTTATGTTAACGAGGTCAAAGACAGTCATGTTGTATATGTGGAAAGTGAACAGCTGGTTTCCTAATAGCAGGTTTTATTTCTGCTCAGGGCTCATTTTATCATAAACATTGTGTGTTTGTGAATATTGGTAGCCTTCAAAAGAGTGGAACAAAAGTAAGTGGCAATGGCAGAAAGACACAGAGAGCATGAACTGTCTGTAGCTCTGGGATTTAGAAATAAGTGAAAACACATTTTAGTGGAAAAACACTTCAGGGCAAGCGGCTCAAATCGTCTGCATTCAGATGCCGTATGTAATACTGAAAACTGAAAGAATTGAAACAATGATAAACAACTTTTGTGCCCGGGAAAATCTGCCTGCTTGTCAAAACTTACAAGACCAAAAAACTTTGGCCTTTGACGACTTGGCCATGACAATGCACTTCAACCTTGAGAAATTGATTGTTTCTCTTGTTAATGTGATGAGGTTCTCCCTTGACCTCCTCGAAGTGGACCCTCACATCTGCAGCCCATTACTACAGCCTGTATTATTGGGGTTGTTGGCAGCCAACATAATGGTTAGTTTTGGAAGGTAGATAATGTTTTAGCGCCTTGTTTACATGACATGCTTCTCTTCTGATACCTGCACAAGAGGAGACACTCAACAGTGTCAGGCCTTGTGCTATGTGTGTGTTGTCTTTGTCCACTGTACTTTCACCCTTTCATAATCTCAACTAAACCATGTAAATATGTGAGAGAACTATGATTTAAGGCTATAATTATGTTTAAAATACTTGCTCTCACCATCTTTTTATACACCATTTACCTGTACAACTTCTTGTATAAATAAATGTGTTTTTTTTTTAAATCAAATTCAACTGTAGTTTTTACTTTTGAGTGATATATTGGCTTCTTCCACTGTTCAATGTGTTTTAACTGCAGGAAGATAATCCAAAGCAGATTAAAGCCGGTGAGTATGGATTAGTCTTGTCTGTGGCCATGACAGTTTCTAAAAGAGCATGGAGCATTAATCGCCTGCGTCACAGAAGGTCAGTGTGTAAACATTACAAAACATATATTTAGGTGAACTTTGGGTCCTTTAAATTTAGATTTTCTTTTTAATTTTAGATTAAGAAGTAGCAACACAACTTCAAAACAACTTAAATAGTGATGTAATTTTGAGGAAAGTTCAGTAGGAACCTTTGGAGCTGATCAAGCCTGGACTTTCAGTGAAGTTGCTGTTATGACTTTGTTTTTATACACAGATGCTCTATTACATGTGACGACAAGTGTTTTTTGGTAAAGTACTTTTGTCCTGTATTACCAGTTAATTTCACATTGATGTCTCAGTGGTACAGGACAATGAGTGAATGAGGACAACCCTGCGTTCAGAGGGGAAATCATTACTGCACACTGACAGGTTGACATGTAATGTGTTCGCACTGCATGGGGAAGACTTGGACGAAGGGAAGGGGAACAGATGAGGTATCCCACAGTGAAGTACATTCTGGAGCAGGTGGGGAGTACTTTCTCGGACCAAAAAGAGCATCTGCCTTCCACTCACCGCAGTCCAAAGTGCACGCCGTATAATTTGTGGCAGCATGCGTCCTCATGGGTCCTACCTCTGGAAAGTACATGGAAAATGAAAAATGATGAAAAAATGATCGGAGAGATGGACTTGTAGAAGTTGTGTTGAGCTTTAATAAATGAGGCATGAAGCAATATTTAACCAACCACAGGAAAATGGAGCAGTGCCATGAAATTGATGTAAGGTCATTTTTATGTTTTACGATTAATAAAGGCCTTATAGAAGTTGGTGGAGTAGACACGGATTGGACTCGGTAAAAGTACAAATATTAAGAATTATTATGATAAGAGTAAGACTATTACTGTAGTAAAAAGGTGCAACATGTGATTTATTATTTGAAAAAGTTTGAAATTTTGTATTTATATGTTCATTTAGGGAAAAGAAAAACAAGAGTAAAATATAGTATGGCTCAAATAAAAGTAATAGAATGCTGCTGAAAAATACTCCAAGAAGTAGTCCACAGATTAAAAGGCTTCTTGAATAAAGACTTGGGTATAGATTTTACACTTTACACAAGAAGAAAATGAGGATTACCAGCCCTCAGCTAATCCTCACCGAAGACTGAGTGTAGATTTGATCATATAAACACAGAAATTAGATTAAAGACTTAATCTGGTGAGGTTTAGGCGGGGTGCTTCCATGGCTGGGATTAGAATGGAGGAGCCTTCCTGGATTGGCACCAAATGACATCAGGTGGTGTTTTAACCTTTCTGTCATCATTTTGGAGCAATATTTTGAGTTAAACTAAACCCTAGAAACACCCCTGGAGATTTAAACTGACTCATTTTGCAGGATAACTTTAGCGTGCAAGGCGTGAATGACACAAAACACTCCAAAACACAACTTTATTTTGAAAACACATGAAAAAAAAAAACATGATGGTAAGTTAACCAGATCAGGGTAGATTTAGTATTGGACCCTTTAACTTTACTCTCACTCCAAATTCCACTAGTGTTTACTACTCTAGTTAAATGTCCGTTATAAATCAGTGCACCTATTATATTATAAATAAGGTTTATTTTTACAAGGTGGTTTCTAAGGGAACGGTTTTGTTTTCCCCCATCCACAAGAGAGCCATATGCCCGTAAATTACACCAAATGCTACACTCACAGCTCAAGTCTAGTTCCCATTTGAGATTTAGGGAGTCAGAGGAGTTAAGACCATTTAAATGTCATTGCTCCTGAAGTACTTTTGAGTGGGAGAGACTCAATGGGATAAATCGGCCTTGTCATGTTATTCCTACTAAAACAAATTGGAAGTTAGGAGTGCGTAAGGGAATCTGGGTTTGGATAGCACAGATATTACAGGATTCATTGACTCAAATCATTTCCTGTCGCCCGCATTGGCACAGAGCATGTAATTACAGCGATAAGCCTGCCGAGGTGTTATTTGATATCTCTATAAGCTGGGTCCCTCAGGCCCGTGCAGACTCTTGTTAAGTGTCTTATAAAGGTCCACTGATTTATGAGCAGATAAATGACAGACAGAGCTGGTTGCACACCGTGGCCCTGACCAGAGGAGCGGGTGTGAGGCTGCGAAATGCAAACCACAAAGCACGAAGTTTACCTGTATGTTTCCCATCACTGTGAGCAAAAGCAGTGCCTAAAATGCTGGCAAGGTTATGGCCTTTAACTCGTTTCGCTCACGACAATTAATGTCTGTGTGAGTGTGTGTGTCATTAGGAAAAAAAAGGGGAAAAAAGTGAATTGGGGCAGAGAGAATGCAGGGAGCACGTGTCTGGATGGATGCAGGGTTTGGGGCCCACGTGCCGCTCTCAAATTGTTGCATAGTTATGGGTGACCAAGAGTTCAGTGGCTGATAGGAGTGTGCAAACCATCATCAGCTTCTCTCCAGTCAGACAGTCCAATACAACCACAGGCTCGCCACATGTCTGAGAAAAAGGAAGAAAAAACAAGAAAAATTAACGTTCACACTGTAGATCCAAAAGCTGATTTGATGCTTTGTGAAAAGTACTCACATAGTTATCGAGGCATCACCAATAGTCTACTCTTTATGGTATTTATGCAATACTTTGTTATAACCAGCGGTGAAAGGTAACAAAGTACAAGTAGTAAAGTACTGTGCACATTTTAGGTATCTGTACTTTACTTCAGTACATTTTACAGCGGATACTTTTTACTTTTACTTCACTACATCTCAGAGCAGTATCTGTACTTTCTACTCCACTACATTTTTGAACAGAACTGAAAAGTAAAAGTACTTTTCATATGATTTGAGGGGTTATTTTTACCATGTTTGTGGAAAAATCCTGACTAAAGTTTTTGAGTTCATGCCTCGGCTTTGAGCAAAACAAATAAACACACAAAATTCATAAGAAAAATTGAAAAAATGGTTCGTATTGCAACTGTTGACCAAATATGTATCATTTTTAATCAGTATCATTTAACATTTAACACTTAAACAACACTTCTGTGAAATACTTTTACTTTTTACTCTTTAAGTACATTTAAAACCGAAATACTTTTTCTTAAGTACATTTTTTCATGTGATACTTTTACTTTCACTTGAGCAACATTTGACCTCTGCATCTGTACTTTTACTTAAGTAACAAAACTACTTCATTACTTCATCCACCACTTTCTCCAGTAAAGAAGCTTCTGTCTCCTCCGGACATTAACTCCAGCCAAGCCTAAAGAGAATTATTAGCTGAACAGGTTAATTTACTTCTCTTATAGGGTGAGCTACTCAAAAACAAGACTAAATGTAGTAAACCTGCATAGCTGTTACTCTCTGTGAAGAAGGTGCGCTCGCTTGAGACGCCCTAGTGGCACGAGATAAGTGAGAATTTCTACATAACGCAACAAAAATGTGACAATAGATCACTGTTGATGCTAGGTAACAGTATATAAGCCAAGGCCAGAACAGAGAAAAGATTTGATCCAGAATAGGCCCTTTCAAATGTGCGCTGCCGTTGTTCTTCCTGTACTGGACAGTCAAAGTCAATAGTCCTACCTTTGGATTTACTAAAATGCTGCATTCCGTGATGTTCCAAGCGTTGCAGGGAGGCTACTTTTGAGAAATGTGCACATAATTCATTTGAAGGACAGGGTAACATTCATTTCTGTAGATACATTTAACATAATGTGGTGCTGATTCCATGTTGTCATTAAGGTATATTTTTTATCTCACTCCGCCAGTGCTGAATTCCCACGCTGAGCATAACTTGTGTTTTTCAGACTCAAAGTGATGCATTGCAGTTTGTGTTAGTTGAATTCCGCATTGCTAAAAGTCTTTTTTTCTTGTGTGTGGCTGTGAGAGCCAGTGGTTTCTGAGGTCACCTCTCTGGGGCCTGATTTATACCTCACAGATGTTCGGAGATGAACACTTTCCCTGCTGTGTGTCTGAGAAGATTGCCCTGGTTTTAGATACAGAACAGTGCAAAGGAAAAACACTTATTGGCAACAAACAGCCTTATCTTAAATCTTTTTCTCTTACTTTAAAGGTCCTATATTAGACAAAATTGTCTTTTGTGAGCTTTACGTCATGTTATAATGTTATCTCCTCAAAAACAGACCTGGAGTGGTGTTCTGTTTCATTCACACATGTTTGAGTAACACTTTATTATTCTGTCTACATCTCCAAAGCTCAAAATGCTCTGTTCCACCTTGTGATGTCATACAGCGGTAGTTTTCATGTTAACAGCTCCTTTTACTTTGACTTTCAGTAGACATTGGCAATTCAAGGGCTGAAATTATCCAGCTGATTCTAGTGAAGGTGTATGGAGTTTAAAAACACACTGGAGCACTTCCTGTATTATCACATGATGACATCACAAGGTGGAACAGAGTGTGTTACATTTTAGAAAAGAACACAGCCTAAAGACGCAGGGTTTGTTTGTCAAACATGTGTGAATGAAACAAAACACAACACCAGCTCTGTTTGTGATGAGAAAACAACATTATAACATAGATCTGAAAATAGCGTAATATGGCCCTTTAAAGTGAGGCATGTTTTCAGATAAAGTTTTCAGGATGGCCCTTCAAGTCAAAAGCTGTGATCATTATTTTAATCATGCTTTGCTTATATTCAGACAAGATTAACTAGCAGTGACCTAAACCATTTGGCCTTATCCCAGTTGGTATCAGTTGGAGGTTTGGCAGTGGTTACTTCTCTGTTTTGGTGATTGTTGTTGTGCTGCACAAACACAACAAGTGATGTTATGTTAATGAAAAACTAAAGTCACAATGAGGCATTTGTCCCCACTGCAGGCGACCAAAATGAAAGCACACTTTTCCCCATTACTCTATGACACTGTAACCAGGACTGATGGTATTATTTATAGCAGCAGCACTGTGAAAAACATGATCTCAGCTGTCAGTGTTAATATGTGGGCACAAACAAGCAGTTTAAGAGGATGCCCAATGCGCTCAGTGTGGGGCAACAGTCTGGGGAGGACTTACATTTTCCACACTCATTTAAGAGCATGGCACCAAAACATGGATCTATGATTATGCTGTTTTGGGAGTCTTGTGTTACATAAATACAGCTCCTGAACAATTGCAGCACCACTTATGTTGGCAGCAGTAGTTGTGGGTCTCTATATATGTAGCCTACAACATACATTATAAGTTAAATTATTTAATGCCCATGAATGAATTGCCTCAGCTGTGATACGATCGCTGTATCAGATTCCTTCTTCGCTGTGGTGAAGAAGGAGCTGAGTCGAAAGACAAAATTCTCGATTTCCTGGTTGGTCTACATTCCTATCCTCACCTATGGTCATGAGCTGTTGGTAATGACTGAAAGAACAACTGCAGGGTGGCTGGGTGCACCCTGAAATAGAGTGAGGAGCTCAAGTACATGGGAGGAGCTTGGAGTATAGCCGCTGCTCCTCCTCCTGGAGAGGAGCCAGCTGAGGTGGCTCAGGCATCTGTTCCACATGCCTCCTGGCGTCTCCCTGGAGAGGTGTTCTGGGCATGTCCCACTGGGAGGAGGCCCTGGGGAAGATCCAGGACACGCTGGAGGGACTGTGTCTCTCAGCTGGGCTGGTAATGCCTCTCAATCCCCCCAGAAGACCTGGAGGAAGTGTGTGTGCTCCTTAGATGAGGAGGATGTTATATACAACATTGTTGATGAAGATTCAAAAGATAAATGGAGGTCAAACGTGGGGGAACAGCTTAAAAAAGGTTTTAAATAATCACATAAAGTTGATGAGGGAGACTTAAAGGTGCACTTTGTAAATTGCTTCATTGTAGGTCAGCCACTAGATGTGTCTGCAGTTTTCCTAGAATCTTCCGCAGTATGGCATTAAATGAATCTTACAAACCTTCTTACTGTGAGCAGGGTGACCTCTTCACAGATCTGACTTGGAAATATATACAGTTAAAGCCATACTGTGGAATATTCCATGGGGACAAATTGATGGTGCCCCTAGTCCAGAAGTGACCTTGTGTACTTTAATTTGAATACAGAGTGTGTACTTGTTATTACTGGAACTCAGTGGACTGGTTTATTTTTGTACTCAAGAAAAACACTACCGTTTGTCAGAGAAAGCTGCTGTTAATCCCTCCATCAACGGCAGCTCAGTAGAACCGTGGCGGGGCATCCGTGTGGGTTTGTGGGGGATTTGATGTCATCACAGTTGTCTGGTTGTCTTTGTTTTCTCCATTTGGACCATTAACGACTGTTGTGTCACAGACGGCAGAACAAATTTACATCAAAACCTACACTGCATCGCTCAGCTGTAAGTGTGCCGTAATCATCGTCATTCTTACTCTGCTTTCGCGCTCTCTGGAAATCGATCCAAACCAAACTCAGACCGCTCTACAGCTATGTTCGCCATATTGACCCTATTGATTCAGACAGCTCATGGAAAAAAACCCAAGTAGCCCCCGTTTTGTACCCAACTTATGTCAAAATTAGTGTTTGGGATTGGCTGCAGGGCCCTTTTTCCATCTTAACCCCATGCATATGTTTTTGTGACTTTGTTTTTGACCCGGCGGCTGGAGCATTGAGCCAAGATGTGGATCAAAGAAGGCAGTGTGGAAAAGGACAGAGACAGAGACTGGCATGGACAGTGTGCAGGTGTGAGGCCAAACAATCAAGACTTTGTGAGACAGCGACCAACAAGACACACTGTTTACATTTCACTTTCTTTCTTCAGCTTTCACTGCTGGATGAGGGCTAAAAAACTAGCATTTGGGGAACATTTGGGGTTTGCTATAGCTAGAATGGCATTGATAAAATTGGGCGGTGGGGCTGGGAAGAGACACGGGATTGGTTTCACAAGAACAAGATGAGATTTTGAAATTTCTGTTGTGCAGTTCTGTTCAGAATTTTGGACTCACAATTTTTTATTTATTTTGTTTATATTTGCTGTCATTGTAGCTCTGCTTAGTGGAACTGCAGCTCCTCCTGAGGTGTGAATCATCAGTGTTAACCCTTTTTTTGTCCTAGAAAAATGTGTGATTATTTTGTTTCACATGATCTTTTGACATGCAATCTTATCCCATCCCTAGTGGGCAGATTATCATAACATCAATAGCATCATATTGTTTTAAAGATATGCAAAATTTGAATATGGAATATAGTTTAAATTTGCACAATTCTGGTATAAAGTGGCATTTCTGCATTTTTGTGGCTGATTTTACAGTCCTTTCACAGCTGTCAAACACTTAAACCTCAACTAATTAATGCAGAGACATATTTTAACACATTTCGGTTGAACTGACATAATGTCTGAATATCATAATCGAAAAACAAAAATAAAAACCCGCATGAAATTCATTTTTGTCATTATCAATCACCACTAGAATTTGAGTTTTAAGTGATTCAAAATGTCAAAAAAGACTGTAAGACTTCTAATAAGCCTGGTAGATGTTTGCAAAGTTGTAAAGTAAGTTCAAGTTTCCAGCTTCTAGTCAAGTTTTAATCAAATAAACTAATTTTAGTTTAGTGTTTTCATCGTCAAAAAATTTGGTTTCAATTACAGCAGTTTTTCAGTGCAAAAAAAAAAAAAATCCAGAATGATGCTTTTACACCAGTCTATTTTTTGGGCTAAAAATTCCTCAGTGGTTTCCATGGTAGACCACAGTCAGCGGAGTGTACTTTGTTGGTTACATCATCTCTCACTGGTGCAATTTAAGCGGATTAATGTACATCTTGAGGTTGAGAGAATTTGGCATTTTAGTGTAGCCTCATAATGTGTGATACAATATGGATTTCCTCTAAGTTTGGAGGGAACAGTGGTTTCAGTGTTTTCAGCGTTCTAAAATATTATGTTGAAAATGTCAAAGCTCTTTAGTTCAGAGTCTTATGAAATATTTAAGTTTAACAGTTTTAAACAAATAGATAAGATAAATCTATAGTCTTAACTAGTTCAAACCAGGACCAAGACAGGACCAAACCAGGACCAAACAAGGAGCAGATTGGGACCAAACCAGAATCAAACCAGAACCAAACCAGGATCAAACCAGGACCAAACCAGGACCAAACCGGGACCAAACCAGGATCAAACCAGCACCAAACCAGGGCCAAACCAGGACCAAACCAGGACCAAACCAGGACCAAACCAGGACCAAACCAGGACCAAACCAGGATCAAACCAGCACCAAACCAGGACCAAACCAGGACCAAACCAGGACCAAACCAGGCTCAAACCAGCACCAAACCAGCACCAAACCAGGACCAAACAAGGAGCAGACTGAGACCAAACCAGAACTAAACCAGGATCAAACCAGGACCAAACTAGGAGCACACCAGAATCAAACCAGGACCAAATCAGGACCAAACCAGGACCAAACCAGGACCAAACTAGGAACACACCAGAATCAAACCAGTACCAAACCAGTACCAAACCAGGACCAAACAGCATCAAACCAGGACCAAACTAGGAGCACAACAGGATCAAACCAGAACCAAACCAGGACCAAACCAGGACCAAACCAAGACCAAACTAGGAGCATACCAGGACCAAACCAGGACCACACCAGTACCAAACCAGGACCAAACTATGACCAAACCAGGATCAAACTAGGAGCACACCGAGACCAAACCAGGACCAAGTCAGGACCAAACCAGGACCACACCAGTATCAAACCAGGACCAAACTAGGAGCACAACAGGACCAAACCAGGATCAAACTAGGAGCACACCGGAGACCAAACCAGGACCAACCAGGACCAAACCAGGATCAAACTAGGAGCACACCGGGACCAAACCAGGACCAAACTAGGAGCACACAAGGACCAAATCAGGACCAAATCAGGACCAAACCAGGACCAAACCAGGACCAAACCAGGACCAAACCAGGGCCAAACCAGGACCAAACCAGGGCCAAACAAGGACAGAACAAAGTATTAAACTAAAATTCTTGTATAGAAAACAAATTCAAATATCTCACAACATTGTTTGGCTTTAGAAATGGAGCCAACAGTCTGATGCCGTTCTGTAACTCTTATTATGTCATACTACAGTCTGTGGCATCCTCTTCAGATTCCTAAAGCTGTGAATTGTCTGGATAAGCCATAAGTTATCCAGCCTGCTGTGTTTGTTTTGCTTGGCTCTGGTCTTGGACAGAGGTAGATGGTTTTCATACAGTGATAATGTTTGAGATACATGAAGCTCTGTGGAGGAAACTGTGGTTTACCCACCAATAACTCAACATAAGAGGATGTTTTAAATCATCGAGAATTAGACTAGTGCTTTGTGGAATATTTTAGATCGTCTCTGTTTTTCTTTTCTGCTCTCCAATCCAATTCTTGTTTTATAATCATGACTGTTTTATCTCAGCTTTGAAAGTAAATGTGGCCGTTTAGTTGACATATTCTTGAAGAGTAGTCAGGGAGGAGATTTAACTTTTCCATCATATCAAAGGAGCGTTTGAACTAATCGGAATATTTATGGTAATTTATTGTTAATGTTTTATACATGGACTCAAGTAAAATACGGATCAGACTCAACAAAAGGATTATTAGATCATGAGTTTAACAGTGTTTTAACAATACAATTATACGACTGCAACCTGCAACCCACAACATGCACAATAGGTCAAATTCTCCAGCTAAGTTAGTCCTGACCAAGCCAATGTCAGCATCTGGAGATGGGACCCAGCTGCAGGTTCCTACGGCAACAATAAGGTGAACTTATCGGTCAGTATATGAAAGCTGGAGCAGTATTTTTTGGGGTCAGTATTTACCGTCTGTATATTTTCTTTGCACTACTGGAAGATTTTTGGCTATTTTTTGGCTCTATAAGATTTAAGCCGTAAAAAGTTGAACTAATAACTTCTAGGGCTCATTACAGACAAGTGTTTATTAATTGCAGCTCATTTTTTTTAACAGTAGTGTAGATTGAGAATAGTTTTTATGGATTAAATCTGTTCTTTGGTTATTGTGTCAGTGGCATAAATTAGTTTCAGTTTTGTCATTTATCATCTGTATTTACTTCAGCAATACATCAAACTTCAAAATGTGTTATTCTGACAAGCCTAGACCTAACCTCCCATTGCCAACAAAATATCAAAATATTTTCTGAGACATGGCCAGTAACTCAAAAAATATTTTAATACAGAATACAATTAGAGCAGTTGAAGTAGTAATAGCCGTAATCGTGCTTTAATCATGTAACTTTCTTCTGCTCATTTATCTGTCATCTTTGTTTAATTAATTAACATTATTCTCCTTGCTGTTTTAAACAATTGCTTTCTGTACTCTCCAGGAAGAAACAAGGCCTTTGACTCTAAACCACTTTTAGTAACTCTAATATTTTGCGTTTTCTTGCCAACAGTAGAAGTAGATCCTGACAGCCATATGTACTCCAGACGCCCCGCACATGTAATCAAGAGACTAACCTGTCATTGGGAAATAAACATACCACTTGAGGCGGTGAGCTGCTTTTTGCATAGTGTAACTCAATCTATACATTCACCGTGTATCTCCTGTATACGTCCTTGGCTCGCTAATCAATGCCAGTCTTTCTCCATTGTTTAGGCTTGTGGTTTGCATGCATCGACGCAACACTTGGCGGCTACATCTGCTGCAAATGTAATGAAGGTTTGGGGCAAAAATGCACATCTCCGTCCATACAGTACATGTAGGCATCTTCACATGTGTGTAGTGCGTGCATAATAGGACCAGGTGGATTAAGGAATGTTATAGAAAATGAAAACAGCTTGTGAAGCAGAAGATTGTTGTTTAGAAATGGATATTGTTTTTTTTCCAGTGTCCACCATTTTGTCTGATGGTCACCTGCTCACAATTAGCCGTCTCTGCTCCTTCCTCCCGCGATGGCCTCTGCTGTTCAGGCAAGCCCTCACACACGCATCAAGAAGGTAACGCTTAGCCATCCGTCTGTCAGGGAAACTCAGCTCCTCGCGCCTTGCTATCACAGTGTGGTGTTTTGACAGTAGCTTTCAAAAATATCTGGTTACCAAAAATGTTAAGTGGGCTGCTGTGTAAAAGGTGAATACACAGAGGTGTTATTGTGTTGGACATAAAAGTGGAAAAGTGCATAAAGGCTAAAAAAAAATGGGAATGGGTTGGAGCAAATGATCCCTCCAGCCGTGACGAAGACCTGCACATGTGGTATGCTTAAACCAAATATCAGATGTTTCCTCATTATTAGCTTGATACATGGCACATTTGAGAGACATTAAGATCATTATTATATGTTATTGTACCAAAGGACCAAAATAACTGTGCTTAATATTTGAACCTGTTGAAAATTAAGTTTGAATGTATCATGGCTCTTGCAAGTTGGAAGGCCAACTGCACTAGACCAAGACGAATGATTCTGATGCTAGTAGAGCTTCTACTTAACATTATACAGCAGAGCTGGCTCCTGGATGGCAACAATTTACTTTTCCAATGCTCATTTTTTAGCCTGCCATAATGTTATCTAGACAAGCAGATTGACAGAGACATTTAGTACATTTTTGCAGCAAAAATCAGAACTGCACATTTGTTACCCATTCTATACACTGAGCTGTCTGACGCAGGATGTTTTTCTTGTTTGCTTATCATTGCCACTAATGATTAAAACAGATATTCAAAGAAGACAATCTGTGTGTTTCAAGAGAAGTAAAATTGTGGATTTGGCAGCTGGAGGTCCGAAGAGTTCTGGATGGTGTTCAGCCTGAGCTGGGCCTATAGAGTTCAGCCCAACTGTCTGGCTGAGGCTGCAGCAGGTACTACCTGAGGGTGGCTGTTTCAAATCCTCTCCTCAGTCACTGGAAACTATTTTAATGGGAAACACAGGGGTGAACTGTAAAAAAGGAGGAGGAGGAGCGTCCTTCTTCTCCAGGTCCAATTAGATGCTGGTCTGTCGGGAATCTTTCAGCAGTTTTCAGGAATCCATAGTTTATGGCAGAATCTCTGCCTCACAAGAAAGTGATTTGAAGAAACAAATTGTCTTTCAGCGCCGCCACTTGTGTTTGATGCTCCATAATCTTTTAGGAGAGACAGATTATGTAATAATTACTCTGGGTAAATTGCTGGATAATATGCTCATTTGTATCAAATTAAATGCAATCAAGCATTAGCATGGTCGTTACAGTGTTGGCTCTTGTGCCGCCATGGAGAATATGTCCCACATGACAGCAGGTTAAAGGCAGTTCACTGCGGCACATTGTAGCTCCGTTTACTGCCAGAACCTCTCAGTTGTGTGTTTATTAAGATTTCTGCACCGTGTCCCACAAGGAAAGAGTCAAGGTCTATTCCAGGAACTGTGACGTCCTTTTCTCTGCTCCAATAATGAAGTCTGAGGACGCCTCTGTAATATGCAACAACTTCACATTCAAACTAATAAAACAAGAGCAAAAATCCAACAAAGTGTGCAGAAAAAAGCATCATCTGTAAAGTTAAATGTACAGAATGAATGAGTGTTAAAGGCCTAAGATCTTTCAGTGTGGTCTTTCAGTGGCCTCATTTGTCTCCATTCTGACTCAGGGATTAGTGCTTTAAAAGCCGTATCATATATATTTTGAGTAGTATTACTCTTGTCTGTCTCACATGTGAAAAGCTAGACTATGTGAAACATGACACTGCATCTTTCTAATATACTCCAGATGGGAGCCATCACTGCTGCAGCGTGTGTGTAATCTCACACATCGCTCCACCACACCGTGTATGACAGAGTTTGTCTTTCATGTCCAAGCTGCAGGCGCTGTCTCTGATATCAAACATTTTAATTACTGTAAAATAACAAGTGACTGTAAACGACAGAGCAGGATGATTTATACTCTTCTCCTGCAGAGTAGAATGTCCAGTGGAATGTTGTTGTCATGAGGGACCATTGGAAACAACAGTAAACAACAGTTTCATATTTAACTGCAGCTGATACATGAGGCGAGATGTGAGCCCACTGTGGGCCTATGCAGAGCGGCGACTGAAGAAAATGCCATTTTAGATTATAGCCCGAAAGGCGATTGACCCATAACTGTCAACACTATATCAGAAACTGCAAAATTGATCCAGGCTGCATTTAACCCTTTGTACTGTGGTGGTCATTATATTATCCCATGCAGTGATAAGCAAAACATATTTTCAGCAGCTGGTCACCATTTCTACACTATCCCAATGCACTAATCTACAGTGGAACAGTATTGAGAGAAAATAATATCCAGCCGTGCCAACCTTTGGTGCAATTACCATTTTTATTCATTTTATTAACACCTGCCAATATGTAATTTTACTTTTCTTTGGCGACTCCTTGTCCCCTGCTCTGTAGTCTACATTTGTTCCTTCAGTCTGTCATGTGGAGAACATTATGCCAATCGGACACACAAACCCCTCTGACATAAGACTAAGGTCTCACAGGACCTGCAGACACCTGTGAGGTTGAACAAGGACTGTGAAGCATCTTACTTTTTCCAATCACAAAAGCTGATTTACTTTGGTCCACAACCAGCTCCATGGAAATCCAGAATTTCTATTGCCAATTTCAGGCTGTTGCATCACCTATAAAAGCTGGCATTTGTCTGTGTGAAGTAGAGTGGTACGTAATTGTTTTGTACATGTTTGCATCCTCATTCTTCACACCTACCAAAGTACTCTGCTGCTCTAAACATGTCTGAATATCTCTGTCGTTAACTGCTCTGACTTCCAGGGGCTGTCTAAGTTTGAGTCTGTAGTTTATTTGTCTTAATCACTCTGAGGAACAAAGCAAAGTCGGCTTAGTACAATCACATTAGGCAGCCAGGAAAGCTAACTCCAATCAGAGGTCAGAAAGCCTCATTCTTTTGTCTGTCTGTGTTCTGACAAGTCCAATAGCAATCAGTGCATGATCTGATCAATAAATAGAGAGAGATGAGGACAAAGGATATTGTCTTTCAAATTCTCGGGAAGGGCAGGGCCGGAATCTTAACTTTCAGGGGGCCCTAATATGAATTCTCTCTTCTCTGGGGCCCTTGGCAGTGGATGTGCCCTGGCTCAGCTATTATTGATTCACATTTGACAACATTATGACTAGGCTCTCACCACCTCGACCAATTGTATTTATATTTATTTGACCAACATCAAACTGAAAACACCCAGAATGTCACTACTACTATAGCCACAAGAACCATAGACAAACATGTAACAGGGGTCTGGAAGATTTTGGAAATTCTAGACATTTTTTCCTGGTTTCTGGTGAATTTTAATGCGCTCCAGTTGGCGACAGTGGGCTTTCATTTATATTATAAAAATGCAGAGGTTGGTGGGAAAAAGCCGACAGTTAAGTAACAGCACACTTCAAAATGATATTGGCTACTCACATAGAAGTGCAAAGTAGACTTTCAGCCATAACTTTTACTCAAGTAAGAGTAAAAGTATGGTGAACACTTATTTATTTATTATTTAATTTAAAAAAGGGTTACTCAAGTAAATATAGCCTGCTAGAGTAACTGAATACTATACACTTCTGACAAAAAATGAATGACTGTGGTCACTGTTTTATGAATGACGGTCACTGTTTTATGACCACAGTCAGCTGTTGAGTAACGCAGTGTAAATTTGCATACATAATTAGTGGACAATGGAGTAAATGTGCATATTAATTAGCCTATACAATAACACTGCAATAACGTTGCTCATTTGGAAACAGGAGCAGCTTGTAGTAGCCTAAACATTCACAGAGGCCAAGCTGATGGCTGATTACGAAACAAAAAGACAACAATGAAAAGCAGACTATGTAATAAGCTGACTCACCATGCTGTAATCATGTGGCTCAGATATATATATCCTTTATGTACACTGCTCAAGAAAATTAAAAGAACACTCTTTAATCAGAGCAACCTATCAAACTTCTGGGGTACTGATAGTCAGTCAAGAAGCATAGGGGGTTGTCAATCAGTTTCAGCAGCTTTGTTGCTAATGAAATAAACAACAGGTGTCACTAGAGAGGCAACAGTAAGAGCCCCCAAAACAGGAATGGTTTTCCAGGTTGATGCCACTGGTATTTTTCCCTCCTCATCTCTTCCGGCGGATTATTTTACTGACTGACTTTTTCCTTTGGCTTGGATCAACATTATTGATAGCATGGTGCGGTACCTGGACGCTGTAGATTGCACAAGTGGTCCAACTCCTCCAGGATGGCACATCAATACATGCTGTTGCAAGAAGGTTTGCTGTGTCTCCCAGCACAATCTCAAGAGCATGGACTAGATTCTAAGAGACAGGTAGTTACTCCAGGAGAGCTGGGCAGGATCGGTATCTGCTCCTTTGTGCAGGAGGAACAGGATGAGCACTGCCAGAGCCCTACAGAATGACCTCCAGCGGGCCACTGGTGTGAATGTTTCTGACCAAACAATCAGAAACAGACTCCACGAGGGTGGCCTGAGGGCCCCACGTCTTGTAGTGGCCCCTGTCCTCACTGCCCAGCACTGTAGAGCTCGACTGGCATTTGCCATAGACCACCAGAATTGTTATGTTATGTTTCGGTCCATTCGGCGCTGCCAGGTGCTCCTCAGACTGTCCAGGAGCTCAGTGATGTCCTGGTCCAAATCTGGGAGGAGATCCCCCAAGACACCATCCGTCCCCTCATTCGTTGTCAGGCTCATACAAGCACGTGGGGGCCACACGAACTACTGAGTATCACTTTGAGTTGCTATAATGAAATTTTGGCAAAATAGACCCATCTGCTGCATCATTTTTTCAGTTTCATTTTTGGGGTCTTTTGGTTTAACCCTCTGTAGGGAGATCATTTTCATTTACATAAAATCATGTGGCATGCTTTTGTTACTAATAAATTACTTTCTCATTATCAGTGAAGAAATTCTAGATTACTTTTTCCTTCATTTAGAGCCAATGTGTTTTCAAAGTGTTCCTCTAATTTTTTTGAGCAGTGTATTATATAAACGTCCCTCTTCAGTGTTTTATCCTGGCAGGTCATGTCCATTTGAGTAAGAACTAAATAATTTCGAGTCTTTCCCAGAACAATCATCTTCTTTTGTTCCTGATGCATTGCACAAGACTTTAGATAAACTTCAGCTCACCATCTTTCAATCCAACTTGTAAAATTGCCATTCAATTGCATCTCAGCTGCCTCAGTGCACCTCAGGGGAAGGGTCCTTGCACCGGCGTAAAACACATAGCTGCCCACACCTATGCCTGACTCAAAGACAAATGAGGGCTGCATGTAATCGTTTGAGAGGGATATTTAGACTGCTGGTAAATTTAGACTGCTGTAAACACACGAGCCCTGTTTCCAATAAAACTTTACATATTAGATTATTTTCAGTATAAATGTTATGGCTCTTGGGGCACCCGTGGTGGCCTCGGGGCCCTAAGTGGCTGCTAAGTCCACTTATAAAAGGGGGGCCGGCCCTGTGAGGAGGCCAAAAAAAAAAAAAAAAAAAAAAAACAACAAAAAAACCGAACATTTGTTTACTTCTTTAAACTAATTAACTTGCCATTTGTAAACAATTATTCAGATATTTTAAAATTTTAACATCCTTTTTGTGCTGACAATACAATTATTACTGGTATTTTTGCAGTGATTAGTCTCTTATTATAAGCTTTCTTTGGTAAAAAGTCAATTTCAGTTTCCACTTTTCAGTTCAGTTGTCACTTGTGCTCATGCATCCTCAGGCTCAGCTCAGATGGTCTCAGGCCAACCCAATCATACATATACTCATACATTGTCATAAAGGCTGGTAGAACAGACCAACACGCACAACTCGGGGCAAGTTTCACAGTGTTTATTTACAGAGTGGAAAAAACAAGGTGCGAACAATGACGATAGAGTCTCTCTTGGAGCAAAAAGCAGGGTGAGTGCCAGGATCCGGTGACACGAATACAAACAGGTGAGGTGAGACAATGATACCGGTGTAGAGACAGGGTCCAGGACGGGGTCCAGGACGGGGTCCAGGACGGGGTCCAGGACGGGGTCCAGGACGGGGTCCAGGACGGGGTCCAGGACGGGGAAACAGGCACGGGGTCACAGGACGGACAAACAGAGCACGAAAACGAACAATGGAGCTGAGATAGAGTTCTGTCTCCTCTTAGGAGCCAGGCAGGTAGCATGCGGACGATCTGGCTGTGGAGCGGAACAGGAGTCCAGAGCTGGTGCAGGGAGCAGGAGGTGAAACACAAAGGTACACAGACACACGAACACCAGGACAAACGGAGCACGAAAACGAACAATGCGATCTGACCCCAAGTGTCATACATATGTCATATAATCATACATATAATCATACAGGTATAATGTAACTAATCAGGTAATGGAAAATTCTCCTTATGTTTTATAACTGAGGAATGACACTCATTACAGAGGAAGCTTAATCTAACATAAAAACCTCAGTTCGATACCATATTTTTGTGGAGGTAAATTTACAAGTTGCGGCTGCAGTTCTTCTCATACACTAATGTATAGAAAGGCTGAGAGAAACAGTTATTTTTGGTTTGACCTTTTGCTTTTCTGCTGACTTAAAATGCTTACAAGGCCATCATACTCTGTCTTTTGTGCTTATCTTGAGCTTTTCTTTGGTACACTACAATTACCAGCCATTGTTCCTCTATAAAATGAAATATAAGCTTTAATACTACGTTATATAGTGTTTTTAATTCAAATATAGATGGGGGTGAGTGGTTTTAGTATGCCATGGCCAGTAAATGACTTTAATGCTTCTGCTTTGTCATTTTGAGTCCTAATGCATATCACACAATGCAACACTGTTTTCACTATTATCAGTGAGGCCTCGTCCACTTTCTCTGCCCTGTCTGTCTTTTGCATTTGGGGGCTTAATGGACTGGTGAAATTGCAGAGAAAGCAGTACATCTTGTAATATATGATGGCTGAGTGGTTAATAACACACCTCAGTGACCAGGATCCGTTTGGCATTTCATTATTTTAGCTTGAGAAGTTGACAATTCCTCTGACTCTTGTAAAAAAGCAGTTTATTTATTGGACTTAGGAAACATGTTTTGAGTAAAATGTCACTAGGAATGGGAATTGCATTAAATACAGGGCCTTACGTTGGCGGTCTTTTAGCCACTCCACATTGGAAACAGTTTTGCACTATAGCAGAGACTTTCTTACCTAACCTAAAATAATGTACTCAAAGGTAATATGAGCAAATTGTCAAAAAACTTGGTTGTATGTTTGAAACAATCTTCATTATATTTTAAACTTTATAAGTGTTGTCCCCAAATCCGAAGTTGGTGGTTCGAATCCCCGCTCCCTCAGCAAATTCTGAATCGTCCTTCTTCACCTCGCCCCCATGGCCTGTGTGTGCGGGTGAATCGTGGTTCCTTGATATCAAGTATTTTGAGTGCCCAATGGATGTAGAAAAATTCCGTGTAAATAGGACAAGTTACCATTTTAATTATATCACTTTTCTTTGTGACATACCTCCAGACATATCTACTTGTCTATGTTTTTTTTTTTTCTTTTTTGGCATATTTCTTCTGTGATCACCAGAATAATGCAATAATTGTGGTCATTTGATTATTTGCCAGCCATCTCTATACATCCAAAATGGTAGCTGAGCAGACTTGTCAAAACGTTGCATGTCAAAATGAAACTGAAGATTATAAAATACTAAATGTTGCAGTAGCTGAACAGTAAAACGTGTGACTTTTACTGCCCCCACATCTGTGTGCATTTGCATTGCCAGAGTCTCTTCTCTTATCTGCTTTCAGAATGATCCTCCATTTACTGTAGTTATTTGGAGGTGGAGGTCTATACAATGAGCCAATTACAGACACAGGTGCAAAAGGCACACCGAATGAGAAACACATTGACTATTTTGGTCTTGTGTTTCTGAGTTATTCTCTCGAGTCAGCCCATCCTCTTTTTTCTTCTATTTTAAACTCAGTCTTCTTAAAATCCTTTACTCCTTCATCCAAATTGTATCGTGACCTATGGCTCTCCAAGTCTTACCACTTGGAAGTTGGCAGCAACACTCCTTCATCAGAAATGATAACATTGTGGTGAATATTACCATGCCTTCAGTGGGGTCACACGCTTGTGGGGTGGTAAATGTGTGAACATGTTGAACATACCAATGAGCAGCAGTCATGTTGTGTAGGTTTTTAAACATTAGCATGTGTGCTAGGGGGATGTGGACAAACTGGGCATAAAGCAGCAACAAAGTGTGTAATCATCAGTGAAGTCATCCCTGGGCTCTTGTCAGAGTGATAGGGCCCAGTGTGCGTGCTCTCTGACAGAAGAGAGGCGAGTGAATGAGAGTTTGACGCAGTGCAAATGATCAATTCCATACATCATATTTTCCACTTTTCTACAGAATGCAGATCTGCTAATCTGGCACAAAAGCCAGACTTACTGCCTTACCACACACTCTGACCGGCACGTCATAAATTTATAAAAACAGAGCTGGGTTAGAAGTTTCTCTCAATAAATGTATCAGGAATGATCCAACTGCTGTTGACAACTGAACCCTATTTTCTGGTACACAGAGGATGAACAGTATGCAATGTTTAATGTCTGCAACATTTATATCCTCAAACTGCTTTGACCTGCTATGCAAGACTGTAACTTAATAAGCTCCTTCTCTCATGGCACCAGTACATGAGATGGCCTTTGGAAAATGTGAGTGGAATAAATCAAAATCATTGTCTTTTTCCATCCTTGAAATCGTAACCAGTGCACTCAAACTGTTGCCTTTTGAAAACCTTCGTATTCTTTTGAGTCACCTTTCTGAAACAGCTGTAGACTGCAAACATAAATGCAACAGATAAGGCCTTACTCTGCTGTGGATGAGTGGATTTCTACTGATGTTGAGAGAAAAACTCTCTGGAAAAAGGCCTGGCGCTGTCATGAACATGTGAATGCATGCCAAAGCTTTCACCTTGGTGCTCATCAGAGACACCCTTTTCCACCTGTGTGGGGCATGTTGACTCGTGTAACTGTTAAAAAAGGAGAAAATAAACTGACCACGTATATAGGGTAACCACAAAATGAAACAAAACATAATTTCAAACATAATTTCACACAATTGTGCTGTGTGAACATGTGTGGTTCATTGACCAGGTTACATTCTTTATCTACCAGTTAGTCATAAACTAGATCACGACCAAAAGAGGAGATGTTTGGTTCACCCTGTCACAACTTTTGACCTGCATGGTAAAAACCTTGGGGTGGATCCACTGCTCCTTCACATTTAGGGAAAGTTGAGTCAGTTTGGACATCCCATTGAGGAGATGCACATGCCCCTTGGTGATATTGAAAACTAGGATAAGCATGAGATACTGTGTGTTTTGGCTGATATCGTTACAGTGGAGGGGCAAGCAATCCCTGTTTAGGCTGCCTTCACAACACAGCTGTGGCAAAGCTGCAGAAGATGAACTTTTGACTTTTTCATCAGCAACTTTAATGTTCTATTTGTGCAAACCAGAGAACAAATCCCTTTGATTCAAATGGTTTCCAGTGTTTTATTGCTCTGTGCAGACGGCCATGAATGCACCGTTGATAGATTTTGTGCTCCGGAGTTCCACATCAGCTGGGACTTCCTCAGAGCCACACCCCTTTTGGCGGGGGATATGATTTCCTGTCTCGTGCAATGACATGTGGGTCCTAATCAAGTGCATTTGCGGGCGGAGATTTTGGAATAGACAGTGCTGCACATGGGAACTCACATGAAAACACTGCTTGTCCTTGAGAGGCATGGCTGAGCAAGATCAAACCCGGATCGGCAAAAACTAACATTTTTTAGACAAACAGATGCACAAAATTAAAGCCTCTATCCCTGTAAAACACTTGTAAAACATTTATGTTGATTCTTTCTTTAGTCTTGGCACGTTTTGGTCAAATATGGACCTTGTCTGTTTTCGTCACTGGCAGAAAATGTATTTATAGATAGAATGATGAGAGACATTGTTTCCATTGGATATCATGGAAGGCTTTTGCTGTGTTCGCTAAGGGTTTTGGATGGTCATGGACTAAATGACTGTTCCAATACTTGTCAAGTTCCCTTCATTACACTGGTGTTTTTATGACATAGTGGGGACTGTTAATGGTAAGTGACCTTTCAGGAACAAGAACTGCATTTAAAGCAAACCACATTACATTTCCACATAAAAGATTAATCAGCGGCGTTTGTAGTTTAAAGAAACTTTTCAAAACATGTCTGAGAAGTGGTTAGTTGGGATGCAGGATGGATGCATCAAGAACAATAATTACACAATGATAAAGAGGATTACAAGTTAGTACTGTACTGTTTAAATGTCCCATATTACCAAAATTGACTCTTGTGACCTTTAAGCCATGTTATAATGCTATTATCTCAACAAAAAAACATACCTGGAGTTGTGTTTTGTTTCATACATATTTGAGTAATCCTTTGCTATTAGTCTGTCTACATCTCCAAAGCTCCAAATGCTCCTGTCCACCTTGTGATGTCATAAAGTAGTCATTTTCAAGCTAGCGTCTACCTTTTACCTTTTGTTTAATTGAGATTATAATTCCAAGTCTGAAATCATCCATATGATTGTAGTGAAGGTATATGGAGTTTAAAAACACATTGGAGCACTTCCTGTATCACCACATGACATCACAAGGTGGAACGTAGAGTTTTCTGTTTGAGAGAAGAACTCATCTTAAATAAGCAGGATTTGTGGGTTAAACATGTGTGAATGAAATAAAACACAGGTCTGTTTGTGAGATATAACATTATAACATAGATCAGAAAATAGTGTAATATGGGTCCTTTAATTAAAATATACAAACTGACAAACTGACGCTGTCCAGATATCACCCTCCTTAAAGTGCATACGAGTGATGATAAGCTCCACTCTTCATTTCCTGAACTAAAACAAAATATGTCTGAAAATAAAAGAACTTGATGTTTTGACATGACAGAGTGAGGCTGAATAAGTAGGTCCACCTCTAATGATAAATGTAACTGGAATTAGGATTACAAATAGGCTATTGTGATAGAATAAAACAGACAGAGGAGTGGACGATGGGTAGGTGTGGCCTGAACATTTGGGCTCCTCCCCCTACCACAGATGGAGGTATAGATGGTGCAGAAACAGCCTGCTGCATCCAGACCTCTGGTCCAGTCCAGTGAGCTGCTCTAGTCCTGAGAGGCCCCTTCTCAGTGAAGTAGACCAGCCACTGCCTCCCCACCCTGCATTATCCTTCACTTCTCTGTTCAAGGCTGCACCTGGAAGGAAGCCACAGCCAACCTGAGGATGCAGCACCCCAGCATCTTCCCACTCATCCTTTTGTTTGTCGCTGGAATAGTTCTGTCTGGGCCATCTACTCCCATCAGAAGCAGAGGTACGTCGCCATGCATATGTTACTAGCATCAGTTTCGATTCATGCATTATATAGCTGGATCTATGTTTAAAGACATGTAAATATTTGCACCAGACACTCATTATCTTTCATTATTATGTGATCCAACTCTGTGCTAACGTTTCAAAATGTCTAATCCTGGTATTTGTTTTAGTGATTAGACGATTGCACAAACGTAATAGTGCAATTACACTGAGTATTACCATGGGCACAGTTTTCTGAGGTCCATAATATAAAAATGAATCTATTATCATTAGGTGCCATTATAGTTCTGCGTGGGGGGAGGAAACCCCATGATATTTTGATTGGCATGTAAGAAACATTCCCTCTGATTGTATTATTAGATGACTCCAGATTGAACCAGTCCAAGATCAACAATTGGGCACCTGAATGCTATAGGCTTGCCAGTCATGCCCTCACAATATTATTTTTTCAGTAAATTTCTATCAAATTATTTCAGTATTTACAACGAAATTTAGCAGACATTGTAGTTGGCATGTAACTGGTGCTCAGCCTCATCCAAGAAGTCTAACTGACATACACGTGTACTTGGATTGTATTAATAGAATCATTCACTCTTGATTTCTTTCTTATTTTTGGCATTGTTCTTGCTCTTGTGGTGAATGTGATGGTGGTATATTGATCTCAGGTGAGCCGCTGGAGTCAAGCCCAACGTTGGACTCCTGACAAATCTCTGTGGGAAGTTTGGGCTGCAGATAAAAGCTGTTATGGGTATATGCTTTTACTTTGGGCAAAGAACCAAGCATCTGAGTGTTTTCTGTTTCAGCTGATATCGTGCTATTTGTTTGACCACTTGTGTCATGGATACAGCTTGATAACACACTGTTATGGGGCCATAATAATGTCAAAGAAAAATGAGCTATTAATACAAGTCTGTAAAAGCCAACAAACTCATGACCACAGGGATTAAAATTGAATAAACATGCCGTGTACTTTAGCAATTAGCAAAGCATGTATTCATAACTGTTTAGGCATACTAAGTGCTTTGTTTTAGTGGGACGATGGCTCCTGACACATATAGGGCAGGGAAGATGAAGAAGGTGAAGGAGACACATGGGAATAAGATGCAGCTGTTGAGTCTTACATGGGATATAGGGTTATATATATATATGTGTGTGTGTGCAGAGACAGAGATGGATGTGGTCTAAGGACTCAAAAGTGCTGCTCAACAAATTTACGTGGATCAGATTCATCCAAGTCAGAGTAAACGAGATTATAATATAGAATGTATCTGCTTTCAGTTACATTAAAACTTTGCAATTGGTTTTATTATATTTTTTTTTTTTTAACTTCTTTGCACTCTTAAAAAAACTAAGATTTTTATTAATGGACCTGCATTTTGTCTAGCATCAATATAATATGCTGCATGGTTGGGTAGCTTTTGTCCCTGGGAGCCTATTTTCCTGTCACCAGCAAAGTTTATAATGTATTGCCATTGCTATGTCATGCATTGCAATGCTGTAAAAAAACAAAACACACCTTCTTGAGGCGAGTGCGATCTCCCACTAGGAACTTGGTATTTCCTTGCAATAAAGCCTGAATTATTTCACCTGGCAAAGTCAATGCAATATTTTCACACCTCATTGCTTTAAATGAAGGTGACTGTCATAGCAAAAGCCATTGAACATCTGTCTCCTCTAAGTGTGTACGAGCCAAATCTCTTCTCCACATCCCCTCAGTTCTGTGTCTCTAGGCGGGATAATTTGCCAGAGGTGTCTAAAAGCTCTCACGTCCCTGAGGTACAACAGAGCGTGTCTGTGTTGTTGGGAGTCTGTCACATAGTCTATAAAGAGTTATGGCCAATATACTGTACTAACATAAGAAGTTATAGCCTCATTTGGGCACAAGGGTTTGTGAAGTGTACAGCCAAGTGGTTTCACTCTGTGGTTTTCCCTCCAAACAAATTCCACCAAAACGTCTATTTTATTTTCAACAAACACTTGTAAAATGCCAATTTCTGTGAGTGTGTCCATAGATGTTGCGTTATCCTTAGCAACTAATAATGTAAATAAAATACATTTCACACATATAATAGACATAAACTTTGCGCTGTGCCCTGAAGAGTGAAGAGTATGCGATGCTGACAACCCCATTTACCCCCTCCCTCTCCCCCAGGACCGTTCATCACTTCATCCAAGAACACCAGCGCCTCAGGCCAACTCTGTGTTTCAGTTTAAGGGTGTTCCTCTCTCCCAGCGCAGGATACACACACAGCTCTGCACACCACAATGAGGGCAATGGAAACTGTTGTGGTATTGTTGAGTGTAACCATTCATATTTATTTACTGTCTCCAGTGGAGTGACAGATGAACTTTTAATTGAAAAGTTGTGATGGATTTACTCCCAACTCCAGCTGCTTCATTAAGGCCATACATCTTTTATGCATTATGTCATTTAGATGTTTTGGTATTTGTAGGTTCTTTACTGAAGAGATGCTATTGGTTGACTGGACAAAGATGTTTGCAGGGTTTGTGTCCATCTCTGGGGACTTTTACAGTTGTGAGAAGTGTGCAGAAGTGAAGCTTTCTGTGTGCATTTTGTGTGTTTTGTGCCTTTTAATCTTCATTATCCAGAAATAGCTGTGCAGTTATTGTTATACTTTGTGCATGTTTGAGTGACTGAATAGTCAAAATACCAAAAATATGGATGCACTTAAGTGCAGTTACATGCCATGTGTGAACATCATAAATCAACTCACAGTTTGACATTCTCCTGAAAAAATGCCCTGCAATAATGAATCATTGTGCTCAGGTGAAATGGACATAAACAAACAAATGAACTTTGCAGCTTAGCAGCACTTTTGGCCTGTTCTCCCTCCAATGTTTTCCTGTGTGCTGCGGGTGATTGATTAGGGGACTGTGACCAGGGCCATTCTTACAGCTTTATTCACTGGAAACATTGATAAGTCTGAACAGTCCTGAGCAGTGTGTGGGCCAAATGACTTGCACTGTAGAGCCAGCATTTGCTTGTACTTGCTTGGGATTCTTGAACAATTTGCCAGTTTTTTGTACTGTTTCATATATTCTCGGGACTCTCTGTTTTGGAGATGGGACCACTTGGAATTATTGATAGTGGAAGCAAAACAAATGGCATTTTGATAGGAAACTCTTCGCTGGAAAATCCTGGGTTTCCCTCTCGTTCACTTTGTCTGTTTTGGCATCTGGCAGCTGTTGGCAGTGGTCCTCAAGCAAAGTTCCACTATTTCATTTAACACTGAAAAATGAGCCAGAGACATTACCAAAGAGCCTATAGGCCCAGTACAAGCTACGGTCCAGTTTTCGAGCAGAGCTGATGATGAAGTTGGAATTCCAGTTCATTTCTCATTTCCACTGTAGAAGAAAAGTGAAAGAAAACCATAGATGGAAATGTTATTCAGTGTTTTCAAAGTGTAATCTCACTGAAGTATCATGTTGTATTTAATGACTGTCTGTCTGTTATGTAAACTGCATACAGTGAAGAGGAGGACAGCATAATGGACCACACTTGCTCAAACAATTGTTAAAAATAGGTACACCAAACTTAATCAACTTTGCTTGCATATTACTTTTTCCATAGACATTGCTTTTCTGAATCTGCTAGTTCATTCTATCTTTTCTCTCTTCTACTGTTTGAACTCAACTTGTGTGATATGATTTAACTTCTGGTGAGATAGGAAAGGAATACCAGCCAAATTTTCAGTTTGTTGAAAAGATGACACTCTGTTTAAGCAACATTTTATCAAACCGCTTTAATTTGTCTGTGCTAAATATGATTGCAACATCACAGCGCTCAACTTCAGATGACATACAGCGTGTGAAGATTTATGCTGGTCCATGTGATCACGCCAGCTGCCATGTCAGAAGTCACATGTCTGGTCCAGCTGCAGGGATCACAATTTGCAGATGTTGATTAACTTGATGTTGTCAGATAGTTTCCATGTTCTGTACAGCTATGTATGGGTAATTAGGAATGAAGAAAATAGCGCTTTTGTTTTTGCTGGAGTAGTTGCTTTAGTTGGCTGCTTGCTGACTAGTTTTCAGTCATTGTAAATCATAAATTTCAAGTGTTGGCATGCGTTTGGTTACAACGATCTTAGTTCCATCAAATAAACACGTTGTTACCTCAGCTAAAATTTGGATTGGTTGAACTTTTTGGGTGGGAGGTTAGTTTGTCATATGTTTAGAACATAACGCACAAACAAGGGAAGTTCACAATTAAAAACAAAAATAAATCAAACGCAAAGTGTCTCAGTCCTGGAAAGTGTGCAGTTGTGAGATAGCATTATCCCTGCAACCACAAACTGACTCAGGCCACAGTGACCCAGTGGGGAGCACTTATAGTTGTGGTGTATTCTTACTTTTTGGATGCAATAATGATTTGCGGTCAAGTGCATGAATAATTCAGACAATCACTCAAATAAAATGTCAGCAAGATGTTGCGTTCAAAGGGTCTCTATGGGAGATTCACTGTTTTGGAAGAAATCTTCAAACTTAAGATCTACAAATGTTGAACCCTATCCCTACCCTATAGTTTGCTAAGGATTGGCACAGTTTCTGAAGCTACTGTGTAAAAGTAATTTCACTTAGAGTTATTTATGCTGACAGAGAAGAGGTTGAACTTGCACTTTTTCTTTGTTTCATATGGATAGGGCCAGTAATTACAATAATATAAACCATAAACCAGGTAAAAACATCTGCATTCTGACAGCAGTTTTACCATAGCATTCTGACCTGTCCTCCAGCTCAGTTTTAAAATATAGCGATTTCATTAGTCTGACTGCTAGAAAACATACTAACCACTACAATCTCACTTTCTGTGTTTGCGCAGTGAGACGACAGAACATGAAAGTGCGCATCAATGCGACAGGAGACACCATCGTCATGAAGTTCCTGCGTCCCAACCCGGACACCAAACTCGAAGGTTACATCCTGGGCTATGGCAGCAGCATGTTCTCCAAACAGTTCATTCAGCTGCCAGAGAATGGAAAGCCCTATGAGACAGAGTTCGGTAGGAAATATTCACTTCTCTCATAACGGATTTAAACATTGTGTTGTTTTATATGAGTGTGAGAATGTGTGGGTATTTATCAATTTTATTTATTTTAAACTTCTGCCATCTTTGCACTTTCTAAATTTTTATTGTATTTTGTTCTATCTGTCTATTTATTGTTGAAATATACATATAATCAGAGTAAGTTCAAGTTTAATGCTTTCAGATGCTGAGCCCAAATATCTAATCGCTGTCCAGCCAATTCCTGCCAATGATGTGAAAAAACAATGCACAGGTACATCATATAGGATTAGGGTTTAAATGTGCGTGTACTTACTGAAAATACTTCTTGTTTAGGTAAAGTGGAATTGGAAAAGCCACTTCATTTGGTCATTGGCACTGTGACGCCTACATCGGTGCTACTGTCCTGGGGCACACTGCTGAAAACCCCCTACGAGTCCAACATCATGAACGACTGTCTGGAGGACGGGTGAGCTACAATGCTATGCTATTCGCAGATGTTCTGTAGAGGAGAAAAACAGTCATAACAAGGAAAGACAATTTGAACATTGTCTTAGAGCAGATGCTAGAACTGGACAAACAATATGACTCCCTCAAGTATCTCAGGTTACTGATAGGAGATCCAGGACTGACTGCAAACAGGTGCTGAGAGAGTCCACCCACTCAGCTTACAGAAAAAATGACATTTTCCCATATAAATTTGATCTAAATGACATTATAGTGTTATGACCCATTTTCTAGTCCACCTGCATGATTCAAATACACAGCATTAACAGTGGTTTTCCAATATCTCTGGCCCAGACACTACACGGTCCGATATCGTGAGAGGAACAGGAAGTGGAATTATCAGACCTGTCCCACGAGTGATACGGTCATTGACAACCTCAAACCCAACACTGTGTACGAGTTTGGTGTTCAGCCCAACTCTAAGGAAGGCAACGGACACTGGAGCAAACCTGTCATCCACAACATCAGCAACGGGGGATCGGAGGGTAGGATGTGTTCAACCTAAATATTCTGTCCCCAAAATGGCACCCCTAACAAAAAAAGACATGTAACTGAAACTCTGGATACATTGGGAACTGTTCATTCATTATATATATAGTTCATGTGGGTAAATTATGTTTTATTTTGCTTTTAGACAAGATCCCACGAAAACGACTCCCAAACTCTTTGGTAAGCATTACTTTTTCCCTTTGCAGTACTTGAAACGTTTACATAAAATAACACTGCTGCAGCTATTAAAGGTGCCAGCGTTTGAAATGAATTATTAGAATAATGTGGGTTTTCAAATCAGTCTATTGTGTTTATAATGTGCACTGTTTAGAGTATTATTGGGATTGTTTGCCTTATTAATTTCCCGTCCAACTCCTGAATGGAAACAGCAACAGAGCCAACAGAGAGTGTGGATGACAAAGTTATAGTCGTTTCAAAGAGATTAAAAATGCAACAAAAAAGACCAGGTAACATGTGTAAAACAGATACAAGTTTTGCTGGAAGGTTTGTAGTTGTGTATTTCAAGTCAGGTAATTAGTTTTACAGATAAAGAACATTTCAAGTGGCAAAACGTCAATTTTACAAGTCTCACAGTCGACATAAAATAAGTCTGCATTGTAGTTATGAGTTTACATAATTAAACCTTGATGATAAAACAATTAATGCTAAAATCTGTCATCTTTTTCCTTGTCGCCCACCAGAAACCTTTCACGAACGGCCAGCACTCCCTCCCCTTCACGTCCCGTCATGGTAAGCCAAGAGCGGCTGTGGTCAAGCCCGGTGCGCCTCATTTACTACAGCAGCCGGACTTTTATGTGATACTATAATTTTATTGTTGCCTACACACTTTTCTTTGAGTTCTTTTCATGGACCCTTGACTAAATGCTCCCTGTGAGATCAATTAACAAAAACTTTGAGCTATAATTTTAGCTTGAATCACAAAACACAACTCTTTGTATCTTTGGATTTAATGTGACAGTTGTATATACTTTGCCTCAGTATTAATGTAAGATATCATGATGGTATTGCACCTATCATATATTTGAAAAGAGGTTTTTTTTTTTACATAACATTACATAACTCTCTTGCAGGCTCTGAAGGCATCTCAAGTGTTGACCTTTGACTTAAACTGTGCTCCTTGTCCTTGTCAGTTCCACATAACAGGACCCAGGTCAGGCCGCAGCTCCCCCGGAACCTATCTCCAAAGACAACTCTTGGTAATTACTCTTTTGACCTCAGGTTCAAGTCACGCTGCCTAACTGAATTTTTTGTTTCCTCTATGGACAGTCTCAGTTATCTTTTTACATGTTCACATCTTATCCAGGACTTTGTTAATCTAATTTAAGTAATATTTCTCAGCTCCATCCACTACTAGGCAGGATTCTGTGTTGACACCTCGGCCCACACTCCCTGTTGTGACCAAACAGCCTGGTAAACCATGACAATCCCAATGGGTTTCTTTTCCTAAAGGCTTCATGGCTCTAGCAGTGCTTTTGCCAAATACTGTGGAATAAAGTTGGTGCTTTAAATTGGCCTGTGTAATTGCTGCATGCTCGGTGGCATGTTTTGAGTCCAGCAGTTAGGCCCTCTCTGTGGAAAGGATGATGGAGTTGGCACTTTGTTAGTTTGTTATGAGGTAGGTGACCTTGGCTGCATGGCATATGTGTGTGATGGTTTGAAATATCAGAGGATGGAACATTATGGTCAAATTGGTGTGTTAAGTTGGCTTGTTTCTATTCACTTTAACATTTATACCATTATACACCAAATTCTATGTGTATAATGGTTTTAATATCTGTTCAGTATCATGTGTATTGTTATTATTTCATTCTTTCCTCATTCAGTTCAGGACTCTCTCGTAAGAAGTTGTGAAGTCCTGCTGAAAATCCTACAGTTACCAAACGTCTTGCTTGTGCTTTCAGTGCAGTGCAGTGTGAAGTCTGCATGACAAGGCTGCATGGACCAGACCTTTTACATTATGTTTTTTTCCAGGTTCAAGAAGATCCAGATACTTTGCCTTAAATATTGTGTCCTCCTTCTTGCTCTGACTCTTTTTTCTAGCTTTTCATGGACGAGTTTGGTCCATCACAGTCTTGAAGCAAACTATAATGAGCCACTATTACTCTGAAGTGTGCAAGTAAAAACAATGGATTTTCGATGCCCATCACTCAACGCCATCCTTGACCTGGTAGTTGTGTCTGTTGGCAGTAATATGGTTGTTACATTCAAATGCTTCCATATGGACTGTCTGCCTTTGAATATTGAGGCCCTCTCAGACAAAGGCTCAGTAAAAGCTATTGCATAACGTATGTGCTCTGCAGTACAAGCCCTGGCCTCAGATGATTAGGAGACTTAGCTGTAATTCTAGTTTACCCGCTCTTCTGACCTGCTATATTTTCCAAAGAATAGTTGTTATATGTTTGATAATATTTTTCTTTTTCAACAAAACACAGGACGAGAAGACATCATCAGTTTCATATTGCCTCATCAGCCAATGAAAAATGTTCAAGAACTTAATCCCAAGATTTCTAAACCAGCCAAGATTCAACCACACATTCCAAAAAATCACTCGCTATCCCAAAGTTATTACGTCAAATATTCTCGTTTTCAAAAACCTGAGATTAAAACAACACTGCAGCCTTACCCTCCAGCCCCAGCTTTCACAACCAAGCCACCAGCTGCAGTCTCTCCTCCCACACCAAAACCAAAAGCACAAACAGCTCCACCAAAGACCTCGGCTGCACCAATGACCAGTCTCCAAACTGAGACCAAATCTACAATAACGTTAAAGACAACGCTCGCATCCAAAGTGCAGAGCAGCCCACCCTTATTAAAGACACAGGCACCGCCCAAGGTCCCACCCAAAGGCTCAACACATCGCAAGAGACAGCCAAACCCCCAACCTCATCCAAGGCGCCAGTCTCAGGCCAGCAGTGACCCTGCTGCCTCTAAGCATGCTCGTCCCACTGGTAAACATCCAAACTAAAACTTAGGTGCATTCTTTAAAAGAGGCATATTCCTTTATTTATGATTATTATGTAAGTATTTTCAAATATAATAGAATATGTACATTGTTTTCACTGTATTATTAAGTATAGATAATAGATAATTGTATTTCAGATTTAGCAAGACATTGTTTTTATATATCGTGAAACAACATTGTGCCTCTTTTAAAAGTAGAGAGATTTATAGAACTATCTAGATATTACTGTACAACAAGAAATACAGTAAGTTTTCTCTTACACAGCTCCTAGTTCTCCAGAAGAGGGCAAGCCTCTGCAAACACCTGCCCTGGCTACAGAGAAGGCCGGTAGTGGCCATCGGGGTAAACATCATAAGTTTGTCCCATTGCCATGTCTGTTTTGTCAGTCACCTACAACCCAGTGAGAAGTGCTACTACCAGTTTGAGTAACACTTCATGGTTGTCCACTGCTTCCCCCATTTTCATGTGTGCCCATCACAAATCATCGTCACCTCCACATTCGCCTCCACTGCTTGTATCTTGTTTGGCAGCTTGTTTTATTTCCAGCCTATCATTCCATTTCTTCATCTGAACTTGTCATCCTGCATTTTGTTCTATCCAGGTCAGAGCTGAAATGCTGAAAAAGTCCCTCCTAACCTTCCCAATGAACTTTTTTCATGTAGGTACTGGCAGCCGTAGACCATCCACTGGCGATGGGGCTCATTCTTCCACTAGCTCATCCACAGTTCGACCCGTAGAAAGAAAGCCTCCGCCTCGTGTTGCACCTAACCCCTCTCGCACTGGTGACAAACCATTATCTCAGACCAAGACTTTCCACTCCTCCAACACACCTGGGGGTAATCTCGCACATTTATTTTCATTATTTCTCTACTCGAGGGTTGCTCTAGTTACAACATTCTTTTTTTGCAGGAAGAAAATGAGCACACAACTCATTTGAATGCCTGCGGTTTCCCATTCCTTTGTCTTTTGTTCTCATTTTCCTGCCATATTTGCTCTATGGATTAGGATTGTTAACATGATTTATAGCATCTGAGGTTGGCTAGTTAACTCATAGCTCTGTCCAGGAACACATTTTACACCAGCTATGAAAAAGCACTGCGCACATGGAATATTCAAAAACCTCTTAGTTCTCGAGAATAAGTTAAAACTATGTGTGTGTGTTAGGTCTCATTGCACACCCAGATGTTATTCCTCCAAGAGACAGTAACTGATTGCGCTTTTCTTTTTCTGACTTTGTTCCAAGCGGATTTTTATAACAAACATTTTTTCCCTCCAACAGCTGGTGGGGTGCATCATAGGGGCAATGCGCTCCCTAAACCTGCAGAGTGGCCCAAAGAGAAACCTGGTAAAGACCAACCAAGATAATCACTGCACTACTAACCTCAACGGCACCATTATGTCCCATCCAACACAGCTGCACTGGCCTGTGCTTTGAGCTCCTCTGTCGATTCGCTCTCTGTTTGTCCGCGTGACATTTTGGTCATAGTCTGTGTTGTCCATTATGTGTATTCCCAGTTGCTTGTGCTTGACTGGGATTGAAGCCATGTGTATATTCCTTTTCATCACTTTTATGTATTGTCTATGGTGTATTAGCACATACTATGCACCGCTAATGGGAAATTTTGATTGAATTATGTTTAGTCTGGTTCTGGTCAAAGTTGAATGTGAATTTTAGAAAGTCATATTATTTTTAGTCCAGACTGGCTCTTTTAATTAGAGTAATCAACTCAATCTGAAGTAAGAAAATGAAGCCCACGTCTGGACCGCGTACAGTGTGTTATTAATGTTGACGCTGTTCGCTCCCTCTTTGGAGTCGGTGCTCGTGCTTCAGTCCCATGTCACAGCTGGTGCGTGTTATTTCTGGAAACTTGGACAGTTTCAGAGGTCTTCAAAGAGTCGCAAGGCTCTGTGGAAGCAACTCTACAGAAAATGAAGCTTGGCGAAACCATGCATTGCTAATAAAACAATACACAATAGGAGACATGCAATTGCGAGTTCCAGTGGTAAAAATGTCTGCTGGTTGGGTGGAGTCGGTTGCAAATTGTTGTGGTATTCAGTGTTGTCCATGATGACGACTATTGGCGTTGAAGCATCCCTAGGCTAACAAGTAGTGTATGTATATAAGCACTGCATACTGTCCCAGCGTGACTTTTGAAAGACTGTATTTTGATGTAGTGAACCATACTTGGTGAACACATGTTGGCCATTAGCTGATCATGTGAGGCAGAAACATTTCTAGAATGCATGTTTTTCTTTCTACAGATGTTGGCTGAGGTTTCTCACTTAACTTCAAGTTGAGTTTATATGCCAAAGTCCTTAATTTATGTCGACCAGGGGGGAGGGCAGCCACACAGCACTGGGAGATGAATACACAGCCAACACAAATGTTTTTGAGGTGTTTTAGACTTGACGCGGCTTGTGAAGTAAATTACACATTGTCCTAGCACATTGACCGTTAAAAAGTGGAGATAAGATGTTGATGAAGGGCAAAAGAGTTACATCCAGGCAACTTGGGGCTTAGCGCTGGGAGGAGGCAGATGGAGAGGAAATGTCATGTGTCAAGCCTCCCTCAGACTCCCTAATTCCTCTGTGGTGTAAAGTGTTGTGTGCAGTGTTTGTTTAAGAACATTAGATTTATCACCACTGCCCATAATTCAAGTGTTTTTTTTTTAAGTTTCCCAGATATCCAACAGTATTTTAGACAGGGTCATACAGCGTTGTAACCTATGACAGTTTCATTGCTTGGCTTTTATGCGCTTTGTGTTTTGTATCCTGTGTGTATTTTATGTTTTTTTTTTACCACAGCATCCATGGCTTTTGCACTGCTCATCATCACTTTTTTGTCCATTCTTCACTGACACCTGCTTTTTTTCAGTCATTCCTAAAAAGGTTCCTCTTTTTCAGCTGTTCTGCAGCCACCCTCTTCAGTCAACAAGAAAACCAACCTGGTCGGGAAGCCTAGTGACCATGGTGAGAAGTTGGTGCTCTTATCGTACAGTCTGTGGGTAACTTGCATGAGGCTACAGCGTTAACCAGCCACGCCATATCTGAGTTCTCACCTCTCCTATTTTTGTCAAGTAAAATGTACAGATTTTGTTATATAAGATCAGTCATGATCAAATGAAAAAACAGTAGGAAAATTATTTTGGTTAAAGTTCTTATGAGATCTGTAATTCCCTCACTAAACATTATTGGTGCACTCTGGACGAATTATTAGTATCACTGTAGACTTTTAGATTGTTTTTGTGCTGTGCTGTTGCAGTTGATTATAGCCATCTTAGTATAATTAGATACAAATCAGCAGCATGTCTGTTGATCTCCTGTTTCTTCTCTTTCTTTCTGTACCACAGTAAACCTGGCTGAACTTCCACAGGCTAAGAGCAAGCAACTGATCAGACATTTGAATGTGGCTTTTGGCCTTGAAGTATTGCTTATCTGTTATGTGATCGGCAGGTACCTCCGTTACCAAAGCAAAGAGCAATGTTAAAGAGTTTAACAGAGGGACATTAAAATGGCAACGTTGCACCAATGTCATTTTTGGCGTGTGCTTTTGTCTCTCCTACTGAGTGTGTTTTTGGGCATTCTTGGTGTATTCTGGCACATCTCTCCTTCCTTTAAAGAGCACAGGAGCTATTGCACAAGCCATCTCTGATCTTTCAGGCGCCAGGAAAAGGCCATTGGGTTGCTCAGTGAGGATGGCCAGAGCAGATGGAGCTCTATGTACAACTGTGAGTCAGATGATAATTCTGTTCCTACTTCTGACTGTCCTCAGATAAACTCATGGAGAGGCGAGGAGACAAGGAGTCCATCTTGAAGCCAGTCCCCTTGAAGCCAGAGCGCCAGCCGCATGCAAACACCTCTGCCCCAGCAGTAAACAGTAGGACAAACAGATTACAACATAGATAGGTTAGCTGACGGATCTAGATTACTGTGTGGATGAGTTTTCTGATTATTTGAGTTTGGATAAATTAACTTGTGAGGTTGATCTAAAGTTGAAATATATTAATCAGTTTATATTATATTATATTTATATTATACAGGCTTAAATAAAAGAATGTAGAGGTGTAACATAAAAGAGAGCCAGATCAAATCAGTTGCAGACCTGGTCAGTAACAGGAGCCAGGGTTATAAAAACATGGACACAACGCCCTGCCAGAGGCTGCTGGCACATCTCACAAACCTTATCACCTCTCTCCTGTTGTATCTGCAGATACTCGCTTTGACGTCAGTGAGAATTCATCTATATTCAGACCTCTACCTGCATCAGATGTGGACATAATGGGCAAAAAGCGCTTTGTTGGTAAGAAGTAAGGAGTAAGAGAAGTGTCACTGAAAGCACTTTTGCGATGCTGGGTTAACCTTTTCAAACCCTACAGCTCCTCATGTGATATACAAGACGGACAAAAAGCCAGATGAGCCCTGCTCCATCACATCGTCCATGGCTTATTTCCCAGACGAGGAGGGAAATGACATCAGTGTCACTGGGCCTCCCAAAGTCCCACCTTCTAACCTCACTGTGGTCACTGTCGAGGGCTGTCCATCTTTTGTCATTCTTGACTGGGAGAAGTCTGACAATGAAACAAGAGGTATTATCTAATGTGTTTTATGCATAATCGTTACATATCTTAAGTTATCCTTACATTTCTCTAGAGTATGAAGTTGTGTCAACCACTAAAGGCCCAAATGGAGAAGAAATCTCAGTGTTGACTACTAACCAGACACATACAGCTGTGGAGAATCTGAAACCAGAGAGCAGGTACGAGCTTGATAGACCTGAGCCAGACGTTTTTATGTATCTGGGCTAGTGATGATATGCTGCAAATTGCCTGTTTTAGCAAAATAATATTTTATGTCTATGGGATGTCAAACATTCTATTCCCTTTCCGGACATGAATTCAAAAGCACCCTATTTGTGTCAAAGTAAGCACATACATCAAATAGAGACAAGGCCTGGGTGGAGTGGAATCCTGGGTCCGGATACAGAGGTTTTAATTAGCATCTGGAGGCTGCAAAGTTGAACCCTCAGTGGGATGGCTCTGAATCCTGCTTTTGCCAGGACATCTGAAAACAGCACGTGGAATAATCATCATATTTGTGTATGCAAGAGAGACCAACCCATACAGCGATGTGCATGTACACTCTCTGAAGAAACAGGTTATTTACAGTGCTTTTGTGTCCTCTTCCAGCTATGAGTTCACAGTGACACCAAGGAACGAGCTGGGAACAGGACCGTCCAGTGACCCTGTGTCTTTTAGCACAGAATCAGGTACATTTTGACAATAGATTAAGTCATTTAGTAATTCTATTGAATGACTCAACTACAACTTTATCTTTTGAAGAATACACTTTTTTTTTGTATATTAAATCAACTTTTTGTGCCTTACTTACACTCTACATTGGCAGTATTGTGATGGGCAATTAACAACTCATGTTCTCATGTTTTCAGCGGACCCACGTGTGAGTGAATATGTAGCAGGTACACATGTTTTATTTTTGTTTTTTTGTCTTTATTTTATTTTTTTACATTAATTTAGGGCAATGTAAATGATGATAATAATAATAAATAAATACTACTACTATTACTAATAATGTTTCTTTCAAATTTCCTAAAGGCAAAGATGCCATTTGGACTCAGTTCCCATTTAAAGCTGATGCATATTCCGAATGCAATGGAAAACAATATGTGAAGAGAACTTGGTACAGAAAGTTTGTAGGCATCCAGCTCTGCAACTCTTTGAGATACAAGATCTACCTAAGTGACTCGCTCAATGGTAAAAGGCCAAACAGCATCAACAGACTTGAACAGTGTTACTTGTATATAGACATTTATGTGGTCATTAATTCATATTTTAAATTTCTGTAGGAAAATTTTATAACATTGGTGACCAGACTGGATTTGGTGAGGACCATTGTCAGTTTGTTGACTCCTTCTTGGATGGACGAACGGGAACACAGTTGTTTGCTGAGCAGCTACCAAGTCGACAAGGTAAAATATGATCCAACTGCTTCAAGCTGATAACTATAATAAACATGAAAACTGCATTGATGTGTATGTACTTTTACCAGGGTTCTTCAGAGCTTTGCGACAGGAACCTGTACACTTTGGAGAGATTGGAGGAAAATCTCACGTCACTTATGTGGGCTGGTACGAGTGTGGTACGCCCATACCTGGAAAGTGGTAAAAGCATGAAGACCTTTACCTCAACACTTAGGCCAAACACACCTGCTCTGCTTCAAGCTGGTGGGCCTCTTAAACATGGACAGTCAGTGGGCCTGTACAGAGGCTTTCAATCCCAAAGGGAACCAAATAGGAGCCCTGAACCCAGTTGTGTGTAATTGTAATATTAGTATTATCTATTTATCAAACATGTGTCCGTGGACAGTAGTTTGTGTGATAAGAAAAGCTGAATATAATCAGACAGAACTTTGGGAAGCTGGCTCCCAAAATGTAATAACTTGTATAATATTATTTATCAATGAATTGTTAGAGACTATTCTGTACGACTTAGTACACACATAAGAACGAGGTTTCTAAAAAAAATATGTTTTGTAAAAAATCTAATTTGAGGAGTTTGTATGGTATAAAAATGTTGTATATTTTGTTTTAATTTTTTTTTTTTTTCTACAAAGATCTTGTTTGGTAGACAAATAAAAATGTAAACTATAACATCGCGACATTAATATTTGCAATCAGTTCATACAATTTTAAATTAAAGCCAACTATTCTTTAGTGGCCAGGATCGAAGTCTCTATGATTTGAGTTTTTGACCATTACTATGTATATTGAGTAAAAAGACAGGTTACTTTGAGGTGGAATGTACTGTATTAAAATGTTGGTTTATAAACTGTAAAAATATATATATATATTTACACTGCAAAATGTATATAGTTTTGCATTTTTTAAATAAAATGCCAATAAGATTTCTGTAAAATTTCTGGTTCAATTGGGACTTTTTCTGCAACATTGTAAATTGGCCATGATATAAATGTTTGATGCTAGAAAATAACATAAAAAAACATTTATTGTGAGATTTACATTCAATTCCTCTCACTTAACAGGGCAGACTGACGTGAAAACCAACCATACACTGCCATGGCACACTTCCCAGCTAACCACAGCCCAGAAGAAGGAAAAACAAAATACCGGCATTACCACACTTTTTCCAAATCCGGCTTGGGAAGAAAGGGCAGATAGAAGCCAAACCTAACACGCAGACATGAACTCAGAAAGCATGAGCAGGATGAGCAAAGACTGCTTTCTAAACAAAGTACAAATGTTCTATAGATGGGTTTCAATCATTTATTAGGTTTCAGAAAAAGTTACACTTTTTACATACAGTTTATACAAACCACTAATCTCACTTGAAGGTATAATTTGTGTTGATATATTAGTAAAAACCAATAAGATAAAGCAGTTGCAAGCCTTAGGGTGTGATTTAACTAAACAAAGAAAGCCTTTTTGGCCACTTTGCCATTACTAGTGTTCCCAACATGGGCAGTTTCATTAATACCGACATGGTGATAAAATCATAAAGGAAACAGAAGACACACAAACAACATAAAAGGCTGTAACATTTCATTTAGGCTGTATCTAAGTCTAAATTAAACTATTTTGTTTGGATGTTGATGCTCATCCAAACCACCCAATGAATTGTTACTGAGGCAACAGCCTGTTTTGGTCTTCCAGGTGTGTGCTTACAGACTGTTTATATTATGACAGGTACAAGAGGATTGCTCAGACAAAGACATAATAAATCAAAACAGAAAACAAACAAACCATTGTAGATAAGGGCAAGGACAGAGTGCCATCTTAAGACAACATACAAACACAGACCATCAGATGGGGGAGATTTGCTTGTCATGTTTGGATATTTTTTCAATTAGAGGACAGAGCAGTAAACCAGGAATCCTCACCTACTCCAGCTGGAGTCACAGAAGAGGGGGCATGGGACACAGAGATCAAACACTGGTTTGACGTTTTTATCGGTATCCGGGGCCAGGCTGAGTGTAGCCTTGGCCATAAGGGGGGCGGTTGCGGGCATAAGGGTTAGCAGCTCCTGGTGGAGGGGTGTTGCCTGGAGGAGGGGTGTATGCTGGGCGTGGCTGGTACCCTGGACCGGGCTGCGAGCTGGGGGGCAGGCTGTAGTTGGCAGGTTGTGCAGCTTGAGAGGTATAGTTTTGAGCAGGGAAGGATCCTGGTGGATACTGCTGTGGTCCCTGAGCTGAATGAGGTGGCTGCTGCCCACCCTGAAAGCCTGGGGTCGGGGCTGGACCAGAGACAGGAGCCTGGGACGAAGGAGGGGCGTAGTTCTGAAACTGCTGCTGTGGAGGCTGCGGTGGGCCAGGCTGAGGTGCTCCAGGCTGAGGGCTGTATCCTGCTGAGGGGGAAAGATTCCAGTTAACTACACAAATAAAGACTGTCACATTCAATAAAAGCATTCACAATCTCCATCCAAAGTAGAGCTGGATGGAGAGTTATGAATAATCAGGGGAGGAAGAAAAACACTTTAATGCCTTTAACGGCTATACCAAGTAGAAAATAGTGAAATGTTTTATCCTAAACATAAACTGTTAGTTTAGCATTGCATATGATGAATAAAGCATGCTCTTACCAGGATATTGCATACCATACTGTTGAGGTGGGGCACCTGGTTGTGGAGGGGGGTACCCCCCAGGAGCCTGGTACTGCTGGTAAACCTGTCCTAAAATTAAGAAAAATTAAATAAAATTAATACTAATTAATTAGAGGACAAATGTGCATTGGATTCATACATTGAATTAGTATGTCTATTATGATTATGAAATATGAGCACAGTTTAAAATTACGTAAACTTTTCCACTGAATACACTAATGAGCAAAACACACGACTTGGCAGAGCAGCCACCTGTGTTAACAAGTCCCAGGTTTTGCCTGACGAATAAACACACTTGACAACAAATAACAAGCAAAGTGCTTGGGTATAACGAGAGGGACACTCCAAGGTCTCTCTGGACATTCTGAAACTGGAGCTTATTTTCCACTTTTTGTAGCATCAACATTATGGAAAAGACAACATGTGCTCTGAAAACAGTTCCACATTTTACGAACAAATACCCAACTATATCTCAACCAAGGTAAAGCACAAAAAACATACATTACAGTATTAAATACACATGTTCATGCATTAATGCAATTTAAGAGGACATTGCAATGTTTATTAGAGATGCATGTTTTTGAGCATTTATAAGCCATTTAACATGCAAAATTAACAACACTGGAAACCTAGAACAAAGTGCTAAAGTGACAAGGATATGGACATTTTTCTGCTTCACTGACACAATTATTCCTCCTAAAAATGTAATGAATTGTGTTTTTACACACCATCCATGCCAGCTGGGGGCGCTTGTACTCCAGGATAAGGAGGTTGTGGTTGGGGTGGTACTCCTGGCTGTTGAGCAGCAGATGAGGAAGAGGCAATACTGTCAGGTGTTCCTGAGCGCTCTTCTGCAGCAACTGGTGGAGGAGCTACAAATAAAAAAAAACTAATTTAACAAATGACTGCATCATGTATACTATTGTGTCTGTGTAGCATTTTTACCAGAAGCCTGATCTTCACTCAGGCCAAAAGCTGAGATGACATTCTTGTTGACTTCATCTTGGTTTTTCAGTGGGTCAAAGGCTGACATGCTGGCTGCACTCACTGGAGTGGCGTGTTTAATGGAGGGGTCAGCTACTACCACCTTGCCTTCACGACCATCTACTGTTTCTACAGAGGGAAACATTTATGACATCTTAAATTGATTTCAGTATTCAAAATAATCATCAAATCATCGCCTTTTGACTTGTCTGCAAAAAGTGCAAAGCCATTCTGAAAAACTACCATTGGAGGTAGAAAGAGTAAGAAATAAACCTCTCTCACCATTGTCTGGAGCAGCTGGGGTCAGACCAGGCTCTGCTGGGGGTTCCAGGCTGTCCAAAAGGGTGTTGACTTTATTTCTAAGTTCAATGAGTTCCCGCCGTAGATACTTCACCTGACTTGATTCCAAAGGCCGTGGTTGACCATTTACTAGAAAAAAGTATTATATTAAAAATTAATTTATTTAGCTTTAAACAAAAATAAACATCTTTGGTAAATTTTGCTTTTGAAAAGACAAGGTAGCACTAAACTGTGTGGGACAAGCACAATAAAAAGAATACAACTTATTGAATATTTTCTTTAGAAATTGCATTTCAGTGGAACTCAATAGTCCCACACACTTTGGCTCCAGTTCTGGAGGTAAATTTTCCATTCTTTTTTCCTGTAGACTTTTTGAAAAATTCTAATATTATGAGCTCAAAGACATCGCTGAGGCTAACCAGCTATGTAGTAACAAATACCCATAACGCAGACGTTTAAGGTCCAAACAGCACATTTTAAAACACAAGATCTGGTGAAATGTTTTAATAACTTTGCTGTTTAAGAAGTGTTAGAAACAATTTTTAAATACAATTATTGGTAACCTTGGGCAAGCTTTCAAATTTTTTTTTTTTTTTCATAGTCTAAGTCTATATAAATGAATGAATGGGAAATTTACTTCCAGAAGAAGGAGTCAGTGGCCACTCTTGAGCTCTATTGTTCCATAAACTATTACCGATTCAAAGTGTTGTGAGAAAATGTGAGGTGCATTGTAAACAAACACTGCCCTCAAGTGGCGAAAATAGGCAAATGAATAATCACAACCTGCATTAAAATGTTTGACATCTAAAAAAATAAAAGAAATGACTCTAGATGAATATGTCTACATGTACTATACCACACTTACCAAACAATGTCAGTTTTAGTATCCTACTACACTGGATAGCAAAAGTAAGGTCTGAACTGTCAAAGATTGTAATGAGGTCATCATCTGAAGAAATAAAGACAAATGCATTAACATGGTTATGGGTGAAAATAAACCTTTTGTAGTTTATACATTTCTTGATTCATTTAAAGGAGGCATATTAGGCTTTTTACTAGTACTTGGTAATGAACTATAAATATGTAGATTAATTATTATTATTATTATTAATTATTATATTTATTTTTTTTCCAATTGTAAACTGCAAAATTAATGTTAAACAGCTTAGTAATTGAAATGGGACAACTGACTTCATACTGGCATTTCATTGTAGCAAGCATTTTCATTGTTAACTTTTCATTCAAATAGCTACACTAAATATTTTTTAACTTTACACTTTCTGTGACCCAAAGCCAGAATGTTTTGACTAAGCACTAAGACTAAGTAGGTGGATATAGAGGGTAGGTGAAATCAGACATTTTTTGAGGACTCAAAATAGTAATATAATAAAACTATTACTCAAACATCCATGAATCAATCGAACAGTGAGTAAGTTAATCAGGGAAAACGATTAAGCATAATATGTCCCCTTTAAAAATACATTAAAATATTACTATACGCACCAACGTCTAGCCCTTTACTTACCTTCATCCTTGTATTTTATTGTAACCTCGTCATTACTCTGCAGCTTGCCTCGAAAGACACGCTGCATCATCAGCACCAGTTCATCGTAAGTGATGTCTTCATTGTGGATGGGGATCCGCCTGATATCATCGCCTAACTGGGCTTTGATGATCAGCTTCCCGCTCAGGTCCAGCTGGCCGTTCATGGTGCGTCTGTCCTCTTCTACCTAGTAAATGGCAGAGATAGAAAGCCAGGAGGTCGGGACAGTCAAGTAGCAAAGTCCAATCTATCTCCCTGTACAGTAGATGCTGTGAACTTTGGCCATAGATAGAATGTAGGCCTCCAGCAGTGAACATTTCAGTCACACAGAGGGATACATTTAACACATCTCTGATATTTTCTGAAATTCCTGACATTAGGATTTTTCGAAACGCTCGAAAGAGGGCCTGTAGCTGCAGCTAGTACATTTTGAGAGAAAAATGCTGTTTCTTTGCCATGGCCGATGGAATAATTAGCTGGATGCTAGGGATTTTATGCTAACAATAGCATGTAATTCTGGAGACTAACCCAACGTTAGTAATGTCGATTCTAAAAAAAAAAAAAGAAAAAAAAGAAAGAAAAGATCACTGCTCATGGCATCCAGATATAAAGTGCTGGAGTGAAGCATTAGCTGAGAAAGAACACGCCTAAAGCTCGCAGTCATGTGTCAATGGCGTATGAATGACTAGGATCTCCCCAGACTATCTGTGAAGACAATAACATCTATTCCCAAGACAACCCTCGTACCCATCTATTCAAATCAAGCACGCAACTGAGCTCACGTTTAGTTTACAGATCAGCATTCACACAGACGTCATGCTGTTTTATTTTATCCCTGGATGTCACTGACAAACACTGACAATGCTAAGTTAGCAACAGTAACCAAACCCAGTGACGTAAGCGTTCATAAATCATACAAATATGTGTACAGCACTATTTATAGTATATTTATTGGAATCAAATTTAAACTCAGACAGGATCTACACTTGTTCGGGAAACATATAATGTGAGCATTTGACGTTAGCTGTGAGCGAACAGATTAGCCACCCAAAGCTAACCGACGTAGCTAGACTTTGGCCAGTGGTAATGTAGCATCCAAAACAAATGAAGAGTACACGTTAGATCCAGGGATTTTTTAACAATCTACACGCAGACATTCACCTGAATCAGACGACTTGACCACGCTGTATTTCACAGGTTTCTCCAAACCTGAAAATAAGATGTTCTACCTCCTAACTAACTGAACCGAATCTGGGCCAGCATCAGGAAGTATCCGGCAGAATGACAACGTCAACACGTACGTGGCATTCTCTGTGCGCATGCGCAGTTCATTAATACAAAATTAATAATCACCAGTGATCGTGTGTGGTTACGTTTTATTTTATGGCTTATTTTGAGCAAATATGTTTCGTATTACACAAGGAGTTAATGCAAACTATCAGCCTGTCACAGAAGCTCAAATAATTGTAGAGTTAATACAATAATAGGGTATTTACATTATTTTATTGCAATGTAATGTATATGGTAATATACAATTACAACTTAAACAGTAAAGTTGAAATACAAACTGAGTTATTCAAAAGTAAATGTAGAACAGGAGAAAAAAAAAAAGAATAGTGGTGGATATGTTTGGTTTGGTTATTTCTTCTTCTTCTCTTGTGTAGCACTAAACCACGAGTCTAACAGTTTTTTCATGTAATAAAGCTGCCATGCATGTACTTGAACAGCAATCACCATGACTATGTACATGACAGTCACTGCAGAGAACCCAAAAATGAACCGGTAAGCCTTTCCATGGCGGTAAAGCTGCTTCGCAACAGGAAACATCTCCATTCCACCGTAAATTAGGGGTGCTACAGAAAATAGTCCTCCACTGATCAGGGATAAGACAACGTAGCTAATGTTATTATTTGGCAACGACAAGCTGCTACAAAACAAAGGAATAAGACTGAGTAGGTATGGATACTCCCATTGATATGGCTTTGATATGGTGTCATGTGATACCAGATCGAAGTGACTAACTATCACCTGTCCAGCTACTAGGAGCCAGATTAGAAAGTGGACAAAGTTCAATTTCCGGACCTCTGACTTAAGGGAAGCGCTGAAAAAATAAAACAGTAATAATAAATTAAACAAATAAGTTCAAAGAGATCATACATTATATTGAAATTTTGTTAATCAAATGTCTTTAAGAAAATTGGACTTACCTCATATGAAAATGAGGGATTACTCTTTCTGGTCTTGGCATCTTTTCATTTCCATTCAAACTAGTTACCTTGGAGCCTCCACGCGATGTCATGGTGAAAAACCTTTCAAAACATATTTTTAAACTGAAACAGTTTCAGAACATTCATCACACTAACAGAATTAGAATGAGCACAATTGTTCTTTCTGAACCTCAATGAACAAAACACAATTTGGATGATTATATGACACAAGGTTAAATTATAGGCCTAATCTTTAGTCGTCATAAATCAGTGTTAAGTGTGGTAATCACATTCTTTCAAAACAATTTAGAAGGGTAATCCATGGATCTATTACAGGATATTTACATGGGGGTAAACGAGCAGGATTTGCTAAAGCTAATAACCTACATTTACCCCGAAGACTTCAAACGTTATTTCGTAATAAACAGGGAAATGTAATACACATTTTAATACAAACATCGGCAATATTTACCATAAATATTCACCTGTATATTGTCCAGAGCCAAAGATCAGCTTAAACTGTGATCTAGACAAAAGCTGTAGCAGGATGGAGGCACGAGGAGGACACAGAAAAAACACTGCGCACGCGCAGAGACTCTCCGGAAACCCCTCCCTGAAACCCCGCCCATAACTCCGCCCACAACCCCAGCATCAGCATCTGTCCTGCCTTTGACCCTGTCAAAATCAAAACCGTGTTAGGTAAGATTTTCTACCACATCTCTAACCTGGGTGTCAAAAACAAAATAGCGTAAGTGTGACTCATCATCATCATCATCATCATTGTTATTATTATTAATAATAATTAATAAATTAATAATAATAATAATAATAATAATATAATAATAATAATAATAATAATAATAATAATAATAATAATAATAATAATAATAATAATAATAACATTAATATTAATAGTAATATTATCATTATTATTATTTATTAAGTGTAGCCCTTTGTTTTTGCTAAAAGTTTCATGTGACTCCTTGAATCTCTCCAAATCCAAGGGGTGCAGTATCTCAGTTTATACCCGCATAGGCCTACTAATTAGGCTATAACTATTGGGAAAATGTTTGCAATTTGTTGTGACAAACATTGCAATATAGATTAGTGGAGGTTTGAGCTTGTGCAGAGAATAATATTTGAACGCTCATTGTCTCTGATCTGATAAATATCATCATCATGCAGCCTATAGTCTATAAAGGGCCAACTACAACAGCTGTTTGTGGAGGACATTCTTGCTTTGGTTTGTGAATTGATCACTGTGACCTTTCCATCTGATACTTTGTTTGCAGTGACATCACACTGAGGTGTTTTGAATGTATGTGTATGGCAGACTAAGTGCAAAATGGATTTAAACAGCACATTTTCAGGAACCTGTGATCAACATGAGCGTTGATGATCCCGTTTAGGAGTTTGATTTTAATCAAAAAGGTGAGGGTGACTAACTGAAAACACTTTTGAGTACTGTTAGCTTTGTGACTATAATTTTATTTGAAAGGGACTTGTTTAACAGCACAAATCAGCTTACCTGTTGTGGTTCTAGCTAAACAAGCTCTTTCTGGTCAGATTGTGTTAAAATAAAGCTCAGATTAAAGCCTCAAATAGAGTAGTGATTACAGTTGGCATCACATCCCCAGGGAATATTGATCAGCTGCAAAGTATGATCAATATTATTTTTGCTTAAATTGTTATTTATCTTACAGTCCTACCTAAAAGAAATGCAAAAACCTGTATCTTGATATAGATTTATGGACTGCTTTAGTCAATGCAACAGTGCCTCTTATTGTTTGTCAGTGTGAGCTAGGTTGTACCAAATATGTTTTATATGACAGTAGCATTTTGATTAAACTTTATACTAGGCCTAATGAAAACAAGAGAAACATAAAATAAAATGTTTTATTAAAAACAACATACACAATAGCCTATTAACAAATCACATATAATTATGACAACACAATTGTTTGGTTACTTTTGGTTACAATTATATATTAGAGCCATGAATAAAAGTAGAAATATTACTTTTTTATTGCTTGCATTTACCTGTAAATAAATAAATCACATAGGTGTATCTTGTTGAATCATCTGTAGTCAATGGTTGACATACAGTAGCCTAAAATTTGACCTTAGTATTAGCTGTGACAGACATCTGACCCTAGACAAGACAGAACAAGTATGGTGAATACTTGTTCTGGAGCTTATTGGATTGTTTTCACCAGAGACAATTTTAGAAAAGACAAAATGTACATTGTGCTCGCTATGTTGACTCACTATATATTACCCAAGTCCTAGACTCACATTATTTAAAACGTCATTTGATTTATACCATGTTGCGGACATCATTTCCAGAGTCACTTTGGAGAATAATTATATATTTAGCAATAATTTACAAGTCTCCACAACAACTTCTCTTTACTATGCAGTCCTTTGGAAATAAAAATGTCATTCAATTATCTTACATACTTTTGTATCTGTAACCATGTCCCATGCCTTCCTTTTTCTTACCCTTAACAACAAACACTTGCCACCTTCTCAAACAATCACATAACTTGCATGATTTCACATTCACCTCTTTATTTGGGTAGCTGCCACTTGTTTTCATTGGGTGCCAGCCAAACCATCTGATTCGTATACTTTTCTTTGATATGAATCCATATCTATTTGATTGAATTATAAAACCTTAACATGTCTTTAGATTCTGAAGATATTTTATTACCTTTTATCTAAAAACACCAGATTGCTGTCCTTAATTCAAACATTTGTTTACATTGTAGTATACACTACTATTGTTTTACATCGGATATAACAAATACCCAGAAAATGACGAGTGCACATATTGCCCTGCATAAAGTCCTGCAGCCTGATCTGAGGGCAGCTGTATATATACAGTGTCCCCTGCTTGGAGAGGTAGTACTGCACTTCCAGATGCTTGATCCAGAAACCCCTTTTTATATTCATCATATGTGTACATTACTGGTTCATTGTTCCTCATCAAGGACACCCACACATTGGCTCCTTTGCACTGAACATGGTAGGCAAAGTAATAAATTCCAGGTAACTCACAAGTGAAAACTCCGGTTTGGGGATTATAGTTTTGTCGTCCATTGTACAAAAGCCTATCAAAGACAACGGGACTGCCCACTGGTGGAAATGGTGTCGTTAGAATTGCAGTGAATGCTGGCATTTCCAATCCACTAGCTCCCATAACTTCTGTACCACCGGCACCAAACTTGCCCTTCTTGCCATAACCCCCAGCCTTCACTCCATCAAGTCCAGGTCCCATCTCAGAGAGTACTCCAGACATGTCAGGTGCTAATCCAGGTTCTCCAGGTGGACCTGGTGGTCCTGGGGGGCCAGGCAGACCTGGTTGTCCTTGGGGTCCAACTGGACCTTCTTTTCCAGTGGGGCCAATTGGGCCAGGGGGACCAGAATTTCCCTCACCTGCAAGACCTGGTGGCCCAGGTGGGCCACTCTCTCCTTTTGGACCAGGAACACCAGGATGTCCAATTGGCCCTCTTGTACCATCCAGTCCTGGAATTCCTTTAGGACCTTGAGGTCCAATCTCACCAGGCAAACCATCTAGTCCATTAGTTCCTGGAAGCCCTTGAGGGCCAGGTTGACCAGGAAGTCCTTTGTGTCCACCCTCTCCTTTTGCACCAGCTGGGCCTGGTGGGCCTCTTGGTCCTGGTTCTCCACGATCCCCTGGAAGTCCATCTCTACCAGCCAGACCAGGAGATCCAACATCTCCCTTGGCTCCATTGAGCCCTTTAGGTCCGCCTTCTCCACATTCCCCTTTTGGCCCAGGTGCACCTAAACCTCCAGCTGGCCCCACAGGGCCTGGAAGACCTGTTGAACCCTTTAAACCCGGAAGCCCCGTCATACCAGGAGGTCCTGCAAGGCCTTTATCTCCTTTCGGTCCAGCCGCCCCTGGTGGACCATTCATACCTTTATCACCTTTTGGTCCTGGAAGTCCAGGTTTACCAAATCCAGGTAATCCTGGCTTTCCTGGTAGACCTGGAGGTCCTGGGTGACCTTTAGCACCTGGAGTACCGGGTTGCCCAGGAAGACCAATTGGCCCTGGCTTTCCTACACCTGTTAAACCTTGTGGGCCTGGAGCACCGGCCTCTCCCGGTGATCCAGCCGGCCCTTGCAGTCCAGGATGTCCTTTGTCTCCTGGTGGACCTTTTGGACCAGGTGCTCCATGTAGCCCAGGTTTCCCAAAACCAGGAAGTCCTCTTGGCCCAGCTGGTCCTACTGGCCCTGGAAGTCCTTTATGACCGGGTTGTCCTGGCATACCTATCCCTTTGTCTCCTTTGGGTCCCGGTAAGCCTGGTAAGCCTGGAAGTCCTTTGTGGCCTGGTTCACCTTTGGGGCCCGGTTGGCCTGGTAGTCCTGGTACACCAGTTTTACCTATTCCTGGTAGCCCAGGTGGTCCTGGTGGGCCTTGGGGTCCTTGCTGTCCGGCTGGTCCCATCTCACCACTAGGGCCAAGTTCACCTTGCATTCCAGGCTCTCCATCTGCTCCGGGTCTGCCTGGCAGTCCCTGCAATCCGGGTTTGCCCAGTCCAGGTAATCCTGGGGGACCAGGTGGCCCTGGTCGTCCCTCAGGTCCTGGTAGTCCATTGCCTGAAGGCCCAGGAGGACCTGGAGGTCCCTCTGGTCCTGGGGGACCCATTGGACCTGGTCCACCTTGAGGAACTCCCTCAGCACCACTGGGAATGGTCTGACCTGATTGGAATGAAATGTAAACCTTGTTATACTCATGTTCTTATGTGATATAATCTACCAAACATTATAGAAAACCTTCATACCTTTGTCCTGGCCACCGTTAATTACACCTCCATTTCGAGGACCTTTGCCCTTCACTGGCATTTGTGGCATCTCCTTCCGATAGTGTGGATACTGCATATAAGGCATCTCTTTGCCCATGTACTGTTGCTGAGGGAAGCCGTCCTTGCCCATGCCCATATGTTGTTGGTACTGTTGTATTGGCTGGTATTGTTGCGGATGTTGCTTGTAAAATGCCCCATTAACACACGTGAGGACTGCCAGCTGCAGGGACAGGAGGAGGGGGGCAGGGAGGGGAGTCATGACGAAGGCCTGGAATGAAAGCAAACAAATTTGTTGAAATACAAACACAGTGCAGTTTCAATTTGCACGTTGGGACAAACACTGCCACCTCCTGGACCTTTTTGTACCCTGCATGTTATTTTCCATCATAGTTCCCATCCTTAGGCCAATATGCTTTGCATTAAGCCAAGAACAGCTTCTTTGGATTATTTTTGCAATCAAGTTGGGAGACAGTGACACAAATAATAATAATCCAAATATTTATTTTTACTATCTCAATGGCAATAATCAGATAATCAGATAATAATCACAAGATCATCATCACAGATCAGATATCATGGCAGTCCATTAGAAAAGTACTAAAACATGTAAATATTGTGGTTGAGATTCAAGCATCACATAAAAAGTGTCAAACTAACACAAAAGTGCACAACATTACTTTATAAATAGATTTTATGTTCTCATGTTTATATTTCAAAAAAAATAACTGTAATATTGATATTTCAATATATATTCCACCTCTACTATATAGAACTATCTGTCCAGTATGATATATCAGATATGTTAAGTACATTTAACTGACTTTGTCCAGTGACTCCTTGAGTCTGACTTATATTTAGACAAACAATTGATCCACAAGGGGAAATATGTAAACACAGTAGTTCACAAAATCAACTTAACTTTGTAATACAGTATGTTTATTTCTATTTCATATTTTTCAGCCCATCTAGAGCCACACGGTGGATGCTTTGTCACTGACTCTTTGTGAGCCTTGCCCCATTTCTCAGCAGACTGGTGATTTTGACATGGTTGTGCCACTAACTCCCCAGATGAGAGTTTTTCTTTGAAAGCAGCTCAGTATAGCATCCGCGGTAACACATGTGAGACGCGATGAAGAGGCCAAAGAAATACTTCATTCAAGAAAAATGACTCTTATTTTTTACATAGTCAGGGCTAATAACTAATATTATTATAATTAATATAATTATAATATGTATTGTATAGGCTGTATGTTACTAATGATACAGTATACATGATATTGTCATTTTGTTTGTATGGAAACTTTTAAGGTGCTGCCAACCTTAGATGCTACAGGTCAGAGGTCCAAACAGATGTGGTCTTTTTACAAGCAAGTTGTCGTAGCGACTGGCAAGTGGTGGAAACTCTGGCTGTCCTCCTGCTTCACTCATTTGATGTATTTTTCTTTAAAACATTATTGCATATTAGCAGCTGAGTGGCTTATTCATAAAGTGGGTCCACTTAGTGGGACACAAACATTTACCGGTAAATTCCACAGTAAGAGAAGGGGCTGCTCTCACAACATTTGACCTTATATTACCAGTGTCATCCATTGCTCCGTGCACAAACAGAAAACATTATTTTACCAGAGACTTTGGACAGAAATTAGTCAGATGTTTTCAGATGAAGGTGGGTGTAACATCTCACCGTCTTCTTTTAGAGGTGACCTCAAACGCTTCATGCAGCTTCATTCATAATTTTACTACATGTTGCAGGGGCATGGCTACACACATATTTTCTGTTGACATTCATCTTGCCAAAGACACGTGCCCTCTGACATATACGTAATGTACTGTGAGATGTCAGGACTGCCCCAGACAGAATGTTTCCTGGACCACTTCCAGATGTCTATCTTTTTGACAACCACAACTATAACAACTTGTGAAGTCTTAACACACTGACTGTTAGTGTTCTGATTTTGATTCCCGTACACAAGTCCTCAAATAAGGCACAAAACAACTACAGAAAAACTGCATTTGAGAGTAGTAGTAGAGCAGTAATTTCAAGTAAAGTTATACAAAGCCTAACTGCTACGTTTCCATGTATTCAACTGTATTGCAAACAAAAAAGTGCTTTCCTCCTAAACACCTTTACGATTTCATGTTTCAAACACAATACTGAAGGTACCATAAGGCTTCAGCAGTACTACTACTTTGAAGAGTTTGTTGTACGATTATAACGAGTACCACGTACAGTTCAGCACCACACATCAGTCAGGTACATGTCAGTATTGTTCATTTAGAAGAGCATTATAAAAAGCTTTGCCTTGAGAGCAGGACCCCTACTGCACAAACAAAGCCAGTAAAATAACAGTGGTGTGGTATACAGTCAGAATAATAAATATTAGCCGTTAGTCTGGCTCCTCTGCTCAGACACATCTGTCTCTCAGTCTGTCTCGGGGAACAGAGAGCTGACTGTTGTGGCGCGTCTTCACCCTCTGCCTAATTCCTCTCCTCTCTGAGGGAGTGGGCCCGTCTGCCCTCCTGCCCCTGTCCCAGCACCCTCAAGCATCCCGAGTCACTGACCTACGCCACTGCATGACCTTGTAAAGTGCAGTGAAACTCAGCAGTTGACTGTGTGTTGCTACATTACCATGCTAACAGAACACCAACTATGAGCAAAACATATTGCAACAAGTGTAGATGTCCAAAATGATATGAACATTTTCAAAAGAGTAAGTCAAAACTGTTACAAGGATCAAATACCTAATGGTAGACCTACTATCACTGCCACAAAAACAACAACAACAACATCTATTACCAGCACTGTCACCACTCCTGCAATTACCTGTTTTAAAATGTACTTTAGTTAAGTCCAGTGGTGGAATGTAATGAAGCAAAAGTCGTAAAGTACTGTACTTCAGGACAAATTTTAGGAATCTGTACTTAACATATGAAGTGGATACTTTCTACTTTTACTTCACTACATTGGAGAGCAGTGTCTGTACTTTCCATGCATTACATTTTTGAACAGGACTGAAAAGTATTTTTTTTTTAAATTATTGTTTGAGACCTGCTGAAAAGGCTGAGGGGCTTATGTTTTAACACATTTGTAGTTTGAGCAAATACAAATGCGCAAAATGCTTTTACTTTTAAGCGGGTACTTTAATTTATTCACTTTTACTTGAATATGTTTTTGCTCCAGTATCTGTACTTTTACTTAAGTAACAAAACTGAGAACTTCTTCCACCTCTGGTTAAGTTTATGAAGGACATTTCCTCCAAAACTTGTATTAAACTTGCGCTATGTAACTTTTCCACCACCTGCTTGTGTCCATGGAGATGTTAACATGTTTGGCTTTAATGTTCCACAGTTTGACATTAGCCTTACCTATCTCTACAGACACAAATGAAAGTGCCACCAGGCCAAGTTACAGGTCTGATCCGTGGAGAGGCGACCCCACTGACAGAAAGAGTGCATGTTTTTTGATGTCATAAAACACTTGTAATTAGGTAAATTCCAGCTAAATAAGAACAGGCAGGTAAAGCAGTAACAAACAGTTCACTTTTATATCATTTTCTAGAAAATAAAGTCCTTGCTAATTACATGACTCCACTCTGTACAGTTTACATGGTGCCGTGCTTTCCTGACATTTGTAGGTCATAGTTTAGATTTTACCACAATGCACACCTCATAAAATTAACTCCTCCTCAAGTCACGCTGCAAACATTCTCACTCAAACAAAGCCAATATAAAAAGCAAAGGATACACACGGAGCGCCACAGCTGTGCAGCTAAATAAGCACCATGTTTACTTCTTCCTGCTCCCATACCTTCTATCTTTTGTCCCATACATTCTTGTCGCAGTGCTGAATAGAGCCCACGACGGCAGCGGCCACAAACAAGCAGGCGGGCTAAGGTCAGTGCAGGGCCAATGAATGATGCAATATATTATGTAAAGTAAGGTTCAATTTACAGTGGAGTTTAGTTTGGGAAAAAAGTTTGCATTTGAATCAAGAGCATTGTAGTGGTACAATAGTGTAGCATCAGTCATCATAGTAATACCAGTGAGCAGTAGCAAAGTGATGTTAGAACCAGTGGTAGTAGAAGTACTAGAGTGTCTAGTTTGCATGTACTCAACATTCACTTTGATACAGTTTCATACAACTTCAAATGAAACTGACAGCTACTCGCTCTTTTACAAAGTTTGTCTCTAACCAAAAAGAAGATTTCATTATTCATATGCACAGAGGAGTAGACAGGGGGGGAACAAAGCGGCCTGGTGTCCTGGGACCCATGGTTTTAGGGGTCCAGAAGTGAACCGTCGTCTTATCAGTTTATATTTGAGGGAGGCCTATGTGTTGCTTCTTGATCCAGGCCTCGAAATGTCTGTAAACTGGCTTGAAAACACACACAAAAGCGATAATTTGTACTTTGGAAAAATATCTAATTGTGTTTTTTCGGACAAGCATTGCAATTAGAATTATAAAGTATGTTTTAGTAATATTCTGATCAAAATTCACATTCAAGTCCAGAGGAATTGACAAACACCTGAAAATTATGCTCTGACCAATGAATACAACAATCACATTTCAGAACATGTTTCTATAGATCTAAACTACAGGATCAGCAGGATTTTTATGCAGAAAAGAACAGGATATTTTGCTGTTCGTCAATGAAATTTCACCTTTGGAATTTGCAAGTTGACTCCATTCGAATTACAACTTTGATTTGACTGTGGTTAATAATGCAGCCCTACTTTGATATAACAAACAGCAGCGGCAGCTATAATACCAGTGTTGGATTAGCCATGCTTGTGACCAAAATGACCTCTTGTTTCACACTCTCTGACTGGTTTCAAGTCAAGAAAATCGCACCTTTGAGCAGTTGAAAATGTGACGTTATAGTCCAGACATCAGGCGGATGTGAGGGGAGAAAAAACATAACAAATCAAATCAGCTGGAGCCGGGTCTGCTCAGGGCCTGAAGTTAGTGTTTGCTTGGAGTCTCTTCTCACCAAACTGCTGCTCTTTCCTCAGTCCCATATATATCTAACAGTTTACCTCCAGCCATTAAGATGCACAACACAAGCACATGCATAATTGCTTCAGTCCAACCATGCAACCATCTTCACACAGACAGGTATAGAAATCATCTGAGAGTGGATCGTGTGCATGCACTGGCCTGTAGCGTACTGTATATGAAATATTCTGTGTAGAGGGATGCCAAATCTTTAGCTAACGGCATATTTGGAGCATCTTATATGATCCCACACCTGCCAATAAATTTGACACATTTTAATGAAGTCCAAACACAAGGGAGAACTATTTAAATGGGATGAATAGTGATATTTTTATCAATTGCACAAGCTGAGCTATTGGTTGTAAGTTTGCTTCTTGCTGCCGTGAGAAATGAAATAAAAAATTGTGTTGCATATAAATTAAGTAAGGATTAAAATGGCAGTGCTTACCTTTGAGAGTGGCCGTTTATGATGTAAAATGACTGCAGCCTCACCCCCGGACAAAGACAACACACAGAGTGAACCCTTGGATGCACACCTTGTAGTTAAAGCCTATATCTGCTGGTGGGCGGAGCCTCTGCGGGTGGGTGGGGAGCACAGAGGTGGAGAGGGGGTAATGGAGGAATGGGAATAACTCAGCTGAGAGCAAATATGACCTCCCAAACCATAATTTATAATGGTAAAACATGCGGGTATGCCCCAGCGGAGAGGGCAAAATGAGACTGGTAGGAACAGAGGAATGTTGGCCTTATTGTGTCTGTTTTTTTGAGATAAAACCTAAAATGTGATCACTTCAAAATGGGGAAAAGTAAGGACAAGTTGTTGAATATGGTGGGACATGGAGGGACAGACTCTGGGAATTTAAGCTCATAGATAATAACTGTAATAACGCCTTATAATTTTGAGTTTTGATCAATGTAATGAGCGTAATGCACAGAGAAATGGGAAAGCCAGTACACTCAAAAGGGTTTGTTTCCATCTATGTAAATCTCACTTTTTCATGTGGCATCTATGTCTGGGTAATCCCTCAGTCATCCAGGTATGATCCATAGTAAAGTTATTTGAGTCAAGACGTTTTGCTGCGTCTTCACTCAAATTACTTTTTGTCCAGTTGACAGAATTGAATTTTTCTTTTAATTTCATTGGCATCAATGAAAAAATGATAGGGACTGGAACAGGGGATGAAATTGCTGAACATACCAAAAGAAGGACAGGTGGTAACCATAGACTGTATACAGAAATGGACATAGCTAATCCGCTAGCTGCTGCGTTCAAATAGGAAGTGATCATGGGCGCGGGCGACTTAGAAAACTGTGGCGTCTCTCACTGTAACTGCTGCTGTCAGACTCGTCACTTTGGCCTTAAAATATTCGTATTAACCAGCTCTACATGATCCTGGTATTTTTATTTCGCTATTCCAGATATGAATAATAATAACAGGCAAATCAGGCGTCTTCTTTCCCTGAGGTCACACCCACTATTGTATTTATGGTTTGATTGACAGTGTTGCTAAGTGCCCACCCCCTGCTGAACCCCTCCCTGCAGGAAGGGCCGTTACCTTCAACAGCCTGGCTCCGGATTGGCTCTTTGGTTGCTATGATACTCGTGGTTGGAGTTCCTAATATGCGACTTGGCTCCATATTTGCTCCTATACCTGCTCTAGCCTCGATGAGCTTTGTTTGACTGGAGCTGAACACTGTGGGTGACGTCACACTCACTCAGTCCACGTCTTTATACAGTCTATGGTGCTGACCCTGTTAAAACACCAAAGCAAATACAAAATCTATGAAAAGTACAATTTGGTGGATAGTTGGTCATATACTCATTTGCGATGTGGATCAATATAAGTACCAATGTAACAAACCAAGTGTGTCTACTTTTAATTATAAACATATTTTGAACCATTAGGAAAGAATGATAAATCCACGTGAAATGTTTTAACGAAGTGTTTAAGCTCCCTGTTATTTCATATGACATGGTGTTGTTTATTGGTGGTTGACTGTACTCTCCACAAGTGTCGGCTGTTGTAGCAAAGAATCTCTGTTTTAAATCATTAGTTCAAATCCATTACATTTCTACATGGTTGGTTTAAAAGCAGCGTTTCCATTACATACGAATAATACTTCATACTTTTCTATGTCAAAGCAATCACTGCATTTGTGTGTGAATTCAAGTCAGCATGAAGCTTAATGACAATCTTTTTACAATTGCATCCATTTACAGCTCTGCGCTAAAAATAACCCAATAACATTTGTGCAGTCATTTTATTGGTGTGTCCTGACAAACTCTTTCCAGGGCAGTTTGACACCTGTCTACAAGGACTTACTCAGAAGCACTCACCTTACGCACGCCACACACTGTTCTGTGTCTCCATTGTGACCTGCGTAAAGTGAATGGCGTTTTAGCATTTCTGAACAGAGGCTTACAGTGTGTACAGTTTGTTGAAGGCAGCTCAGTCAGTGCACGTGTGTGAGTGTACATGACGGGCGTGAGTGTGGCTCAGAAATGGCACTGTGGTGTGGAGAGGGTGGATGTCCTGTTGCATCTACAGCAGGTAAGTGCCAGCTTACTCAGCTTATGGGCCTGTCTCAGCATCTGTCACCTTTTGGGATGAGGGCTGATGTGAGGATGTTCTCACAGTCCCTCGAAATGTTTTTACATGGTTAAGGTCATAATAAAACCAGTGTTTTTTTTGTTTTGTTTTTTTAAATAAGATGTTCACCATTAGTGTGACTACAGTTGAAGCAGACTTATACTTTGGTGCACTATGTGTAACACTGCACCACCTGCTTGTCACCATGGAGATGTTATTGCTTTAGCTGGAATATTCCACAGTATGTTAAGCATATAGCATAATCAGGCCAAGTTACAGATCAGATCTGTGGAGAGGCGGCCCCACTCATAGTATGAATGTAAGTGTTTCCCCAATAAAACATCTGTAACTGAATAAAAGCAATGATTATAACATTATTACAGTATGAAAATTTCAAACAGAATTTCACTCAGTCAGTTGATACTGATTTCAAAACTACTATGACGATAAAAAAACACTTTTTAACACAATAGAATGCAATTTGTATCACCCAAAAATTATAGTTTTCACATATTACCATGTGGTCTAACACAGTCTGAAATAGATTCAGACTTTCAAAACTCTTCGAGGTCCAGTTTTACCCTATGTACTTTTTCAGTATTGATACTTTCACTCAAATTAGAATCTTGTTTTGATACTAGTTTTGGTATTGAGTAGTATCTGGGTATTGATTTGTTGACAGCCCTAGTTTAGTTTGTGGAGTGATCATGGCGTCATTTATCCGATGAGTGAGTCATGATCTGTTCCATTACTGTACCACTGGCATGTTACATTACTTTAAATGGATGCTTTATAGTGCTCCCCATTACCGAAGTCCTAATCTAATATAAAGCCGTAAACCCAGCAGGTCCTGTCCGCAGAGGCACACACTTGGAGCACTGGTGTGAAAGGTACACGTCGGCCAGGCTGTAATGAGCTGTGTGCGTTTGCTCTCGTGCTACAATTCTCTTCCTCCACCATTAATGAGGCCTCAATGGGCTCTGCAGCAGCCTGCCTACACCTGCAGCAAGGAGGAGGAACCTTAGAGTGGCACACAAGACCTATTTGACCTGCACCTAACAGCAGTCATGAGATGTGTGTTAAAACAGGCAGCTAATTAAGTTGTGTTCTCGCTGACGGGAACAGTTTATCAAGGGCCCACATTATGGTATTTTCTGATCTATGCTTTAATGTTGTCATCACGAACAGACCTGGAGTTGTGTTTAACACACAAACGCTGCATATTTAGGCTGAGTTGTTGTCTCAAACTAAAACCACTCTGTTCCACCTTGTGATGTCATGTGGTAATACAAGAAGTGCTTTATTGTGTTTTTAAACTCCATACACCCTCACTAGAATAATTTCAATCATTTCGTTCCTGGAATTGGTAATCTCTATTCAACTAAAGGTAAAAGGTAGCTTTTAATGTGAAAACTACCACTTCATGACATTACAATTTGGAACAGAGCATTTTGAGCATTGGAGATGTAGACAGTCTAATAATAAAGTGTTACTCAAACATGTGTGAATGTATGTTTTTGAGGGGGTAACGACATTATAACATGACTTAAAGCTCACAAGAGTCACGAGTTTGCATAATAAAGGACCTTTGGGCGACAGTAGTGCATTTGGTAGAATGTTTGTCTACTGATCTGAAGGTTGGTGTCAACATCATTGATTGAGTGGTCAGATCCACTGGTTGTCAGGTCCAGCTTCCACAGGTGACTGCTGTCGTCGTGTCCTTCGGATGCCTATGGGCAGAATTAGTTAAGTATCTTGCCAAAGAATGCCATGACAAACATGAATGAAAGAAAACACAATTTAACCGTCAACCTTCTTGTCTTTGGGTGACTGGTCACTATTGGCCCAAGTGTAACCTGCTTTAGTCCAGAAATGCACTGCTCAGGTCTGTGTGCTTTCTCTTAACATTACTCTGGAGTGGTGTAGTTGGAGAGGTCCTGGCACCTTATTATCACATTGAAGAATTAAGCAGCTTTACTTGTGTTCCCACTCGGCCACTTCACAGGAATTAGAAACATGTGTCCGACTGTGTAAAATACTCTATGGGAACAAATCGAGCACTGACCTCAGCCAAGTCCTACAAAAATACTGCTATCACCACATACTTTGCATACACTCTTCCAAACATAGAGAAGCAGAGTTGTTTTCTTACAAGTTGGTGAGTTTACTTTTGGTCCTGAGAAAGTTTATAATGCATATTATAAGTGTATTATATGAGCCCGAGCCAGCGATGAAAATCTGACTTGACATTTGTACATTCTGTCTGCCAGTAGAGCTTTTAAGGTCATATATCGTTACCATAGCAACAGTATCTGTATTAAGTCAATTTAAGTCAAAAAGAACTGAAGGTCATCAGTAAATAATGTTGTGCCAACAGTATTTACTTCTCTGCCGATACGACGGCAGGTCTTGTACTGACTTCGCTGGGGCCACTTCTATTCTGTCCCAGTCGAGTACTCTGAAACCTTCAGTTGTCTGTCACTTGCACTAACCAGCTGTGTATGCTGTCCACTGCACAATGCCACTGCAACTGGAAAATATTTGCACAATATTTCAATATTTGCTCCTTTCATTTACATTTTACAGTGGGCTGCCGAGGCTGGGACTGACGGCTTGTTACCGCAGTAACTCCCAAGAATGTCTCGATAAAGTAAAAGTGATTTTCAGATGATTTTATGACGTCTGAGACTGTAAGGATCCAACATTCTTTGCTTGGGCCTTCTTCTCCATGAGACAATGCAGGAATTTACTTTGCAAACAGAAGTAAACATCTACGTCACCTCACACACAGGACACAGCACCCTGCAATATATCTGTGCATCTATGGACAGTTAATCTGCCGTCATAACTCACACATATGTTTTCCTCTGCTTATCCAGTCCATGCTGTCTCAGGTGGGAGCTGTCTAAGTAGGAATCACCTCCACTGTTATGGAGGTGTAATAGGACCTGTTTCCAGTGTATTTTTGTTTTAACATATTTACACCATTCTCATAAATGTAAAACTGTTGTCCAACCTTTGACTTTCAGCTCTCAGATACATGCACTGGCCACAGCTGGCCTTCACAGTACAATGTAAAGCAGGGCCCCTTACCTGCACAGAGGCATACACCCACTGTCCCCCAGGTCTTTATACATGACAAACAAACCAGTCCTCAATCCTTCACTCAGGCCAGAGGCAGCAACAGTTCCACCACATGACCTCACCTCAGCCAGAGAAAGAGCATATAGTTACAGCAGAGGCAAAGCGTCTGTAGGAAAATAATAATTCAGCCAAATACAACAATTCAAATGGCATAAAACAGCAAACCATTCAATAGAATTCCAATAAATCACAATGTCCTTCTGTGTGGAGGCCCAGAGAGCACCAAATACCAACAATTTTTTTACCAGTAATATTGACAAAATAAAAAATGCAATTATCTACAAATCCTATATGTTTTGTATGACCAAATAAAAAAAAAAGCATCAAGTATATAAAGTAAGAGTAAAGTAAGTGTAAGTGAGGTAATAGTCACACATATCACTACTGCACATATGTTATTTTGACGTCTGTGGTCCATTTTGTGGATGAGAATGTACAGTCACACCTACTGGACAACCCAAAAGGACAGTCACAGCTCTGTACTACTGCATTTCCCAAGACACCTGCAGCCACAAACTGGCACCAGACTCCAGACATGTTCTGGAGAGATGAGCCAAGTAACACGAACGCATGCAGTCTTTATCATGTAGTCTATGTGGAGCCAAGGCGCAAGACACTAAGCTCAAAGCTGGCACCATTATGGCACTTTTCCGTAAGAAAATGCCATCGCAGTGTTGTGCCGTCCTTATGCCAGAGCAGCCGTCGTGTTTATGTGCATTACACACAAATGGTGTCTACATTTGTTTATGTTTGTCATCATCTTATATTCACTTTTCAGAGTCGTGTGTCAGTTTGACTTATTTTTATGGAAATGACTCTTGGGCAGTTTTCTAGTAGTGTGTGCCATATTAGGACAAAATACATTTGAAAACATAAGAGCCTCTTTGCTTGTCTTCATGAAGCTTGCCTTGGGACATAGCAGCTTCACACCACAAACACTCAGCAGACTGTATTTCCAAACACCAGAGCACCAAAGGCACCAGAGTAATTACTAAACCTTTTTGCAGGTCTTTATAGTCTAATGGACAAACAGATATGGCACAATTCACTGGGGTGTGGTTTATAGCTGCACATCACTAGACCTATGTACAGTTTGAAAAACAGGTAATATTTGTAATATGTAATACTTGTTATATAAATATAAGTATATCATAGGTGTCATATATATTTTATTTATTTATTTGAATTAGGACAGTGCATATTAATCAATGTTTCAGCAACTGCTACAACATAAATATGCCGGAATTAGCACAGGAGCTAAATTTCATCCGTTGTCCTAAGGCAATATCATATCCACTGCATTTGACCCATCCTTCAGTGCTGCTGGGGCAACTTGCCAGAGGTCTCCGCAGATCTTAGGCTTGTCCTGGACCTGTCCCTTGGAGGAGACGGCCTGTTGTGCCTGTTTTGATAGACCTCAGACCCAGAGGAGACTGTCCCACCCAGACTCGGGGAGAACCTTCAGTGTCTGTCGTATGTTCTCCACAAGCACATGTTTTCAGCACTGCCATGTTTCTGTCACATTGTTAGGGGGGAAGGATTAGGCCATAAACACAGGTGCTTGGTGAAAAGCATTATGGGTATTCTGCAGTGAGGTGTCAGTATGTCTGGAATGCTCATGGGGGTCACTGTTGACCTGGGACAAACAGATGCATGCTGGGATTGAGCATATGGGGACAAGACAAGTTTAGGCTGTTGCACAGCTCTTGAACATGCTACAGCCTCTAGTGAGAGTCAGGCTCTGAGGGCATGAGGGGCAGCCATCTTGTTAACACACGGAGAATGACAAATTCAAATAATTGTACACACTCTGCATGTCAGAAACGAGCTCCCTCCACTCCGCTCCAGTTGTCTTATTTGTTCAAACTGGATACTAGTACATCGAGGTCATTCTCACACGTAGTTGTAGTTAACTACAGTCAGTGTTGGGAAGTAACTGAGTACATGTACTGAGAGTACATACTGAATACTAATTATGAGTAACTGCAATCCAGTCCAGTTACTGTTTAATTTCAGAATATAGTTACTTTTCTAAAATCAAAAGAGTACATGCTGGTACTTGATCACATAATTTTTCAAACCTGTACAGAATGAGTGAGAACAATATAAAACACGGCTCTCGTCTGTGGTGAGACGTGGGTAATTTTTCCTTCTCTGATCAGTGATAAGTAAATAATAAACAGAATAAAGAGTGAAACAAACAAGTAAAACAAAGCTCTTTTTAATCCTAAATTGCGTGTTTACGCTCTAATTTAAATGCAACTCTGTGTGAAAGTATTCCAAGTATTCAGAATGCAGTACTCTGATTGGACCATGTATTAGAGTTCATTACAAAATACATTTAGGTATTCAGTATTCTGTGACTAAATTCTTCCTGTCACAGATTACAATACATGACTCTTTGTTCATTACTTCACACAGTAGTGTAACCCGTGCAGAAGGGCGAGCTGCAACTGTAAAGAATATTACCTAAAAAAAGAATAATATTGCAGCGTGCTTAGTTTTCAGGACTTATGTTCTTATCAAAGCAAATCTGTTACACTCAGCTGAAAGCTCCTGAGTTACCAAGACTGTAAATGTAATAGTAATACTTCTGATGTGTCCCCACCTGAGCCCATCAGCTGCTTTACAGAGTCTGGAGCATATTTTAATGCACCACATGCACAAAGGACCTACTGTATGTCTATTGCAAGTAGAACATGTATTGTACAAATATGTATTTTTCCAGTCTCCACTTCTGCTACAGAAAACAAGCAGACATAGTATTATTTACAAACATGAATAAAGAGCATGTGTTAGTTAAAATAAACCCTTACCTCCATACATACATCCATCGTCAGCTGATCTTTTTGATAAATGGACAGAAGCACCTGGTTTCAGCCAAATATTTTAACGTGTGCTGATTGAACTGCCGGCTAATAATGAATGAAGACACCTTGTGAGGCCCGTGCGGGTGAGAAAGAAAACACACAGCAGCTGGAGCAGGAATGTGTCCGGAGAGGCCAAATATACAAGAGCCAAAAGGTCCATAAGTGCAGAAATCAAAACGTGTATGACCCAAGAGCGGTGTGCAAACTGCAGGCCAGCGCTCGGACAAAGCAGAGAGCACAGTGTTTGTGCTCTATTGAAGTAAAACTCTTTGGCATGTCTCTGCTGAAAGGCATCAGTGTATCTAACCCCAGTGTCCAAACAGGCATCCTCATTTTAAGCTATAAACACTGAGGACAATACGAGGTCAAAAAGCAACATGGAAGTCAGAGAGAGCAAGGGAGTTTTGTATGATGATGTTTGGCCCAAAAGGTCGTCACTGTCACTATGTCGTTCATTTGGATTTCAGAATAATCAGAAAGAGACATCAGCCAATGACTCATGATGAAGTGTCCACACAGGTTCATTTGTGGCTGTTTGGTGCAGGGCCTCGTCTTTCTCTGCTCATGGGTTTAGTTTTCAAGACTGTTGTGTCACACTTTCATTTGTGGACATATATTGGGACAATATTCTCATCTTTTTAGAATATCTGCACTGGCTGAAAACGTGTTTGGTCTGAACAGTGGAGTACTCCGAAAGCCTTTGTCAAATGCATGAAGAAAAACACAAGTTTAAGGTAATAATAATAAAAATGCAGTGATGTGTGACTTCCAGAAATAAGGCTTTTCTAAATAAGGCTTTTCTATTTGAGCTTTTTATTATAATTTTCTAGTGTGAAGCAAGTACTTTCAAACCATAACATTTGAAATGATTGAAAGGGCCAAATACTGGCAGAGGTTAGACCATCATACTCTGGATTCTAAAAATCAAACTTTATGAAGGATGCCCTTCCAGTGAGAAACAGCTCGTGTCTGGGGCTGTGCCTGGAGCTGTTCACAGCTTTGGACAAAAGTAGTAAACACAACAACACTACAGCTTCATGTCAGGCGCTGTCTGAGCACCTCCTCAGTGGTACAGGTCGACTCACTTCAAACTGCATGGACTCAGTATTCCTAGATCAACTTTGATCAGTGCTGTCAATGTAACATTTGTGCCACTGTTTACCTTTGTTTAAATGTTTCCCACGAGCACTGTGAGCTTTCATCTGCTGATGAATATATGACTTTACTTTATTTTGCAAACAAAAGCACATCGGTGCACAGGTATCCCTGTGTGCAGCAGAGTTATGTTCCGTAAACTGTGTTTCTGATGGGGAAGCAAAGGAAGGACATGTGTGGATGGTCCCACTGCGGGGAGCTGTGGTAATGACAACAACTCCCCCGGACCACCTGAACTCACCTCCCAAAAGACCTGACCATTTACTTACATTTCTGAACAAATCTGGTTCCTTCCACACGTCTCCATCCCCACATGTTCAAAGTGTGCACAGAGGAGATGATGGATGTGGGATGACACATACATCACTGTCTTTAGTGTATACAGTGGGACTCGGCACATAAACACGAGAACTCAAGGAGAACACTGTGGATCATTAGTCTTTGACACAGAGCTGCCGTCTGTAAAAGCCCACTACACCCGTTATGATAAATGCCATGTTAAAAGCTGGCAGCATCAGAGACCAGGTCAGGGCAATTTCATTTAATGGGAAATATCATTACAACCTGCACGCCACATTCTGCATAGAAAGAGTCAATGTTAAACAGAGTCAAAGAGCTTCTATGACACAGCTGCTGTAGATCTACTTGTACTTACTCCATCAGATATTTTGGAGATTCCCATCATGTCAGGTCCTGTATCTTACTCCAGTTGAACAAGTAAAACAATCATAAAACATTGCTTACCTGAAAGTCTTTTTATCAATATACACTTTGCACCACTAGAGGGAGTCCTGAGAGGATGCAAGTCACTGGGCCCAGCTCCAGTGACTGTACATAAGTAAAAAAGTAACTGTACTCTACTTAATACATTTTACAGTGTATACTTTTATATTTTTACTTTACTACATTTGAGAGCAGGTGTCTGTACTTTCTAGTCCACTACATTTTTTAACTGGACTGAAAAATAAAAGTGTTTTTCTATAGTTTGAGACCTGCTGAAAAACTGAGGGTTATGAACGAACAAAAATATACAAGTAAAAAAAGTCAGATCAGGTGTTTCTATCGAACAAAAATCAGTGAAGGTTTCTTGGTGAATCTGAATAGTATTCAATATTCAAAATGGGTGAGACATACTTAATATATTTCATTCATAAAACTCTTGCTCACGAATCTCAAAGTCCTCCACACAAAATAAAACACAGAATAACATTATAAAAACATTACTTTTACTATAACATTTTAAAACAGATACTTCAGTGCTTTTACTTAGATTACTTAGGTTAGATATTTTCATTTCAACTACAATACATTCAAAACAGCACCGCCAGAATCCTAATGAAAGTCAGAACATTTGAACATATCACTCCTGTTCTCAAATCACTGCACTGGCTCCTGTTTCATCCCGGACTGAAGATGAAATCCTCCTGCTGAGCCATAAGTGCATCACTGCTCAGGCACCGCTGTATCTGAAAGACATGATCACTTTGAGATCTTCAAACCCTCAGATCTTCAGGTGGCTCCTTCAGGTCCCCCCCCACGAGGCTCCGTACGATGAGGGACTGAGATTCTGTTCAGCTGCACCACGACTCTGGACTTGCCTCCTGCCCAGAGCCGCACAGAGCCTGGACTTTTTTTTTTTTTAATCTAAAGACCTTTTTATTTAGAAAGCTTATTGTTAAGGTTTTTTTTTTTTTTTTTTTTTTTTTTTTTTAGCATTTAGCATTTAGCATTTAGTATTGGTTTAAATTTCTTGTTTTATTGTAGCACCCTGAGATTCTACGGAATGAAGAGAGCATTATAAATAAAATGTATTATTATTTTTATTATTTAAAGGTCAAATGACAGGTTAGACTACTGTTTCACTAAAACACAGCTAACATTACATCATTAGATTTACTAAATATTTTGCCTAGACTTTTCTAGTTTATAATTTTACTTCCTGGTTGGATACAGGCAGGAGATATGACATACAGGTACCTGCAGTAAGTTACCTAGCAGTAATAATGTTAACAAGTTAAGTCAAATTCATTTATAAAGCACAGCTGCCCCAAAGTGCTGGACAAAGGAGATATAAAGTACAAACTCATAAAACAAAACATGCAAAAACACGATAAAACTAAACTATACAAGTGTCCCGCTCAGCTTATGGTCAAACCCAGTGCAAATAAATGAGTTTTTAACAAAGATTTAAACAAAAAAGCAAAGCCCCAAAGCCCTGTCCTCTCTGGTTTTTAGTCAGGACCTTGTAACATCCAACAAGGGCCAAGGCTGCTCTAAATTACACATTAGTGACAATAAAAATAAATTATAACACTTTTATTTTGTTAAATCAATGTTTAAAGTGTCAGAAAACTGTGTAAACTGCGCCTGTATCTTGCACATATTTGGAGGTTTTCAGATTCTGGGATGTGATGATGTCATTCTGTCCAATGGGGGCCACACGCACATTTTCCTGTAGATTACACTGTACTTTGCCATGAAATATCCAAAAGGTAAATTCACAAATTAAACCTGGTCATTTCTGTTAATGACTAGACCCAAGACCTCACTGTACCACATCACACATCTGCATTTTAACAATATTAACTTCAGCTGCCCTCCGTCTGTGTGAAATATTATTGGCCGATAGAATGTTGTGATCATCTGTTTTATGACTCACTGCTGCTTTATGTATTTTACTACATTTTGTTTTCTTCTTTTCTTCACAAACGGATGAATATTCAGCTCAGGTAACTATCCTGCCAATAATTAGAAAAGTATATGAGTCTGTCAAATGCACTTTAAGTATTGTTGGCTCCTGTATCTGGACTTTTATCTGAGTCACCAAACATAAACATAAAACAAAAAGAAGTTTAAGTTTAATTTATTTATGTTTACCTATTTTAGACCTACAGTAAAATGAATGAAATGAAGCTCTTTCTCATGACATGCTTCAACAAATACTGAGAGCTAGTTTGTTTTGTCAAACAGACTAGTACTACACAATAGAAGTAAACCTGTATTTATTACACATTTATGGGCTGCACAGAAATATTAAAATACTTTGCGTGTATTTAAATAGAGTTGTGGTCGTGGCCAGGCTCAGGGGCAGGTTTATGTTTGTGGCTGGACTCCTGGATTTCCTGTCATTTTGCACAATACTGCCCTCTGGTGTTCACACGAGGCCTGTCTGCAGCCCACTGCTCCTCTCATCTCTGCATCTGTTTTACCATTAACTGACCACTGGCTCGGTCTTCTTTAAGTGTACTTTTATTTATAATAAATATGTACCATATATGATTATATATGATTAAATATCACACAGTGACAGTCTGGATTGATTGGGGCTAAAGCCTGTCACATTTTAGTTTCGTTTTCCCCACATGTTTATCGTCATTTTGTTCAAGTTGTTTCTCTTCATTTAAACTCTAAATGGAGCGATCCTACAGGTGGATGTGGAGAGCTACAGTCTGTCGTCTACTGCACTGTCTCTCCACCACTTGGGGGCCCGGGGCCCAGATTAGACCCGGGGGAGGGGCTTAGATGGAGGAAGTAGCTGTGGAGATGTATGTGTTCACTTACCTCCATAGTGAGAGTGTCGCAAACCACTGGATTTAAGGAAAAGCGAAGCGTTTGACGCGGAAACCACGAGCGCAGGCGGCGCGCGGCTGTGCGCTCGAGCTGCTCTTTTCTTCTGTTTTTATGTTTGGTACAAGTTGAAGCGGTGCAGCCGGTGAGAAGCGAGCAGTATGCATTCAGACTGCAGGCTGCTATGGGCAGAGTGGTAATGGTGGGCAGGGGACCGACACGGGCCGGGGGTCTCGTCCTGTCGATCCTCATCATCCTCACCTCGGAGGACTGTCGGGCGCAGAAAGGTGGGTCCTGCAGCTGCTGGAACAGCGGGACACGAGGCTGTGCTGGTGGCACAGTGTGAACAGGGCTGTTTAAAGGCCAGCAGCAGTCTCCACAGCACACCTCGAGTACATGGCTGCGCGTATTTACGCAGAGTTTAGGTCACAGCGCGCACCCGGAGTCTTTCTGGTAAAGCTAAACTTGGTAAACCGGTTTTACGAAACTGAGATTGTTGAAACAGTACGTTCTCTCACTCTTTGTTTAGTTCACTAGTTAGTTTTCTGTTCAGTGAGATTACTGTGTGCTTGGTCTCGTTCATCCACAATAAACCGGTGTAGTTTGTGTACAAGTCACCGCATGTTTGACTCTCACAGGCCCTTTTCTTTAACACATTTCTCAAACGCCTGATTCACTTCTTAATTCACAGCTGTACAGTATTCTGTCCAAACTCCTGAGGACTTTTCATTTGAAGAGTCTCAGGTGGGCTTGGTGGGGGTGGGGTGCTGGGGGTTATGCGTAAACACGTGGGCACTTTGAGTCCCTGTAACACATTCCCTGTTAAAGCTTCCTAACCCCTCTCAGTTGTTTCCACTGGTTTAACCTTTAGTCCAGAGGTTGTTTGGAGGGATGGCTCTTCCTGAACACCACACAGTTGTTCTTTAACAATTGTCAGAGCAGTGAGAGAGAAAGAGGGAGGGAGAGACAGAGCAGTTGTGTTTTTGTCCTGATCTTCTGGATCATGTCCACAGTGCAGCTCTTACGTAACAGCAGACTCACAAAACATCCACTTTTTAACACCATGAAGCATGACTGTGGGGTGTTATCTGCCAAACCAGACCATCATCTACCTTTGTCTTCAACACTGTGGGCTCATGTAGCCGACTTACCAAAGAGATTAAAAAGGACTTCAATGAGATTCACTCTTGAACAGGGCCTATTTCCCAGACTTAATCGATTTTGTTTAGACTCTCAAATGACAGACCGGATTTCAGAGATGTAGAAATAATCAATTTACAGCAAGGTATTGGTGTTAGAACATCTGAGTTGACAGGGGTGGACAAAGGTCTCGTCTATTGGACCCTTTTCCTCTAAATGTAAATTAGAGAGGGGCCGTGCACCCCAGGCCCCATTTTTTGTTGTTGATGAAGCTGTTGACGAGACAAAATTGTGATCACTGCTCTAGCCTAATGGGGCCAGTTGTCCTGTCAGTGCCAGCTCCTTGTGGTTAACTTAAAGGAACTATGTCGATAGTTCCTTTAGAACATAATTTAATCCACACAGTGACAGAATGTAGAACCACATTCAGTTAGGAGCGGGTGATACTGACAAAAATGAATATCTCAGTATTTTTGTTGGCGTATCCCAGTGACAGTATTCAGATTATATTATGTCACACCAACAGAAATATGCTGAAACATGTTTTTAGTTGAAGTTAAAACATCAGATACATGTGAAATTACTGTATAACTGCCCACAAAAATGCAAGTAATTTTTATTTTTGTTGCATTTTTGCTTATCTTTGATATTCATAATATGAATATTTTGAGAATCTGTCCACCCCTGCCTTCAATTCTTGCTATTTTTAAAATTTTATTTTCCAAATTCTCATGCCGGCTATGTGTTTGTTTTCTTGTCCAGGTGATGGCTGTGGTCCCAGCTTGCTTGGTCCCACCAGTGGGACTTTGTCCTCTCTGGGTTACCCCAGGACATATCCCAACAACACAGTGTGTGAGTGGGAGATCACAGTCCCTCGTGGGAACAGGGTCCACTTTCGATTTGCTGAACTGGACATAGAAGACAGCGACTGTCAGGTCAACTACCTCCGCCTTTACAATGGGATTGGACCTGACAGAAGTGAGATTGGTAAGAAAACCATATGTAACCTCCTCTTTCACCTCAACACTCTACCTGTCCTGCATTACAACTGTTCCAGTTCTGTTTTGTGAATGAAAGTCAAAGTTGACAACAAGACGATTAATAATAAAATATAAAAATCTAAAGAAGAGATGCCAGTGTTACTGCCCCCTGTGCGTTAAATGTGTAACAAATATTACATTGCGGTGTCTTGCTCTTTTGGGGATGCAGTGAAGTACTGTGGTTTGGGGCTGAAGTTGGAGCAGCTCATTGAGTCCAGTGGTCACCAGGTCACAGTCCAGTTCATGAGTGGGACCCACCACAGAGGAAGAGGATTCTACCTGTCCTTCTCCCTTACAGAGCACACTGGTAAGAGCAGTGGAGATGGTCATTGTGATCTATATCAAATATTTGATAAAGATTTAACATTTTTACTGCATAAAAAACTCCTCAATGTGAGTTTTGAAACTGTAGAAAAAGAAGAAACTCGATAGTAGCAATAAAAAAGGAAATCACATTAATGAAGGACACAGAAGACCAAACATGTCAAGTTGAAAGCCAACATTGTTTTGTTCTTCTTATTTTCTCAGCTTGACAAAGTGCAGCGCCTCTAACCAGCACACATACTGTTTGTAACTTGACTTTGTTTGATAAAGCTAAAACTGTACCCTCTGACCTTATCACTGCTGCACATTTCCATTTCCACATCTAGTTTGTCCAAATGTTAAAGTTTAAAACCTAAATCTCGTGTGAATTAAGAGTGGATTTAGTGCCTTGAAACAAGCCCTGACACTTCACTTTGCCTGTGCAGATCTAATCACCTGTTTGGACAAAGGAGCTGATTTCCCTGAGGCTGAGTTCAGGTAGATGCTGTTGTCTTTTGTTTGCGTTTGTGGTATTGAAGAGATCTGAAGTTCATTGTTGTGTCTTTGTTATAGTAAATACTGTCCGGCGGGCTGCTTAACATCCAAAGAGGAGATTTCTGGAACCATTCCAAATGGATATAGAGAAGTGAGTATCTTGTCGAGGCACGCATACGCACATCACTGTATCCTGTATCCTATTCTCTTCATTGACAGGTAAATCTCAGTTAAAATGTTAAGGCTGACAAGCAGGTTAGTTTGCAATTGGTTTGTTATATGTTTTTGTGTTCTGTTCCTTTTTGTCCCACTGGAAGATGGGACTGAAATTCTTCTAACTCCACCAAAAAGACTGAGAAAAGAAAGAATTTGGATTTGTCGTTTGGAAGTGGGTTGTAGTTTGGTGGAAAGAACATGTTATTTGAAACCAGATCTTGCCATTGTCTGATAAGGCCAGTGGTTTGGACAAGTGCTTCTAATTTTAGACTAAACCCACCACTATTTGCGTTTGCGTTTGATTAAAATGTTGCGATCTGTTTTGTGTAAACTCAGCCCAATGCTTAGATGACCTCATAACGCCTCCGCTGTGAGTTAGGTCATAGGCGGCGAGTCTCTTGTTGATGACCTCATGCTCAGAGCTTGGCGTTGTGGCCAGGAGAGGCAGAGGTGGCTGATGGGAGGAGAGGGAGGGGTGGACTGACCAAGCTACCCCTCAGGCACAGAGGAGGGGCAGGGTCAAGAGGTGAATGTGAGGTGAGATAATAATTTGGCTGAAAATAATAGACAGCTAATTGAGTCCAGCTGCGAGAGGGCGCAGAAGTGAGCGGCGTGTTGAGTGTGTGCTTTAGCAAAGAAATGGCTCAAGATGGAGTGCGAAAGAGGCTGTAGAAATACCAGGATGCATGCCTAAGAGGTTGGCTAGTATAGAAGAAATGTTTTATAACCCTTTTGCAAACATTAGGGCATTCACTATACATACTTATTAAACCGAATACGTTTATGTTGAGTTGTATTTTATGAAAGCAACAAAGGAAAGTCGTCTTGCTTTAGACATGCATCTTTTTGTGTACTCCTCAGTTTGTGTAATAGTTCCCATGACTATTGCTCACACAGTTTATCATGTTGACTTCAACTTCTGAAATGTAAGAGGATTAAATTACCAAGAATTCCCATGACAATGCAAACCTCTCCTCCCTAGTTCAAGTTTGTGAGCATGTGGTTGGTGGTTGACTAGTGTTAATATTTTCATTTCAGAATTAAAATCAAAAGTTTACATTATGAACATAAATCCCTCATTTCATGTATTTTCTGCCCTCTGGGTTCATGTTCTGTAGCCTCATGTTAAGTGCGACACAGTGGTTTGAGCGCACTAAGCTCTGTTTGTTTTGTGGTTTGGAACAGTGCTTTTTAGGATGTGGCTGGTGTTCTACAAACGCTTAAGAATCATGGAGCAAGTGTTACTGACTTGCTGCTCTGAGCGGACTATGTGAATAATGCAACATGCATGTATTCAGGCTTGTCACTTGGTGGGTCACCAGAGTTTTCCCACAATTGTGTCAGCTGTGAATTCCAGTGTGCCTTTTCCAGTAAAAACATTCCACCTCAGGCAGCAGCTGCTCTGGTGAGAGGCTGGTGGCCAGAGCAGAGTCAGGTTTGGTCTGTGCGTGATGTGATGGCAGGTTCAGGGAGCAGCGCAGCTGGTGGTGAATCATGATCAGCGCGCCTCATTATTTAGCTCTACAGAGGAGGAATATCACTGTGATTCATCTGGTATTATTGCTGTGCGTCCCTGTTATCACACTGGACTGAATGTTCTCACCCAATCCACAAAATGATACTTTTGTGGTTATTTAAACTGTCCATGCCAGACTGCATCATACATCTACTCAAATGTACAAAAATAATCTTTAGAAAAGGGTGTCTCCTGTTTACCACCAGAATAACAGAAGAGGAAAAAGAAAAGTCTTTTATTGTGAGACTGCATTTTAATTACACTCATGGGATTATCATGTTAGATCTTGCCTTTGGACAGTGTTGTAATCTGTCATTATGCAATTAGATATCTTAGTTTTTTCCCCTTTTGTCCTGCAGTCGTCCCCCCTGTGCATAGCGGCCATCCACGCTGGAGTCGTGTCCAACACTGTGGGAGGAAAGATCCATGTGGTCAGCAGCAAGGGCATCCCTCACTATGAGGGCACATTGGCCAACAATGTCACTTCCACTGGGTAAGGCTTGAGTAAGTGTTGTTTATTCATTGGACTTCTCGAATGTCTGATCATATCATTTCGCAACTCTGTTTGCAGTGCAACTTTATCAAACAGCCTCTTCACCTTCAGGACGAGTGGTACGTTTATTTATATTCACCTGTATTGCTCAGTTAGTTATAAAAATGTTGTATGTCGTCTTTTGGTCTAACTTGTGTTTGAAACTCTGGCAGGCTGTTTGGGGGCCTTAGGTTTGGGGACCCGTAGTGTAGCAGACAGCCAGCTCACTGCCTCATCTGTATGGGAGTGGAATGGCACGTGGGCACCAACAGGGGCACGACTCAAAAATGTCGGGCGACCCTGGGCACCTGCACACAGCGACCAGCAGCAGTTCCTACAGGTCGACCTCAAGAGAGAGAGGAACATTACAGGTACACAGACGTAATGCATCTATTCAATGCATTTGACATATTTCATCCTATCAATGTTTCTTTACACAGGCATAATCACCACTGGTTCCACCATGAGAGAATACCAATACTATGTATCAGCATATAGAGTTCTCTATAGTTATAATGGGCAGCAGTGGCAAAGCTACAGAGAAACCAACTCTACAAAAGACAAGGTAATACAATCAGGAAATCAATACATCCTACTGACTGCAATGTTCCCTCACTGGCATTCAGTTAGTTTGGCCTCATATTTGTAAAACTGGACAGAAATGTCTCTGTAAATGATGTATAGAGACATATTGGAATTGTTTCCATAGTAGCCGTTATTGACTCAGATGTTTATGGCAGGAAATGAGGCAAGTCGGTGGGTTGAGTTAAGTGCTGTGGTGGACAGTTTAGGACACCGGGGCATTAATAATGAATGCATATGGATTTTGCAGGACAGAGTTGTCTGACGCTGTTCTTCTTCAAAGGCATTCTTTAAGTGTAGTAGTTATTTCAAAGTGACAAAGCTGCAGTGCACACAAATAAAGTATATTGTGCAGTGCAAATGCTTCTGTCCTATTACTATACCAGACATGCTTCTCACTATATTTTTTACTATGCAATAATATGTTTGTTAGGACTCTGCGATAAATATGATTGGTAATGGAATTATTTGCAGATCAAAATAATCAACTTCATTGCATTTTTAAAATGTATATAATGCCACTAATTAAAAATATGTGTTGCTTAAGTTCACTTGTAATTGCAAGTATGCATGCAAAAATGTAGTATTATATAACATGACCTAGACATCTGGATATCTTAAACACATTAAATTAGATGTTTGTTTTTAATACAGGTTTTTCAAGGCAACATCAATTATGAGCATGAGGTGAGGAACAACTTTATTCCTCCAATAGAGGCCAGATTTGTAAGGATAAATCCCTTATTGTGGCACCAAAGAATTGCGCTAAAGTTGGAGCTGTTTGGCTGCCCAATTCCCTCAGGTAATTTTTATAACTATTGGCTAATGAGTGAGCCTTCAAAATGTTGACCTGTTTATATCTTTGTGTGCAGTGAGGCCAGGGACGAGAATGATGGCTCCCTTTTATCCAACATCACGTTCCAAACGCCCCCCACGCCTCGGGCTAACTACAGCCACACCAGACATCCGAAACACCACTGTGCCCCCACACTCGGAGAATGGTGTGTACAACATTTTAGCTTGTTCTGTAAATATGCTTTAACTCAACAAATGTCTGTGTGGCTCTAGGTATGGCCCTGATTGCAGTTCTGGTTCCAGTGCTGGCCATAATCCTCACCGGCCTTATTTTAACAGTGGTTTGTGCTTGTCATTGCAAGAACAGGTAATCTCACTAAAAAGAACATCTCTAAAAATTATGATGTGCAACAGTCCACCATGACTAACTTGTAATGTTTTATACAGAAAACAAAGTACTGATGGCACATATGATCTCCCACACTGGGACCGCACAGGTATTTGATAGTGATGAAATAAAATATAACAAAAACCTGCAAACATTCATTATTAAACTTTTAACTTTTAACATCAACAGATTGGTGGAAAAGCATGAAACAGCTGTTGCCATCAAAGATGGTGGACACAGATGAGACTGTTCGGTACAGCAGCAGTGAGGTGGGCCGGCTAACAGGGAGGGGAGCAGTCCCCATTTTACACGCAGAACCAGCAGGTACTGTCCACATGTTGAAAATACTAAATATATGTCATCTACTAATCCATTTATTGTTAAATTGTTTTTTAATGACTGTTTTAGTCACATAGGCCCAAGTAGAGTTATGCTCCTCTACATGGTTTATCTATTTGACATATCCTTTATGCTTTGCAGAATATGCTCAGCCTTTGGTCAGTGGGGTTACAACTTTGGGTGCACGCTCCACATTTAAACCAGATGAAGGGCTAGAACCAGGGTACTCAGATCCAGACCTGTACGATGCTCCCATCTCCCATCCCTATGCAGAGCCCCTGCCTGCTTCAGGCGCAGAGTATGCCACTCCTATTGTAGTAGACATGAGCCAGCCCACAGCAGTCTGCAGCTTCATGGGACCCTCCTCCATGCTGACAAAGCCTGAAACGGCTACACTGGGCCGGTCCGCGTACGATACGCCAAAGAATGTCACTGGACAGGTCACGCCCACAGAGGACCTGACCTACCAGGTACCTCAAAACAGCACTCAGAAGAGCTGAAGAGGAGTGAGTCTTGATGCACATAGTCTTTCCCTGCTCCTCACTGCTGACTCGACACTATAGACTGAAATGAGCTGCAGACGAGGAGGAGGCAAAAACCCTCGAGTCTGAACTACCTGAACTTTAGGTTCACCTGGAGATGTCTGTATTCCCTAAATGAATGCGCTTGGCCATTTGCTCGTGTAGTGCCATTACAGTCCTATCACTGAAACACAGATGAATGTGCTATGCCAGGTTTGAGACAATGTGAGAAAGAGATGAAAGATGAATGAGAGGTGACTACTACATGTTCTGTGATGTTTTTTTTTTTTGTTTTTTTTGTAATGTTAAACTGTGAGATTCTGTTGCTTTTCTGTCACATAGTGAACCAAGTTTAACAAAACCTACATTTGAACTCCCTCTTTTCACACGGTACGGTTTCCAAAAGCATAACTTGAAAATGCATGTGTAGTATAGAATATTCAATACTTAAAGAAAAATCAACATATTTATTATTTCACATCCTGCTGATATAAAACTATAAAACAATCTCTCAACTGCCTACAACTAAGATTGCACTGTTGTAATAGGTTTCTGGTCACCTGTGTTTTCCTTTCATACAACTTCGAATCAGGCAGATCAGTCTCCCCAAGAATAGATAATGACTTTTTATAATAAAGACCAAATGTTGCCTTTTTCAGAGCTTGTGTGCCAACCAGTCACAGAAGTCTTAATGGCCTCTTAAACCATTACATCAGCAAATTGGACAACCAAATGGTTGCATTTGATGCATTGCCGCCAACGTTTGAATCGTCTCCTGAAAGTCCTGAATGTGATTTTGTTGAGAGCTGTGTTTTGTGTTTGTGTTTTGACTGGGTCTGCTTTCTAACCTTACCCATCATCACCACTTAATGTGGGCTTTAACTTTGACTGCATTCATTCCTGTCCTCTCTGGTGTTGTCTTGACCAAAAATTTGTGCAGTAAAATGCATTTTAGCTGTTTCCACATTAATTAATGCTGAATCACCAATATTTCAAAGCACCAGTGTTCACTGGTCACTATGAGACTGTGCTATGTTCACACTGAGTGTAAATAGTGAAATAAAGATTTTAAACAAACTTTCTTTTGACTAATGCCCTTTAAACAAAAGCACAAACCCTTTTCACTTATATTAATGTATACCTGAATACACACAACATTTTCTCCATTATCTGATACACATTTCAACACTAGATTTCAGAAATAAATTATTTACAACCAAAATATAATCAAGAATATTTAGGGTATGGTAGTTTTTACAGTTTTCCCTATATTTACATTAACACAATCAGTGCAGTCTTGGATTACCTTGTCCACAGTGCAAACTAATCTTCTAATATAAAACATGAGCCTACTGCTCATTTCAATTCAAAACCAGTGCTTCTTTTGTCATAAACTGCGGGCGGCTTTTCACTCCTCCATGTTTTTTCCATCCTTCCCAAACTTCCACCAAACCACGGTTTGGACAATGGCCAGAAGAAATATGAGGCTGCTGGTCACTAGGTAAGCAATGGGCAGGAAGTGGTTCTGACCTCCAAACCAGGTCAGTGTAGTCAGCACCACTTCCTTTCGTCCTCGAAAATACTGCACAGGAAGTCTAGAGAGGCAGGGGTCAAGGTAGAAAACATGGCTTTAAATAGTATCGGTTCAACTTCACACACAATAGACCTCTTCAGGGAGTTCATTTGCATTAAAGGATACTGTACGCTATGTTAATGCTGTAATTCCCTGCTGGTAGACCCTCATCAAATGGTGCATTATCTCTGTTCAGAACACCGTACAGCTTCTTGAAGTTTGGAAAAGCTGCCTCTCTCATCCATACAATGAAGTCATCATTTATAAAGCCATTATTGGTTGGATTCAGTGGGTCAAGGTCATACACAGGGTTCTTCCAGTACAGAGGCTTCACTGTGCCTGGAAACAAACACAAAATCAGTGCTTAGACAGTGGCACTGTCGAACCACTGGGGACACCGCTGCTGAAGAGAATATCAAAGCTGTATTTGTAGAAGAACGCTGAGGTTAGAGCTATGATACAGGAGGCAGTAGAGAAAGACTACTGAGGACGTTTATAGATGTGGTGCTGCTAAATACCTGAAAAAACCTCCGGAAGAGTCAGGTTGCCAGTCTTTGGATTCCTGAACTTCACGTTTTTGTCTGTGTACCATGTGATGCCTTGTCGCAGAAGATGAACCTTCTGTGATACACCACTTGAATTGTGATACAACAGAGTGAAACTGTCTAGAGAGAAACACTTGTCAGGAGAACATAAACACAAACTAACTGGTTATAACTGGAGTTTACCATTGAATATGCTGTTGGCCACAGCTCCACAAGGTGCAATAGGGTTCCCTTTTGCATCTTTGTCAAATGGTTTACAGTAAGAGGTGGGGTTCTAAGTAAAGCATAAAAAGAAATTAATACAAATGGTAAACAAAGATATACAGCTGTATCATAGACTATAAAGAAGTGGACTAAGGTGGACCGTAGCATTTCGGCTCCATTCAAATGAAGTTCGTCGAGGCTACAGTCAAAGGAGCGAATTCAGAGCCGAGTATCGTATTAGGAATTCTAACTGTGAGTATCATAGCAATCAAAGAGCCAATCCAGAACAAGAACATTGAAAGTAACGCCTACTCCTGCCCGCACCACTGGTTTAGCAGGGAGCAGGCGCTTACCAACGCTGTCAATCAAACCTGTTGCTAATGCTAGCTGGAGCGACCTCAGGGAAAGAAGGTGCCTGATTTATCTGTTATTAATGTTCACATCTTGATTTACAGACACAATAGCAAAATAAAAATACCAGGATCATGTAGAGCAGGTTAATACGAACATTTTAAGGTTAGAACGACAAGGCTCACAGCAGAGAGAGGGGCGTCGGTTTTCCAATGCAAAGTGAATTGGAGCCGGAAATGCGTCCATGATCACTTCCTATTTGAAACACGGCGGTTAGCAGGTTAGCTATGTCCATTTATATATACAGTCTATGAGCTGTATTCAAAATTCAGAATCAAAATAACATAATGAATTGGTCAATACAACATTTGACTCACTGATCAGGAGTTGAAAAAGTGACCCAGACACACCAGTGACGTGTGGTCAGATGAGGCAGGTGAGGCAGTGAGGCAGGTGAGGCAGTCCGCTTACCATCAAAGTCCTGAGAAGACTGTGGAGTCACCGTGGACTGACTGTGCTGTAGCTAAGCTGCTGTTTTAACTCTTTAAGGGCTGAGCACATTATAGCGGCTGTGAAAAGGCACCGGGTGAGGCACGCAGTTACCCTGCCTCATGTTAGGGGGCGCTCGTGAGCCCAGAGATTCTTGCAACTCCCGCAGAATAAGGGCCACAAACTACAATTTAGAGTTAGCAAGTCAACTTTAGCAATTCACTTTTTTCTTCTTGTCTGGCCCTACTTTTTAAATGGAGGAAGATACATATTAAAGCTCAAGCTGTTTTCTAAACTGGACTTTCGGTCGAAGCAGGAGGTTATATTTAAAGGACCGAGACCAACGCTAAAGGAACTAAATGGTTTGCTCCAGACAACTTGACGAAAGACTTGCTCTTTTCAAACAGGGACATACAAAATGGTAAGAAATTTAATTACTTCAATCCACTGAAAATTGGGGAACCAGAATAAGGAAAAAAAACAATACAAAACCAGCTTTTTATTTCATACTATTAGAGCCATTTCATACGGACTTCGGAACTTTTTTATTCTGGCCCCAAGTCACTGGGAGAGAAACTGACCCGGGGCCTAATATACTGACATCTGGTTTATATGTTTGTAAATCTGATTGTGACGACATCAGTGCCTCACCAGCCACGAACCTCACCACACGTCACTGAGACACACTCACTATTTGGTGCTGAAATAGTGAAAGAGCAGGCTTACCTTTAGATTAGTCTTTCTGCCAACCATCTGTCCATCATCTCTGGAGTCCATGTACCGCCTCAGGTTCTGATGAAAGTTTTTGAGGCCATAGTAGAAGAAAACATTACCCTGGACAACAGAAAGCAGAGAAAGCAGCAAGATCATTAAAAAGAAATGAATTATACCTTCAATGAAACACCACATCAATACGTTATTACCTTGAAAGGCTTTTCAAGTGAGAAAACCACAGTACAACTGCAGGGCTCTGCTGCATGGCTCACATTTTTACGTTTTTCAAAGCATAAATCACATGTTCCTCCTTCTGTGTAGTCCATCTGAGAAGAGAGAAAAAGCATTTAAGTTAGTATGAGTAACTTTGTCCTTTGCATGTGGGGTGTTTTATCTCCTTTCCTTATCTGATCCTCTCAGTGACATAAACCTTTCAACTTTGCATTTGCTTAGTTTTGGCAGTAAATTAAAGTCTTACCTTCATTTCCTGAGTGCTCTGTACAGTCACAAGAAGCCACACTCCCAGTAACATGCATACTACAGCCATGATGTAAAAGAAAGGCAGCACCGTGTTAGCTGTTAGCATTGGGGACCAGGCTGGGAGTCTCTGCTGTTTGAAAGCAGAGTTGTCCGGCCTCCGAGCCAGAGGGCCAGACTTAGTCACTTTACCCATTTTGCAGCACTCTTTAGAGGAGCAGCAGATGAGCAACAAGACTGAACTGCAGCGACAAAAAAACGGGTCTCGAGTGCTCTTCCTGTTTTTGCTTTTGCAATATCTCTAAGCACACACACTGACAACGCTGCCTGCCAAGAGATTTTCCCAGCAGGCCTTGCAGGGTGGGACCGATGAGGCCTGTTACTTATTAACTACAATGCCGTGCTCAATTACTGGCTCTTTTGCAGTTTCTCTATGCTTTTTATGATCTTGACAGTTCAGAAAAAAAAAAAAAAAAACTTCGCTCTTAATTTTTTTCTAGTTTGATCACATGTTTTTATAGTTTCAACAGATGCAAACATGCCGATTAGGACCTCCTCTTCTGCATTTGACAATAGCTTATTGACGGATGTTTTGCAAACTGAAACTTCCTAGTCGTGGGCGAGTAAACTTATGACCTCACACTGTCAGATAGAGCCACTCCACAAGTTCAGAGTTAACCGAGAGGCGCCGTTTTCTCTCACAGCCAGTTTATTTATCCCAGAGCATACTTATTTGGCCTTAAAGAAAAAAAGTTTACAATTTGTTTTGCAAAAGATAAAAAACTAAAACTTAGAACAGTCCTATTTTGAATTCTTTACAATGTCTAATAATCTTCTCTAACAAATTCATGAAGTCCAACTTGATCTGAAAAAAAAAAAAACCCAAAACCTTTGATTAACATAAAATCTTAAAATAGCACATAAAAAAAACCATATTCAGCGATTACTTACCTCGGGAATGTCCACCATCCGTCTGAGCTTCTGATCCCTCCAGTTCCAGTCCAGAACTACGTAACGCAAGGCTTGCAAATTCAAACCTTCTATAAAAATAAAGTAAAAAAGTTAGAGGCCTTTTTAAAATACGAGACAAAATATGAACTGAATAAAAAAATACCTTTCTCAATGAGAGCAGATATTCTTCCTGGTGTCCCCACTCCAATGTGTGTGACGCCTTTCTGCAGCAGTTTCACCTGTTCCTCAATCTAACAAAACATGCACAATATTATATTATGTAAGGTATGTAGAGAAGTGGGGTAATTAGGAAAGTGAAAGACCAGAGTCCGGGTTTATACAGCAAACCAATTTTACCTTAATGTGTTTTGCAAAAAGCTTGAGTGCTTTGGCTTCTCCCTTGAATGTTGTCAGTTGCCTGGAAACAAATTATTAATTAGCTCATTAGGAAAATAAAATAGTTTAATTCTCATCTTAAGATTCTTACTTGATGAGCTCAATGGTTCTTAGAGCCGAACTGCAGACAATTAGTATCACTGCAGAACTCTTCTGTGTGTGTTGTTTCTGAATTTTTGCCCATTTGGGACAAACTTAAAACAAAAACACAAGTGAATAAACTGGAGTGTATTATAATATCTATGTCAACATTTTCTAAACTTACTTTGTTTGAGATAAGATGAAAGGCTGTGTGTCAGGTCGTTACAGGTCAGGAAGCAGGAGTCTGTAACATATTCGTAGGGTTTAGCCAGAGGAAAATTGTGCTCAGAGGTGTTTTTCTTCTTTGATAAATTTCCAACAAAATGTTTGCCTTGTACTATTTTAGTCTCACCCTTTAGTTGAAGCTCCTCCTGCTCGATGACAGATAATTTGTCTGAGAAATACTTTGTCACCACATTCTGCAGATCAGCTGGGCAGCCAGGTTTGGGCTCAGCAGCAGCCAATACATCCGTTATAGTTTTCTTCTTCTTCTGTAAAAAATATATTCTGTAATTTAACTGCGGGGATAAAGTTAGACAGGTATTGATATCTGTATTTTTTAAAAAAAAACCTAAAAGTACTTGCAATATGAATACCAAAAATTGTGATAATGCCCATCCCTCCTGCACTTCCCTTTATGCACGTGTGATTGTTATTCTCTTTTCAAACAGCAGATGGCAGCGCTGAGATTTCAAACTCACCTTCCTCTTCTTTTTGGGTTTGGCTGACTTTTCACTGTCAGGCTCCTTCTGTTCAGACACTGTGGGTGCTTTCTGTCAAATCAATTAAAAGAAGGTATTACGTTTAAAAAACGAAACAAAACATTATTATGGTAATTATACAGCATTTTTATTTTTTTTTTTTTTTTTTAATTACAGACCTGTTCACTCTTTTTCTTCTTTTTTGGCTTTGCATCTTTTTCTATCCCCCTTTTCCTTTTCTCCATTTTTTTGTTTGTAGGTTTTGTAGGTTTTTTGTCTGTGGGCTGCTCAGTTTCTTCATTTGCTTCTGCTTCACCTACAAAACAAAAACATGCTTCTTTAATGCTTTATGTTAAATACAGGTTTCAAAAGCGTATTTTTTGGTTCAAACGAATATCAGGCAACATTTCCACTGTGACTGAAAATGTCAGAGATTGTTGGGTAAATTGATAATAATGATCACTTAGGTTTATGACTGTTTATGTCACATTATCCCTTTACTTTGGATTCAGAAAGTTTGATTTCAAAAAGCTGGTCACATACATGAGGAAGAGTAACATATCGTTTGGTCATGCCGTCAGTACGTGTGACTAGTCAAATAGCTGTACCATCCCTTTTTCAATAAAACAAATGTCTCATGCTGTTGTGCATCTCAGAAAACCCGTCTGATCCTGATCTTGTGTCCGAGCTGCCACTTCAGCCAGAGCCCATCCCCAATATTGATGTTTGAGGTCCTTTCCCTTCCGCTTTGGTCAGCACCCTGCATTTGACACAACAGACTGTAGCGGTCAAGAATACACCAACACTGGACAGTTTCACCAGGAGGAGGCAACGTGGTCACTGGAGAACGAGAGCTACATAGACTGGACGAAGTGGAGCAGATGGCTGGTCCTCCACTTTGAATTAAAGTAAGTCATTTCAGTAAAGAACTTACTTTTAAACATTATTACAATCTATTTCACTGTATATTTTATAACTGCCCTTTCACATTTACATTTTTTTCATTTCACTTCAAACCATGATTTGTCGTTATGCCTCTTCTTCTGCCATATTTCTTGAAAGTTGCAGAACGCCGGCAAAAAACATAACTCTTGAGCTCAGATAATAAGATTTCCTACAAGTGTTATAATTTATTAATAGAGGCCAAAATGTTGTAAGAGCTTTTAATATTTGGCATCTTGTGGAAGTTTGCTACAGAGGTAAAGCAATTTGTACACAACAGACTATAAGTGGCTGCGCTGACAATGCAAAAGCTCCCACCTAACATTGCGTTTCTGTGTTCAATTAGCTATAAAAGGGCCTAAAGGGGGTCACTACTAAGGTCTGGGATGAGTGCTGACAGTGCAGCTAGATACAGCTAGAGCACAGTCTAATAGGCTTTAAAAACTTCTAATTTTATCACTGTCAAGAGCTGCAGCAAACAGCGGCTTTGGAAACTCCATTAGCATATTTCACATGTTAAAACGTTATATTGACTTCCTAGGACAAAACGACAAGAGTAGGTAAAGCAAGCCATGTAAAACGGGTAAATACGAGATGGTTGGTCTTTTTAGTGTCACCTGAACTTTGACCTCAATAACGTCACGGCGACAGTAACTGCAGATACAAAGACAAAAAGATACATCACGACGCTCAGTTTACGGCTCAAATGACCAGGAATCAATGTCTGTGGCTGCAGCAGAGAGGCCTCATATGGAGGAAAACACTCCGGTCTGGTCATCTGTAATGGGAGATCAATAGAGGTGACTGGTTTTAATGGGCAGTCGATGGTGCTGACTCGCTGTAATGAGGATGGAGTGGTTGAGGAAATAGTTAATCGTTTTATTTGCAGATGACTGGTTCACACATTTGGGTTCAGTTGGTAACATGTGTCCTACAGATTACGAAAAGAGAAGATCAGCATGGTAAGAAACTGTTTTTTTTTTTTTTGTAGCAGCAAATGAACAGGCAGTATTGTGGATTTTTTTAGTGCTCAGTATCTTGGGTTACACAACAGGAGACCAGCGCCTTGGATTCAATTCAATTCAAGTTTATTTACATAGCACATTTAAAGCCACTTCAGCTGACCAAAGTGCTTCACAGAAAAGTCAAACAAAAAAAACAAACACGATACATAGGAAAAGTACAATAAAACACCAATATATGTCTAGCTAGTATTAAATGTCAGGGAGAAGAGGTGGGTTTTCAGTCTAGTATTAATTAAACATTACTATGGTTGTTTATTGTATAACGATGACGTAATCTGATTCTCAGTGAAAATATCTAACCATAGACTGTATAAAGAAGTGGACTGAGTGAGTGTGACGTCACCCACAGCGTTCGGCTCCAGTCAAATGAAGCTCATCGAGGCTAGAGCAGGTGTAGCGGCCAATTTGGAGCAGATTTCCATATATGGATTTCTGACCGCGAGTATCCTAGCAACCAAACAGCCAATCTAGAGCAAGGTTGTTGAAGGTAACGCCTCTTTCCACCCACGCCACTGGTTCAGGTGCAACACTGTCAGTCAAACCTGTTAACGCTAGTGGGAGCGACCTCGGGAAAAGAAGGCGCCTGATTGTCTGTTATCAATGTTCATATCTTGATTTACGGACACAATAGCAAAATAAAAATACCAAGATCATGACAGCAGCAGTTACAAAGAGAGGAGCCACAGTTTTGAGTTGACGGAGCTGGGAGAGCGTCCATGCTCACTGCTGCTGAGCGCGGCGGCTAGCAGGTTAGCTATGTCCATTTGTATATGCACTCTATGTATCTAACCCTCTGACAAATCACGAGAAAAAAATACTTTTACGCCATTTCAAGGATTTTTGGAGGATACATTTTGCCTTCAAGTAAAAAGCAATACGGGTGACATACAGGCGTCGAAATAGATACGAAAAAAAAACAGCCCAACATCGAATGCACGGTCACACTTTCACCATTTGTGCTCTAATAAAAACACAATATGATCTTTCTCATAAAATCAATTTGTGAGTAGTTTCAGCAATCAATAATTCATCTGGAGGCGTGTAACAAATGCTTGATATCGAAAAAGGTGGATGACTGTTGCCGTTATTGGTTTTGGATGCCTGCTGCTTCCTCCCTAAAGCCACAATTGAGCATGTGTTATTGTTAAATCAATGGGGACTTAGGGCTGTATGCACAAATCTAACAAGCTGGCTTTTGTGGAATTACTGTGAGGAGAGTGCCATGATTACAAATTTGGGTTACTTCACTATTCAGTATTCATCACCCAGCCAAGACTTTAACATTTTAACTAGCAGTAAAAGGCAAAATTGTAATAAGTTTTATATTTTTGTCTGACTGGAAGAGCTGTTATAGGCGTGACTGTCCAGGAGGGGGCACACTCACTGTAAAGCTTGGCTGCTGAGTGCCGAGGTCAGGACGCAGTGACTTGAGCAGCATACCTTTAAACACAGATCATGGTGGAGGCGATGCATGTAAGTCGTTTGTTTTGATGAATGAGCAGTGGAGCAACACAGCGTTTGTCCGCACTAACAAACCAAGGCCTGGGTTTATTTAAATATCTATGACGTTACCTCCAGAGGAATTTTGTCTCACATCGGAGCACAAAAGTTTGCACAATCTGCTCCATTTGTGCCTAAGGTTTTATTTTAAATACAGCTCGCTTTGCCCCATCCACTGCACCGTGTCCTGCTCTGTGAATCGAGATCAAAACACAGAAGAATATACAAAATACAAATAATGGTGGAACGTAATGAAGTAAAAGTACTGTACTGAAGTATGCACAGATGCCAAAGATGTGCACTTAAGCAAATTTTAAAATGGATTTACTTTTACTTCACTATATTTGAGAGCTTTGCACTTTCTACTTCACTACATTTTTGAACAGGACTGAAAAGTGAAAGTACTTTTTATTACGGTTTGAGACCTGCGGAAAAAGCTGAGGGTTTGTTTTTAACACATTTGCACTTTGAGCAAACACAAAAAAATACAAGTAAAAACAGCTAGGGAAAAATATAGATTTAATTATTGCTGTTGAACAAAATTCTGCACAAATTTGTATCAAAATGAGTACATTTGAAACTTTATTAGATCTGAAAATCTGCGCAAAATACATTTTTAAAAAGGTACTTCAAAACTTTTACTTAAGTAGATTTTTTTCATATATTTTATTTTTTATATACATATTTTTTGCTCTGTATCTGTTCTTTTACTTATCAAAACTGAGTACTTCTTCCAGAGCTACTGATGAATCGAGATAATCCAGGTGTGTAAATAAGACGACACTCATTTGAATGACCCACAAATCAGAGTTTGAAATTGAAGTTACATAAGTAAATTTCAATGCAACAGCGAAACACACTGCTGTAAACAACACTGAGCTATTAAGACTTAACAAATCCCACATGCGCGATCCCTTTGTCTTACTCCTAATTACAGATTATACAAGTCAATCCATGCAACTCAATTAAACTCAAAATGCCAACCAGTTTCAGCTGCAGTGATCACACCAATGTCATTTGTTCCATTCTTTTTTCCAACCAATTGTTAAATAAATGACGTGAAAGTGATTTTAGTTATAAAACCATACATTACCTCATGGCTCAAACCTTTGGCTCGTGCTAACTTTTCTATTTGAGTTCTATGAGATAATCAAGACTTGGCATAGCGGCGCCTGGCAGATATATGCCGATGGCGTAATGTTGACGGATGGCACTAGAGCATGATTCTCATTCACAGATCAAAAGACGAGCGGGAAATTAAAATGGCGGTCATGCAAAAATGTCCAGATCATAAAGTATCTGAAGCCATAAAAGTCCTGTACAGGTTTATACAGCGCACACAAACCTCCATTACAGAGGATATTAAAGATGGCGAGGAAGGAGCACAGCCACATCTGCACTTCACACCTATCAATGGCAGTAAAAAGCAAACGGGACCCAAATATTCAACACCTTCCTGGCACAGAGAGAGAAACACTGTAAAACAATGAAGGTCGATGACGTCAAGGCAAAAGTGACTCGCTGCTGATGCTATGTGCTGCTTTTCCAAAGAAACATCTCAGCAGAGGTCTGTGGTAGTACTCAATCTTCTTAAGATTTCTGAATAGTCATAAAGGTTTAGTAGAAGAAGAAGATCACATTATGTAGGCCCGTCACAATAAAACATTTTGAACTGCGATGTACTGCTGAAGTAAATGTATAGACGAGGAACGATCATATTGAAATCAAACCCTAGAGTGCAGAATTTTTCCCCAAAATTATTCTAAATGTACAGTATTGTTAAAAATATGAACTGCAATGAATAAATAACAGCATGAAAAAACTTAAGTTAGTCTTTGTATATACTAGGCCTAGTATTATTCAATTCAATCTAACCTCCAATCCATTTAAAACATTGAGGTGACCCGAATCCATAGAGCTGGGCAGTACGACAAAAAATAAATAAATTTAAAAATAAATAAATAACAATCATCACATTTTTTTCCTCTATTGATCAATCTCAATTTTCTTGGATTATATTTTGTCTCATAAAACAAATAAAAGACTGTTATAATTAATTTCCAGAACATAAACACACATTTAAACTACCGCCATTTAATTAAAAAAAAAGTAAAATGTTCCTCTAAACTCTGAACTCCAAACTACATGCCTTGTTTAGAAGACCGAGCAATTGATGTCCCATAAACTCAAACCTATAATAGAACTGTGTAGTCGTGTTTTGTGCAGCCATCTCTTTGCATTTGAGTGTTAATACAAAGCTTTGTGTGTATTTCATAGGCAGTAGATTGACCAAAACTAAATATTGACCTGTGCTGGAGATTTAAGATGCAAAAAAGTACAACACTGGCCTGATATTTCCTATTAATTTATACTGAGGGGGGCCCACGTGAAGCGTCTTGCCCTGGGCCCCCAACTTTCTGTCGACAGGCCTGGAGTTTTGGTGATGGACAACCTCAATTAGAAAAACCTAAATGATAAAGACGATTAGAAATGAAGGAATCTTGATCTTGATTAAAGCCCCGTCTAAAACATCTATAAATCACAACTGTAAGTACTCAGATCACTAATCATAGTCCCAACTCCTTCCTCCACAGTGGAAAAATTGACTGAAGTAGCAGTTTTAATGTACCTGTTTAAAAATGTACTTGAAAGAGTAAAAAGTAAAAGTATTTCACGCTGATTTTGAGATCTAATAAAGCTTCAAATGTGGTGATTCTGATAAAGATTTGTGCAGAATTTTGTTCAACAGAAAGATTTGAACCAGTTGTTGTTCGTTTTGTTTCATTTGTATATTTTTGTTTGCTCAAACTATGAATATGTTAAAAATAAACCCTCCACCTTTTCAGCAGGTCTCAAACAATCATAAAAATACTTTTACTTGTCAGTCCTGTTCAAAAATTTAAATATAAAGGAGTAGAAAGTACAGATATTTTCTCTCGAATGTAGTGAAGTACAAGTAAAACATATACACTTTAAAATTTACTTAAGTACAAATTTTAGGTGTCTGTACTACTTTTACTTTGTTACGTTCCACCACTGGTTATTGACAAGGTACACGGTGTGATCCAAATCGTTTTATATCCTTCAATAGTAATAAAAAGCCTGTATGTTGGTATCTTTGGTGCAGAGCAAAAAAAACCATTACTAATAAACTCATGATTTTTTCCCAAAACCCTGAGTAATGCACCAATACAGAAATATTTAACATATAATCTATAACAGAACAAGATCCAACGCCACAGACTGTCCTCACCATTTCATTTACACATTTCACAATCAGTTAACACAGGAAGAGCCGTAATAAGGACACGTACGCTTACATTTAATCAGAGGAATGTCAGAAATGTGGGCTGGCCAACATCACACCTGGGTGCGTGTGGAAAGCAGATTTGAGATGGCAGCGAGTGCAAGCGGAGGCATTATTTCTCAAAGTGCTAATGATTTATTCAGGACAGACAGTGGCCTTTGGCAGAGGAAGAGCTGGACCAGAGTGACATGGTCCTGGGCAGTGTTTGGATAAATAAACAATGACACAGGGCCCTGATATGTGTGTGCGTGAGCGTGTGCGTGAGTGTGTGCGTGGGGCAACCTGGCAGACATTACTGAGGCTGGACCAGAGCCAGAGGAGAAGGATTTCTCATGTCTGGTACCGCGAGGGTCGGCTCTAGTCTAGACACTGCACTGACTCATGTGGTACAGTGAGATACAGAGTGCAAGCCCGAGTCAATTAGAGGCCACTGGCAGGTAAACACTGACATGTGGAGCCCTCTGATTGGACTCATTAAGTGTTTGCATACAATGGGGCGCAAAGAAAATACGCTATGGGCTATAACTTTCTAAGACCTAAAGCCAGAACTGAGCAGTACGACATATAACGTTGTATTGTATCAATTTGTCTTAATATAGAAAAAAACTAAACAAAATGAATAATAGTCACATTTCCTCCTCCAAAGTCTAAACACTGTCCCAAACCAGAACCTGAAAAATTCAAATGTGTAACTAGACACAAAGTTGTTGGGGTAAAGACTCGTCTGGTCAGATTAATGTAAATATTAGGTGTGTTAGTTTCAGTGTAGTTAGCTCCTCCCTTCAGACAGACATAAGGCAGTGTCCACCTGTAATCTGACCAGAACTGAAGAAGAGGCTCGGATGATCAGCCAAACATCTTCACTCCTACAACTTTTTGTCCAGATGACAGATTTGAATATCTCTTTTTCTAGACGATTGGCCATTTACCTCTCGATTAAAAAGACCAAAACTGTTCACTGAAGATTAGAAATGATTGAATCTTGATTAAAATTTGATTAATTGCACAACATTAACTAAAGCGAATTCAGTGTTGTATCATTCTTGCACAAAGCATTGAAAAACACGAGGGAATTATGACCGCTTTCTGTTCTTTTCTGCTCTTTCGTTCTTTCTTTCTACAGGGGAACCCAATGAGGCTCTCTTTTTAATGGGCGCCCTGTTTAAACTGCTATACAGGCAGAAAAACAAACGAAACAAACAACTATACAAGTCGATATAAAGCATTAAAAACAAGCCAGGTGTGTGTGTAAAAGTTCGTTACCAGATTATTAAACTGCGATTGCGTCACCAACGTATCCAGTTTTGCTTTTCCTCGAAGTTTATTCAATTTTTGTGAAGCAAAACAGCTAAAAGCCTCTTTTTTTGTCTCAGTTTTGGTGCAGCTCGTCCTTAGCCTTACGCAGTCATGTGATCTGGCGTTAAATGTCTGTTATAAATGATTAACAAGCAGGTGAGGGATTCTGACAGTTTTTGAAGTAGTCCGTCATAGATAAATTTCACACGGTGCAGTTCATTTCCACAGAGCTGTTTGTAATCGTTAGGTTTAAACTCCTTTAGAGGTGTATCGCTCATATGATGGACAATGATGGTAAAGAAGACGTGGAGGAGACATGGGGAATGATGATGATTCCTAGGGCCTGCGGCAGACAACGAAAAGTGATTTACAAGTGAATATTTTACACTTTGTAGAGTGGTTTAAAATGTCGCAACCTGCAGTAAAAAGTTGTATTGTGCCATGTACTTCAGCTCATGTACTCCTCATTTAGCTTGACATCACACTAAAACAAAAACACCAACTGGCACACATGCTTTTTGTCAAGGTATGAATCACAGAAACTGAATCTGGATTTTATATTTTACCATTTCGGGTGGAAGAGCTCTAAAGATAAATAATTTACGCTAAAGATTTTTTTGAATATAAAGTCCTTCCAACCGCAGCTTTCCTCACGCTTATCGTCGTATCGGTTGTAGTACACGTCTGTTATGTAGGAGTGCTTTTGAATGTGGTCGGGGTGTTCATTTGAATCATGAGCGGCCAGTTAAAGAGGGAGCTATTAAAGCCTCCCCAGTGATTGTTCAGCGTCTCCATCATCCGTGCCTGTCGCCGCTAACAAGAGGAGGACCGCGGGCCAGGACAGCCTCATTCCTCATTCTGAGTGATGCCCAGAGAGTACGAGGAGGGAAGAGGCTGTGTTATTGAGGATACTAAAGGGGCCATTTTGTCTGCTACACAGTGTTTGGTGCTTACAGATGGCTGTTTAGCTTGTTTTCAGACTCAAGGTTATTCTCACGTCTTGGAGAGCAGATGTCTGTGCAAAAACAAAGGCAGCAGAGGGAGGCCAGTGAAGTGGAGAAAAACACATTGTCTTACAAACATCACTTCTACTATGCTACAAATCTGCTCTGAATAGTATACATTCACGTACCTCAGCACAAACTCTACTGGGGAAGGTAATAAAAGGAGATCCCTGTAACTGTGAAAGTTTGGACCGGAGGATCGCGGTTGCAAAACAAAGAGATGACATCATTTCTGCACTAATCTGAACCTTCTTGTTTCTTCCCTGAGCTGGAACAACTTAGAGCACCGGCTGCTCCTCATTCACACAAACAAAAGATTCAAAAATACTTCTCTTTTGGCCAAAAATGGGCCTTCTGTCTGGCAAACATTTTAGGGGAAAACAGTGACTTTGTAAATGGAAAACTCCGACAATGTCCTTCAGAAACAGTTATGACAGAAGGGCTCAAAAATGTTTGTGTTGATGGATTTGTGTATTATACAACACATGCTAATAACCCACAACACTGCAGCAGTTTAGCTAAACTTTCTGTGGATTCAGTGTGAAAACTACCAGCAGCCGTCAACTAGAGCTGCACAATTAATCATACTAGACTGTATATTTAAATGGACATAGCTCACCTGCAGGCTGCCGTGTTCCAAACAGGAAGTGAGCATGGGCTTTACTTTCAACAATGAGTAAAAAAAAAAAGTGCTTTATCCTTTTAATTTGTGTAAGAAATCGTCAGCAGTCGTTATGGCGTTGGACAGCTGCTTGCTAACAGACTTATGCCTCCTAAATATTCAAATACAAAATCTAGTCCTGTCATCATAATAACTATATCGACATGAAAGCTGCAGCAAAATTTTTTTGGTTCAATATTTATCATGTGTATATCTTCTTTGCACTACTGGGAAATTTTTTGTATTTTTTGGGATAAATGATAAGATTGATAAGCGCCATAAAATGCTGAATTAACAACTTCTATGACTCATTTCAGACACAAACTAATTACTTAAGTGTTTCACTCTGCCGGTTATTTATTGCAGCTCATGATTTTTTTAACAATATTGTAGATTTAGAATAGTTTTTTGGGTTTTTGTGTGACTGGCAGGACATTTCTTTCTAGATTATTGTTTATTGTCTATATCACAAGTCAAACTCGAGGCACGTGGGCCAAATGTGGCCCTCCATATCATTTCATGTGGCCATCGACAGGGTAAATTAAAAGGTATGATGGGCTAAAATGTAATTTTGTCAGGAGATGCGCAGTTACACAGTCATATTTTTACATCTAGGCAAATGCATGTGCAATATTTGAAACCTGAATAAGAAATAAATACATAAACAGTTAATTAACAAGTAAAAAAAAAATAGATAGATTTATTTTACATCTGGTCCTTTGAGTGCAGCCATTTTGTGATGTGGCTCTCGGTGAGAATGTGTTTGACATCCCTGGTCTATATCGTCGTTTATTTTTAAATCCAGGTTCAAAATGGTTGTGTTTAGCTGTGCATGACTGAAATGTTTTTATTCTGCACTCTTCTCTTTTAATGTTAATTTTATGATGATTATTTATGCTTTGATATGTTGTATTGTGATTTTAATGTCTTTCTTTTTCTGTAAACCACTTTGAATTACTTTGTGTACAAATTGTGGTGTATAAATAAACTCGCCTTGCCTATATTTACTTCAGCAACAGAGATCGACGTGAACACGAATTCTTGGCTCACTGTAGTAACCTCTGCATTGTTTTTGTAGGAGTCAAATCGACACAACTTGGTGAGAACATGAAAGCTAGAAGACGACACAGCCAACCTTCACATGGACAACTGTCTCGGGACGACTTGTTGTTTCTGCTCAGCATTCTGGAAGGAGAGCTACAGGTTAGACTTTTTTTAGCATCAATAACCCAAACAACTGAACAACCGTATAATAATAATGTGAATGTTTGACCCACACTAGGCCCGGGATGAGGTAATCGCTGTGTTGAAATCAGAGCGGACAGACAGGGAGCAGCTGGGGGCCCACTATGGAGAGAGCAGAGCAGATGAGGCGTTCAGGGCCCTGCATAGAGACTCTCTGCGAGCGCAACGGGACGTCCTGCGAGATGTGTGCAACCCGACAGCTCCGGTACCACTGTGGCTAATGCTAACGGAGCACCATATGAGGAGGATAATCAACTTAATGAGGGGAACGCATTAGTGTCATTCACTGAACTAACAGAACGAGTGTGAAATAGACATTTGCTTTGATTATAGAAAAGACATTTTACTTCAAATAGTGTTTTTATGAAATTCTAAACTCAATTTTTATATCAAAGAAAAAGTGGGATACCTGATATAGTTTTGGTAACACAACAATAAAAAAACATCCTTAAGACAATAGCTTATAGTACTACTGATAAAAACCAAGATTTTACTAAAGCTATGCAGAAAATCTTTGTCTCATAAATGTGATATTGTCAGTATCTGCTCAAATGAGTATCTAATTGCAATACTAGTTTTCTACAGAAACATTTGCTGGATTGGATATCGATATTAACTTCCAAATATTGGTTTGATCGATATCCTGGTTTGGCATATAAACTGATGTAATAAAACTATTTACTGGTCGTAACTGGCCCAGAAAGTCTCAGAATGTTTGAATTTTTATGTATACAAAGCTGTTCTGTAGTTACTTCAATAGTAGTTAACAGAGATAACAGCTACATAACACACTTGGATCGGCTTTGTCTTATTTTATTTTTGTATAAAGAAAATAAATGTTGTTTTCAGTCTCTGCACTGGTATCTGCTGATATCGGGAATCTGCAGATACTTAAACCTATAGAATCGAAATTGTATCAGATCTGAAAAGATGAATCAATGCGTCCCTACATCATGAATATTGACAGAGTTTATTATGTTTTCCATTTTCAAACAGGAGTAAATATCTACCATTTTTGTGACTGTTTTGTGATTTTTGTCTGGTCTGCCGCAGATGGGCGCCCTGGTTCAGGTCCAGAGGCGATGCTCTCTGAAGGTGATGGAGCAGGTGCTGAGGGTGTCCTGCTCTCACTACAGCACCATACAAAGACTGGACGAGCAGGACAAGAAGCACCGAGCCCTGGTCCACAAGAGCAACACGCTTATCCATGTCCTGGAGCAGGACAGACAGAGGTGGGTATGCACACTGAGGCACTGGTGATGGGCAGTGAGGGGACGAATACTATTCACCTTATTCCTGAAGTTGCCGTGGGCGCCGCCATCGTCATTTGGGAGGTATTATTTTGTATGGGGCTAGCGATTTTGACAGCAAATAAGTTCTATACGGACTATAGAGCCGTTTTAAAGCCTCCCAGAGATGAGGTGTTGACTTGTTGGTCACATTAACATAGAACATTTTACACAAATCAACACGACTTTATATCATATTTTTGAGGCAAAACGTTTCCAAATTCACCATTGGAAAGAATGGAATACCCGGAAAAGCCACCATAAAGAAAGAGAGGTTTGGAGCGTTTAGAGGCAAAAGTGGGTGGGGTCAAATAAAGTCAATATTAAAATGTATTATAATCATTTAGTTACAGGATACTGAATTCATTCCAATCAGAGTACTTTATTAGTCCAAAAGTACTGTATTAGGAAAACTTACAGTACTTTTACACTGACTTTAAATTATAGTGTAAAAACGCAAAGTAGGATTTAAAACAGCTTTGTTTGGGAAAGACTGCACATGCACGCACCACAAGATCAGCATTTTCTATTTTTCTCTCTAATATCGTGCAGTTTGAAGTTTGTATTCCTTTAAATTTAGAAAAGTAACTGTACTCTGAATACCATCAAATCAAAGAGTAACTGTGCCACAATACAGTTACTCGATACATGTATTCAGTTACCTCCCTGGTATCTAATAGTGATTTTTCTGACAAGTATTGTGATTAGATTGGGCATTGTGTTTAAAAAGCAGGACTGTGTTCAGAGTGCACATTGTAAACAACTCCAAGAACATTAAAATTTGAGAGAAGACTGAAACATGAACCAGCACAAGAATGCCATGTATTTTCAGAAAAGTGGAAGTCTAAACAACAGACAAGAGAAGAATTTTCTATAAAAAGACAGGATGTTTTGTTTGTTGCAAAGGATATTGTATTGTCCAAATAACTGCAGGCTTTGTGATTTAATAATTGTGCCAACTCTTGATTTTAAACTGTACAAACGTATAGCTCGGGTTGAGAGAACATTTGATTTCTACAGACTGAAGCCATCTCTGAGTTTTTTGATGTTCATGTGATATGTTGTCCACATGCAGTGCTTTGTAATGCTCTTCACGGCTGAGTGAAGGAGCAAATGCAGAGCTGGCCAATGCATTTCTCTCATAGACACTGAATCTGACCTCAACACTGTACTTAAGAGTTACTGCACTCAGATACAGTCCATTACACCCTGGACGTGGAAAGAGCCTGTTTCCAGCTTGGCCCTGTTCTCTCCTGCGCTCCAAACATAATAAACATGCACTCACATACAATGATCACTATAGCCCCAAATTGCACCCTACTGTCCAATTCAACAATACCGCAGTGCGCAGCGTGGAGCCCTCATCTAAATTAAGTTAATGGGGTTGCGGGTTGGTCCGAGGAATTCCTATCCAAAAGAGAAAGCGTTTAGATGTGGCTAGTGTCTCCATAGCAAGGACTAACATGGAGGTGGTCACAAATTTTCCGATGCTATTTGGATCCCATAACTTCGCTTCGTTCTGCCAACCAGACCAGTGTGCTCTGTAATCATTCATAGAGTGGACCCAGAGAAACAATTCAGCTTCAAAGTAGTCAGACGTTTCGATACTCGCTCATCCAAATTTAATTTTAAAATGGCTTTCCAGTTTTAGTTAAAACATGCATTGTACAAAACAGAGGTTAATCTGGGTTATAATGATTAACGTGGTGGCAGCCTGCGAGTCTGGTGTGGTGGAAACCCTGTGTGGCTCAAGCATTCCTGAATACTTAATCACAAAGGTTTTCCATGACTTGTCCTCTATAGATTCCTTCTGTGTTTAAAATCCGAGTTTAAACTTTCTACAAGATTTTGATGGAATTGGTGGCAGGTGTTAGATCTTTTTTTGGACAAGAATAACAGTTCCTCTCATTTTAGGGGATCAGCTTTCTTCATACTTTTGACTTATTCCCAAACGCTTTGTTGAGCTTGGCATGAAAATACTTCTTACATTGATCTCAGGAGTAAACAGCAGACCCATCTTTTCATGTTCATGTTCAATTCAATCTGCTTGATTTCTACTTTCAACTCCTCCTCCAAATCAACTAGTTAATTTAAAGCTGCTGGACCCAACCTGGAATCAGCCAGGACTTTCTAGTTCCTGTAGACGCAGCATCTCAAGGTGCCATGTGCAGAGCAGATGACCTGTTCAAGTCCAGATCTATCTATACTCTCAAATTCCAGTCACGCTATATAATCACTTGCCATACAAAGATTCCTGTTGCGTGTTAGATGGAGATTACATGTGCACATCACAATGCAGAATTCTGGCTGTGCAGACCTCAGCTATCAGGAGCACGTTTCCTATGGACTGTCACTGGGCCGAGAGCACCTCAGTTCTAAGCACACATGTTTAACAAAAAACTACATCATCCCATCTGCTGTTAAGACGTCACTTGACCAAGAAACCACTTTAAAAGCATCAGGTCTGAATCATTCTTTGAGCTCAACTGATGTGGCGTCAATAGCTCATCTTAAGCTTGATCAAAACCCGAAAAGAAACGTTTTGTTCATTGTCCCCATTGGACTGTCTAAACAAAGTAAACTTGACTTCATGATAGAGGAAATCCACACAGCTGTCCTCCTCTTCCTCTCGCACTCCAGCACTTCCACCATCTGTCTGCTTAGCCAATAACGTGTCAGGAGAAAAACTGTATAAATTATCCCTGAGGTCTGGCAGTGCTTCACTTCTGTGCAATAGCCCCGTTTCCACTCAAACTGCTAACTACAGTATGGATGAGTTTGGTCAAAACACAGTGTAGTTTTTAAGTGGAGAAATTTAATGCAAGTAATTAGCAGTGCAAGTATGTGACATTTAAGAAAACAACTAAAACAAGTATGATTAAAGTACTATACTAGATTTAGGCCTGTCACTAGAACAAATTTTAAGATTGAAACTAATTCATGCCACTGACACAATAACCCAAGAGCAGATTTATACCACAAAAACTATTCTAAATCTACAATATTGTTAAAAATCATGAGCTGCAATAAATAAACAGCAGAACGAAACACTTAAGTCATTAGCTTGTATCTGTAATGAGTCGGGATGGGACGATAAACAATAATATCGTTTATCATTATAAAAACAATTGACAATAATCATCGGTGGGACATTTGATATAATTGTGATAATCGCCAATAAAGATAATCGGCATTGTATCACCAGAATGTGCAGAAAAATGCTACTGAACCACAGAGGAGTCGACGGAGGGGCAAAGGCGTCTGTTGTCCCAGGTCCCAGGATCTTAGGGTCCCAGGATCGTGAGGCTTCTTGACCCAGGCCCCCAAATTTCTGTCGAGGGCCCTGTTTATGAATAATGTTCTCTGTTGTTTTTCACTAATAACAGTACAATTATATATAAAAGTTGTTTAAACATGCAACTTATTCATAACATTAAAATTATAATTATTCATATCCATAACATTTTTAAACTGCAACAGCTTTAATCATGATATAATCGTTAATCGCCATTATTTTTGGCCATGATAATCGCGACACAAAATTTCAATATTGTCTCATGTCTAGTAATGTAATTAAATACCTTTAAGGTTTAAATCTTATCATATAGCCAAAAAAATTACCAAAAACGTCCCAGTAGTGCAACAAAAAAAATATAGATGATAAATTGACCCCAAAAAATTATTGTTCCAGCTTTTATATAGTACCACAAAATAAATAAATACATACATACATAAATGAATAAATAAATAAATAAATAAAATGTATTAATTAATTTATTTAAAAAAATGAATTAATTAAACCGAAAGATACCCAGCCCTTCTTCTGATAAATAGCAATTGCTTGGTCGTAAATGTAGCTATTGAGTGTGCTAAAATTGCAAGAGTCTGAAATATGATGATATAATATACACAAAAAGTGTGACAAAAAATAAAAGTCACTCAATGTCAGCGTCCACCAAACCACATCACATCATCATACGTCATAAAACCAACACTTTGTAATCTGTGGTTCTAATAATAATAATTTAAAAAAATGTAACTGAAAAAAAGGAAATTAACCATTTGAAAATAACTTTACTCCTGTCTCCATAGAGCAGGCATAACAGCAGAAGAGAATGTCATTTGTGTGAGAGAAAATCCTATTGCAAATGTTGGATCAGGAATGCACACATCTTCAAATTATACCCCTGGATGACAACAGGGCTGCTCTGCTCACATACGGCCCACATTACATATCTGCAAAGTTGGAGAGTGTTCATGGAAAAGCCTCTAAGGGTCGGACCAGGCTTGTAATTGAGAACAAGTAAAGCAGATGCCAGGGAAATCAGCTCTCGTGAACTCTGTTTTTGGATTGTTCCTGAGTAAATTATGTGAAAACCAAGGAGGATTGATGCGACGTTCCTAAACAGAAGAGCCCACTAATATCTTGCTAAGCTAATTTACAAAGCAGAATTTGGAGGAGCACTCGAATAGTTAAATGATATCTGGATCTTTTCTCTAATTGGGCTAAAAGCAAATGAAGTGTTGGGGTGGTTTTCTAGCAGTAAAAGTCCCCATAAAACTCTTCAGCAACTTCTGTGATTGGAATTTAACAAAAATATCAATGTGGTTCCTATTGAAATGTGGTTAGATGGAATTAGTCCAGAACAGAGGTAATATGGAAATTGGGGAGTCAGTGTTTTGGACAGAGCCTCAGAGGTACAACAAAAAACGCAAAACAAGCTAATCTGGCCTTTGATTCAAGTTGCGACCAGGAACAAAATGGTCACAAATGAATGTTATTATGCATTGCCAAGCTCTTAGGACATGCAGGACAAAAGAAGTGCATGACGATAGGAGAAAGATAAATTGTGGCCTCCAACCAAAGTAAATGATAGAGTACGGAGATAAAGTGGTGGTTGGGAAGAAAGAGAAAAGAACAAGAGAAACATATGGATGTAATTGAAGTGATGATGTCATCTCAGTCAGGTTATCAGGCCCCAGGCACAGCCGCTGTGGTGTGTGGTGCACAAAACATTTTCTATCCTCTTAAAACCAAGACGAACAGTGTGCACACACTACAGGGGGCAGTGGAAGCCAACAAGATGATAGACCCTCTGTAAGAAGCAACACTTCACCATCTATGATTACTAAATCAACTTGAGGTAATCATGTTCACATAAAGCGCCAGAGTATGTATTCAGACATTTGGGATTTGGACACACACACATATAGGCTCTGTCCTTCCCATCAGCCTCTTTGGCATGGCTGCACAATGACCTCATCTGGAATGGGCTGAACTCCAGTAAAAAAACACAAACACACACACTGCTCTCTGGCCCGTACAGCTCCTTCCTTATAAGGACGTGCTGATGATGTCATGGGCGCCACCGACTGCGAGTGAGACTCAGAGTGCAGAGTACTTCACATAACGTTGAGTTTTCCACATGGAAGGTCCACATCACCAGGAGAGGTGAGAGCAGAGACAGGATCTTCTTGGAGGGTGTAAGACTTATAGGAGCAACAGCAGAGGTAAGGATGCTTTGGAAGAGCACAATATCAATACTATATGCAACTTCTCATTCAAAATCTGGAAACTACTTTTTTTCACAAATTGAGTTAAAAAGTAGCATACAGTTGCAGTTTCATATTAAACCATGTTCTTAAAGTGAACTTTTTAAGCTAAAAAATAAAACTCTACAACTGTAATGTGATTGGATCTTTCAATGCAGTGTCGGCTGTTGGTGTTGCAAATTCAAAATCAGTGCATACTATAGGAGGCAGGTGATTTTCTGTAACAGCTTCAGAGGAGAATGGTCAAAAGATATGAAAAACACTTTTTCACCTACCAAATGAAAGTACTTTTCTGTAAAAACGTATAACGATCATCACAATTTACCACATATATGTTACCAAATGCCCATCTTCAGTGAGCATAGTGCATACAGCTATAAGTCTGGATGGAGTGAGAATGGAGTGAGAATGATGTGTTTAAGTGCTCCCATTAGTCCTGCATGTGGTGTGTTGTGCTCATTTGTGTATTTGTACTGTATCCTGGAATGTGTCTAGGGAAAGGTACAGAGTGACAGTGCTTAGTAAATCCAGCCGCAGCCTGTAATTACATCTGGAGCAGGGGGGAATTCCTGCCTCTTGGAGCTGGAAATGATGTGCCATTCAAGGTGCTCAGAAGGAGGGAGATTGGATGCGGCGTCGAGGGTACTCAAGGGTAGAGGAACTTCTTAATTAACAAACACACCCCGCTAAGGGACCATATGCCGCGCTAGTCAAAACATCCCACTGAAAATGACGCTGCCTGGAGAGAAATTAGGCCTAACACGGGTACACATGTATTATGTTACACAGGTAGGTCAGCTAGTACATCATGACAAAACTATTCCCAGTTGCAGAATGCAGCTGTGATTAATATGATTCACTTAATCGGTTGTTTATTCTGGAAATAAACAGCTTAGGACATTATTAGGGTTTAAATTGGGGCTAGTAAGACATGGGATTTATAATGTCCTTGTTTTTCTCTACAGACTCAAGCTCCTGATTGCGAAAGAGACAGAATACCAGCAGATAAAGCAGGAAAGGAATGAGAAAGAGGTGTCCGCGTTGAAAGAAGAACTACACGGGTTGAAGGCGTTTGCTCTGCTGGTTGCAAGGGAGCATCAATTATTGACCGAGGAGCTGGGGGAACATAAAGATCGGGTCAAAAAGTTAACCAAAATCACAGAAAATCTGAGGAGTGGAACATTTTACCTCAGACAGGAGAAGCAACAAGTTAATCAAAGCCAACAGTGCACTATGACAGCAAAGCAGGCTGGACTGGAGGAGAAAAGACCGCTTCTCAGAAAGACAGATGGATTTTGGGAGCTAAACAGCAAAGGTCATAGGTCAGGAGGCCCGGGTCTGATGTCGGAGGTGGAGGTGCTGAGGAGGAGAGTGGTCGAAATGGAAGGAAAGGATGAGGAGTTGATACGTATGGGAGAGCAGTGCCGCGAGCTGGAGCAGAGACTGACAAAGGAGAAAATCAACAGCGGTAATCTCCGGGATGATGTGGATAAGCTGAACAAAAGAATTAATGAATTGGACAGGATTGAGAGTGCTTTGGCAAAGAGCAGACAAGAGTGCGGTGCCCTTAAAGGCAGCCTGGAGAGGGAGAAAGAGGTGTGCAAGACACTGAACGGTGAACTGGACAAACTGAGAGTGAGGCTGAGAGAGTCGGAGGTTTGCGAGGGTCAACTACAGCAAAGTGAAGCGGCCATTAAACAAGACCTGGCCCATCTCCGGTCACTTACTGTAGCTCTAGTAGAGGACAGGAATACTATGAAGGAGAGGCTCAGACAGGCTGAAGAAACACTCAGTAAGAGAAATGAACAGGGCAATTTGGCAATGACGCCCAATGAAAAGCTTAGAGAGGAGAGGCAACAGGCTGCAAGGTCCCAGGCAGATTTACAAGAACGGATTAAAAGCATCGCTAAAGAAAAGGATGAGATTCGTGCCAAACTCAGAACAGAGGGCGAAAGGAGTAGTGAATTAGAGGCTAAGCTGTCCGTTATGAAGAGACGGCTGCAGGTTTTGGAGAACAGGAGAGAAAAAGAAGAGAAGAGAGAGAGTGTCAAGTACGGCTCAGTTCCAAACAACTCCAGCCACCAATGCCAAACGCAAAACAACAAAGTCAACGAACTGAGCCAAGAGTTAGAGCGGTTGCGAAAAACCCTACAGGACAAAGAGGTCTTAGAGGGGGCACTAATGAAAATGGAGGAGGACTATGAGGTTATGGAGAGAAAGTTCACAGAGGAGCAGAGAAGGACACAGGTTTTGGCACAAGAGTTAGAAGTAGCCAAATGTGAGGTGGCAAGGTACCAACAGGCAGAGAAGGAAGAGACCAACCAGGAACACCAGCTCCTGCAAAGGCTCCAGCGAGAGCAGGTTAAGTCAAGGCTTTTGACCAGAGAATTGGAGTCACTGAAGGAGAAACTGCAAAGCATGATGGGAACAGAGGACTCAATAAGCAAAGTACAAAACGACCACTCGACTCTGCAAAGGAAACTGACACAACAGGAGAACAGGAACAGAGAGCTGGCAAGAGAAATGCTAGAGCTGTCCGATGAGCTGAACAGATATAAAACATGTAGAAATCTGCCAGTATGACACCAATAGATTTGTTATGTTACGCCAAACCAAGGAAGTTCAAACTGACCCAAATGACTTCCAGTACAGCGCTTCAATATCACCAAACCAGGATGAAGACAAGGATGAAGAGGACCCAAACCAAAACACAGAGAGCTCATCTCACGTCCAAAATCTCAATAACCTGAACAGCGCTAACAACAATATTAGCGTGTACAGCAACAGCGGGCCTGGTGGTGTAGATGCCGTAAATAGAGAAGTGATGATGCTGACCCACACATCAGGTCAGCCCTTGCATATCAAAGTCACGCCCCATCACATGCTCAACACGGCCACACTGGAGATCAGCAGCCCCTCGTCAGATGTGGCTACTTCTTACACCAGCACTGCAGTCATACCAAACAGCCCTGGCCAGTCTAAGCAGAGGATCACCATAATTCAGAACGCAAACAGCAGGAGCCCCCCTTCCAGTCCAGACCGCACCTTATCACTCAGTACGTCTCCCATAGCTAGGGTTATGAGCCCAAACTCTTCTCGATCTGTAACACCAGAGCAAAACTCTCCCATACAAATAGTGACAGTGAGGACCTGTTCTCCAGAGCTAGAAGCAGCAGGTTTGTGTAAAAGTCTTGAACGTCAGAGCAGCCTGCGTCATGAAAGATCAAACAGTACTGATACAAGTTCGAGTATCAGCAGTTTGGATGACAGCAAGATACATATTCACCTGGGGAGTCCTTACATACAGGGCCTGAACGGAGTGAGCCACAGTATCCCTCATTCTCCAGGCCCGTACTATGTCCGGCATGAACAGAGGACGCAGGTACTAGCAAATGGCTGTCATGTCAAAGGGGTGGGCAAGATAACAAGCAGCATCACAATTTCCCCTGCGACTTCTCCAGTCTCACACTCTTCAAACATAACAGTTAGTGGACTGTGTGACTAGTATCCAAACACATACCATGTCAAAATGTTTCTACTTGTTTCTATCTAAACCCAGATTTTATTTTATGGTTGTATAAGCCCTTATTTGTGCAACATGCGTAAAGACAGCATTTAAGTTGACTAAATGAACCACCATAATGCAATGTTAATCATGATTTCCATGAATGTTTGGATTTATAATTAAAGATTACGTTTTTAACATATGAAGCAATGTTTATTTTTTCTTCTCCTCTGTATGCATGCAACTCCCATTGGCCAACGTTCAAATTAGTTTAATCTTTTTGCAAACGTTTTGCAAATAATTAATATATAAGACATAAAGATTTAGTATCAGCTAAACACAGGTTTAAAAAAAATCTAGCTACAAACATATTCTATGTACAAATCTAACTCATTAAGAGGTAAATCACATAGGCATAAATTGACAGAATATGCTCCTAATTCAATTTCTGCAAGAAGAACAAGCCATCCATGTAATTAAATTAAATGCGTAACTAAAGTTGCCTTGCCAACATGTCCCATGACTAATAACCTTACTGCCCTCTGTTGGTTTTCACAGTAGGCTACATGTGCAAAAACAGGCAGACAAATCTACTTATTGGAAAACTCTACCCTGCTTATTAATCAGATTAATTATACTTTTCAGAAAAAGCACCCAGGTTACATTCAATGCTGGTCCACGTCCATAACACGATAAGAGAGTGAAAAACATTGATACTCGTAGGTAACAGACTCAAAACAGAAACACGTGTTACTCCTGTGCATCATGCTAACGTTAGCCTAGCTTCAACATAACACAACATCACAGAAAACCATAACTACAAGAATGATGTCAACATTAAATCCCTAACCTCAACAATTAACTCATTTAACTCGTTACAAACATTCTTAGGTTTGGTGAATACATTTTGTGGATAGCACGCATACTGTTTATGATGCTACTATGCTACATGCTAACAGTATTTTTCAACTGATCGGATTTAACAACTTCAAATACGGACAGCGATGTAAAGTAACAACATACCGGAGTCTCCCTCATGGCTCCACCACTCGTCTCCCAAATCATCGCCCATGTTTGCAGTAGTTTGAGCAGTTGTGACAGTTTGTTTGACTCTTTGACTGTTTTACTGTTTGTGGATGGAGGTCTGCTGAGGCGCGTTCAGGAGCATCACGTAAAGCAAATACTCATATTAAACAAACACTCTTCTGTCTTTTGGCTGTATTTAAAATCGAAATTTTGCTTTTTATGTTTTGTGTGTACAGTGTGAAATCTATTTAGAGAATTTCCGAGTAGTAAATACAAGTTTCTCTTTAAATCTCTCCTTAAATGTTAATTTTATGGTGATTTTTTGGAATTATTTATGTTTTGATTTGTATTGTGATTTGTCTTTCTTATTCTGTAAATCACTTTGAATTACCTTGTGTACGAATTGTGCTATACAAATAAACTTCCCTTGCCTAAATCCAGTTGCTTTTTCATCCAGTCTGGGCAATGCGCATACAATTATTTAGACATGTATTGCAAAATAAATAAATAAAAACAAATTAACAACAGCACCAGCCACCATGCATACAGCCTGCAAGCACTGCACTCTGCACTGGCCACTGACTTCCACGACAGGAGACAGGAGATTGGGGTATAGATCTACAGGACTCTCTGATATTGTTCACTTTGATTTTGATGCACATAGTTGACTCATTTTGGGCATGGATCTTTTCATCACACATTTGTGCAGTGTAGCCCGGGTCTCCATCAGTAGGACGCCCTGCTGTGTTCCCCCTCGCCTTTGATGTTGAAATAATGAGAGCATGATTTAAGGAAGAAATATTTTTGTTTTACATCATTCCATCTGCACTTATCTGTGTTTTCTAGTAAGCCACAAGGCACTATTACTGTTTAAATGCCACTGTTATGTTATTTATGAGGCTTTTTTAACAATAGGCACCCTGCTAGGTTATTTCCCCACCATTTAATCAGGAAAGTCCAATTTTAGATTATATTGGTTCAATTGTGTGTACATTTATCCATCAGCCAACACCTCTTCTTATTGTTGCTGCTAATTGGAGTCTCATTTCAAACCTTTGGAATGGCATTTCTGTAAATTCATCATAGTCTGTGACAGGCAATATGGCGGAGGAGGTAATCACATGTTCTTTGTATGTTCCCGTTCCTTGTCATTACAGATGGACAAAATAGAAGAGAAAGGAGTAGAGTGTATCTGGCATAGTGTCCTCCTTTCTGCAGCTGTCTGAAGGAGGGACAGGTCCTCTGAGGCTAATTGTATGCTCTTTGAGTCAAAATAACATGCTTTGACCAAAACAGAGTGATTACAGGCAAATTATAAAGGTTTTACAATGCCATGTTGTATGATTACGGAAAAAAAAAAAATCAAGACAAGAGAGAAGTCATCAAGTCAGATTATTTTCAGGCGCTCCAGTCCAAACGCAGCTGAAAACTTAACATCTTAACTTTGGATAGATTTAGCCCTATTACATATTTCACTTTCAGTTAACAGATGGATAGAGATATTCTATAGTTCTGGTCGTTGTGTTAACTACAAGAAAAATATAATCCTCCTCTTGTGCAGTTTCTTTAATTCTGCAACTAAACTACCTTGCATCACAGAGAAAACTAAAACAGAAATGATCAAAGTTTTCAGAATGAATGAGAATGGTTGGCAAAGCAGAGAGATGTGATAGTAATTAAAGGCAGGCAGCTGTCTCTTTGGGGCTCTGTTATTTCACACTGATGGGTAATGTGTTTATTTGTTGTTAACAGATGTTCTTCACTTCCTTATTTTAATGATCAAGACATTTTATCTTTCATCTGTTGAGTGGAAGCAAGAGAAGACTTTACTGAAAATGATATAGGTTGACTGTGTCTGTGTCTTATCTGAGCTTCTTTTTGACAGAGTTTTCTGAGTGCCAAAAGTGAGGATGCATTTCCACTTTCACTATGTCATCAGCATTTAGAACCGAGGAGCTGCCTATAGACCAGGGGTGGGCAAACTACGGCCCGGGGGCCACATACGGCTCGTTGGACTTAGTAATCTGGCCTGCCGAACGTGACCAAATTATGCCGCATTTCAGCTACATCAACCTTGTATTAGTCTCTTATTCTCTTATCAGCCCTTCTGCAAAAATGAGCCTATCAAAGAAAAGAAAAGTGGACAGTGAGCACCAAGTGTTTAATACGGAGTGGACAACAACATATTTTTTTCAGCAAAGTTCGAGCAAAGTACCAAGGCTGTTTTTGCTGCCATTCAAATTAGCAAGAGCGAGCAAAACTTTGTCTGAAGGCAAGTTTATAAAAGAATGCATTTGTACAATGAGCCTTTGCTACATGTTACAAATATATATATATATACCCATTGTGGCCCGTGTGTCAGAAAGTTTGCCCACCCCTGCTATAGACAATATCTTCAGTAGTTTATTTTATTTGATTTAACTTTTAATAAATCAGGAGGATATATTCTGTAAATATACAATAGTGAGAGGTGTAAAGTAAACTATAACCAAATGCAGCTTCGGACCAAGTTACCATTCATCAGGTACAGTTTGAGCCATAGCATCAGCAACTTGATATTTAACTATTGCATAAAGTTGTGCTTACAGCTTCAGTTATTCACTACTTACCTCTGAAAGAAAAAGGGAATATATGCTTCGATGATCCAAAACAGCAAGTACACATCTGTGTGCTTTGTTTGTTGACTCTATGAGGTTCTTGGTTAAAAACTTTTCATCCCCCTCAGTTAATGTCATATCTACAGGCCTATTGTTAATGGGCCCCAATTGTTCATGAGGTATTTCATGTTTAATTAAGTCTTATCAGGGATTTAAACTGGATCTGGTGTTTCATAGAATGCACCACATCTGCTGATGTTAGGCCCGTTTTATGAAGACTACTCCACAGCTTCAATACTAACACAAGGGGACGCTAGATGAAGTGAGCCTGCAGGAGAACGCACTTTGATTTCATTCGTTTCATTTTAGTTGTGTCATGATAGTTTAGATCTGTACCAACAAAAGTGGTGGTTTGATGGAGAGAAAGCTGCAGAAAAAGGTGAAGGTAAGAGTCAGCCTTTTGTGATATTTGTTGCAGATGCAAACCTCCTGCAGGTGATATTAAGGCTGCTGCATGTCATTCAACACAGTGATACCCCATTACATGAGTCGAACTAAAGCCAAAGCCTGGTTTATTTGGACAGTCCAGGTTTGTCAAAGCCTCAGTTTCATCAAAGTGACCAGAGTTTGCGGTGAGTTGCTGTAGTAACAACCACCAGGCACAAATCTGCTCGGGACCAAGAGAACTGTCAAGATTTTTCTTAGTTTTGTTACAACGAACGTCTAAAGAAAGACTTTAATCAAAAGTTTCAGCACATGCACTCCTCCATCTGTGTTTAATCCGCTTGTCTCCGTCTGAAAACAGTTTAAAAATGACTTATGAGACTTTTAATGACCACAGCGCGCGCTCCCACGCACTGGACGCACGTGCGTGGAGCTGCTCTCATCAAAAAGGCACAAATCAGATAAAAGTTATTTCATTAAACTGACTTTGCACATGTGGCTGTTGTGAGGGGCAGCGCAGGTTTTAGGCACTCACACAGACTCTGGTTTGGACTCTAAGATGAACCTGTTTTCATTGGGTTTTGGCTGTGCGCTCCTTCATCACGTCTGTCTCTCCTCTTCCTCCTGTCTCTCGCTCCACGTCAAACCCAAATCGCGCTTCAGCAACAGCTTCACTTTACAGCTTCACTTTTACGCACGTAGAAGAAGGAAGAGGCCAGGAAACTCTGTCCTCTGCATTAACCAGACTGCGCACTGTGCAGACAACCTCCTCTGCAGCCGAGCAACAGAGAGAAGGAGAGGAGAAGAGAGAGAGAAGAGGGAGAGGGAGAGGGAGAAGGAGAGGGAGAGAGGAGAGGAGAGGAGAGGAGAGGAGAGGGAGACAGCAGGGGGAGAGAGGAGGGAGAGAGGGAGGAGAGGAGAGAGGGAGAGAGGAGAGGGAGAGGAGAGGAGGGAAAGAAAAGGAAAGGAGGAGAGGGGGAGAGGTAGAGTAGAAGAGAAGGAGAGGAGGAAGAGGGGAAAGGAGAGGAGAGGGAGAGGAGGGAGAGAGGAGGGGGAGGAGGGAGAGGAGAGAGGAGAGGAGGGAGAGAGAGAGAGAGAGGAGGGGGGAGGGTGAGAGGAGGGAGAGAGGGGGGGAGGAGGGAGGGGAGAGGATGGAGAGGAGGTGGAGTCGCGTCTTTCTTCTCTCCTTGGATCAGAATAATCGAAAAAGTTCCGTGTTCCAAATCAAACTATTGTCCAAGCGCAATAGGGCAGCTTAAAGTTCAGACCTGACCATAGACTGTATTTCTTCTTCTTTTATACAGACTATGGGCCTGACTGATCTTTGGTCTGACTCATTCTTATTTCTTTCATGGAACGACTTGAGAATTACACTGTTTTTGATCTGTTCTAATGTTGTTCTTCATCACAAACAGACCTGGAGTTGTGTTTTGTTTCATTCTCACATATTTAATACACAAACCTGCATATTTAGGCTGAGTTTTTCTGTTCCACCTTGTGATGTCATCATGTGGTAATACAGGAAGTGCTCCACTGTGTTTTTAAACTCCACACACCTTCACTAGAATCATGTGGATGATTTCAAACCTGGAATTGGCATCTCTACTGAACAAAAGGTAAAAGGAGCTGTTAACTTGAAAGCTACATCACAAGAACTGAACAGATCATTTTGAGCGGTGGAGATGTGGACAGACTAATAATAAGGTGTTACTCAAGCATGTGTGAATGAAACAAAACACCACTCCAGCTCTGTTTTTGAGGAGGTGACGGCATTATAACACGACATAAATCTCACAAGCGTCAGTTTGGTGTAATACAGGACATTTAAGCTGGAGATGGAGCGAGTTTCAGATCAGGATTTCAGGATAAGCCTGGACTTGTTAAGCGATGCAATACGTCTTTAGTGCAGATCCACGTGTTAATAAGGAAGCAGTAAACAAGTAATGGAAACTTAATTGTTCAAAAATAATGTGAATGTGGAGAATGAATATGAGAACACAGTCGCTACTTGCCATTTTGTGAATAGTGCTCATCAAGGTCAGCACGTTTGTAAGGTTTGGCCATGGACGGGTTTGGCTGATGTATTGTGACCAACCAAATAATGACACAGTTTCAGCTGGAGGACACAACCACAGGACAGGGGCCCTAATAATAACTCTATGGAGGATTCACTATTTGGGAAAGAAATATCTACATTTATAATCCACATATGTAGAAGCTTATCAGTATTTTTTAGGGACTGGCTCCACAAACTGGCCTCATTAATCTTATGGCTAAAAGTACTTCACTTTAGTGCTGAATAATGGCACTTCCTGAGAAAGTCGACCCTTTTTTTTGTCTTGTCTCAGCGTTTGTTACAGAGACCATATTAAGCAGGTCAAACCATTGTTCTACCAATTCTAACCTCCTAATTTCAAACTAGAGATTTCAGATGTGACATGAACGCAACTTAGATCCAACCTTGAGCTCTTAAAAACTTTTTCTCTTAACGTCTCCGAGCCACAAAGTCGGTTCCAACAATATTCATGAGCACCTGGCTAAACCTGACCTGCTCGGAGATGTGAAGCAGCATTAGGCGCAGTGTTATGACATTTTGACTTATATCTGTGAGACCCACAAATCATTATTTATGCTGTTTGGTAGAGTGTTCAGGAGATAAGATATCTGCCTTTTCTCGTGTTGTTGTCAGATGTAGAAGATGAGGCGTGTCGGTTTACAGACGGCTCTTTGGCTGAGCTGTGGAGGAGGACGAGTGTGGGACAACCTCGATCAGAAGTTGTTTTCTTCTCTTGATCGTCTTTTGTCGGCTGATGATGTGGATAATGGTTGATTTTTGGCGATTTGCGGTTCTACATGTATGTGTATGGCATGTTTAGAAGTTACCATGGTGACACAATGACACACATTAGCAAACACATCCAAAAAAGTTTTAGAAAAGGTTTCAAGAAAAAATACAAAATGGACAGCACATTTTCAGGAGGCTGTGATCAACCTGAGTGTTCCTGGTTCTGTTTAGGTGTTTGATTTTGTAAGAAATGTTCGTTTCTGGTGTAAGCGTCAAAGAGAACAAAGAGACTGAAACATGAAGTCAGAAGGGTTTAATGAGGACCACACAGTTAAAGTGAACAATGACTCTCCAGAAAGGACAGGTGGAGAGCCCTGAGATGTGCATGTGACAGCTTTTATAGGGTGTGTGTGTGTGTGTTTGTGTGAAGCGGGTCTTCTTCTGGTCACCATGGTGTTACACATTGAGAAACTTTAGGCAAAGTCGAGCGAGCTGAGTGTTTTATGACCCTCTCAAAGTGGAGCTCACACATTCCTGAGACGTGGCTTTAACGAAAATGACCAGAACACAGCTGTTATCTTTTTGTCCACAGTCCTTGTAATGTCCCACACTGGTCTCCATAGCGTCCTGATGATCCCCCACGCTTCCATATCCACGTGTTATTTACCTCAGCATTAGTAAATCAAGATACTAGTTTGGCGTAGTGCTGCACTGCTACAAAAGAAAGGTGCGAGACTAACTGAGGACGTGTTTAACAGCACAAATCAGCGCACCTGCTCTGGTTAAAGTCTAATTTGAGTAACAGAGCTTCAGACAGAGCAGTACATACAGTTAGCATCACACCCCCAGGAAAGATTGATGACATCAGCTGCAAGGTATCAGAAATAGTGTCCAAACATTATATTCACCTCTGACTGTGCTTTAATCAGCAGTATACATTAGATTTTAGTCCATTATGAGTTATTTTGTATAATCAAGTTCATAAAATGGATGTTTGTTGAGAGCATAGACGAGATAAGAACAAATCTGTTTTTATTATCGATCAAGAAAATGTGGAATATGTAGAAACGCTGTAGGCTGTTTTGTACAACTTTAGTTTTCAATTTAACCCTAGTTTTTATTTGGAGTATATATTTCTAAGCTGCATATGCGCTTTGTGTTTAAGAAAGTTTCTTGCAGTTGGAACAAATCACCTCTTGACACGTCTGAGTGGGCACATAATAAAGTACATTCAGTATTCACCGGAGCACTGTGAACCAAGGTGAGATGACATTTTTTCTTTTTGCCTCTAATTACTTTGACCGTTGTCAGCTGCAGCAGTGACAGCAGCGTTAAAGGGCTGAGGAGGGCTGTCCACGCAGCTGGGAGAACGCACACACACACACACACACACACACACACACACACACACACACACACACACACACACACACACACACACACACACACACACACACACACACACACACACACACACACACACACACACACTTTTGTTTACATCACCAGAGGGACATGGAGGACCAGAACAAGGTGAGGTGGACTTCTGTGTAGTGCACCTGTCACATAGGACCTTGGTGTCTAGAATATGTTAAAGCTTTGACCTGCTTAAGAAAGAACATGGCAGTTTGGATCGAAAGAACACCTGTGATGCTGAGTTTTTGTATTTCTCTGCATTTCAAAAGTGCCTTTAATGCATTAGAAGTGAGAAAGATGCACAGCCTCCAGATACAGGAGAACTGGAGGGATCCTATGACTGTGGCAGTGTGTCTCAGGCAGCCCCAGTGTCCACAGCTGATCTATCAGCACTCTGGCCTTACCCCGGTACAAGAAGGTTGTGGGTTCTACTCCCACTGGGCAGTGTAGGGCGTTTCTGTGCATAGTTTAGTTCTGTGTGACTTTTTCCTTTGGCACTCTAGTTTACCCCAAGGCTGCTTAACTGGACTTTTATAATATTTGTGGTAACTTTTTTCAAGCTATTTAAGGCAAGACACTGCAGGTGAATAGAAAAAAATCTGAAATTTAGGGATATCAATTTGAAGAGAGAGAAAAAAAAATGTATTACAAGTTTTTGATCATGTTTCCATGTCATTTCACATGTAAAAATACCAAAATGGACCATTTTGGTGACATTTGAATCTCAACTGGAGCCAGGTTTAAATGTCTTGCTTAATTTTGTTTTCATATTAGATACTAAAAATATACAGAGGTGAGTGTGGATATCTTTAGTATATGAGTAAATTGAATCTCACTGAAAAGTTACCTAAAAATTCAAATTTCACCTCATTGTTTAGAGTTAAAACTTTAATAAATCAGACTTGGAATTAGATATTTTAAAAATCCTTCTGTCTGTTCTTGTCAAAATCTTGTTAAATACCAGATTGTAAAGCTTGGTGTGTGTAGGTGCTACTTTAAGGGGTGATCCTTATCCCTATGGGGGAAATGCATTTGGAGAAAACAGCCGTTGAAGTTACAATGTCCCATATAACTCTAGAGACACAAGTTGATTGAACATCTTTCGCTGCAGAGTGGACAAATGCTTTGTTACCACATGAAAGCTTATAGTTTAAGAGACCAAAAAACGAAAAAAGAAGTGTCTTCCCTTATGTTAAAGCCATAACTTCTACTTCCACACCTCACTTGCTGCCTGTTTTTTATTGCAAAGCCTCCACAGTCAGTGTTTAAGTCACAAAAGGGCTGTAGACTCCCATAATCCTCTGCAGTGCCCACGTATATCACAATATATCACCAGCGATATGACACGGCCCAGTCCTATTGGAGAGAAGAGGCTGCTGAGTTTGGAGCTAAAAGCAGACAGTCGAATTTCTGTCTTGTTCAGATCTGGAGATACCTGCTGCTTGTTAGTCACTCTTTCACACCCATCAAAGTTAGTATTAGTGGATTAAATGCAGGTTTTTGAAAAGGCCAAGTGTCTTGCATGTCTGCTGCCATCATAGCTCGTATTAGACCTGACATTTACACAGTTTGATTTACTCCCCTGTTACAAGCTTCACTATTTATGCTCCCTGTTGTGGAACCATCAAATCAGACATTTTGTCTCATCTCTTGCTGCTAAAATGTATGGAATTAGTGCACATTTCTAAAGTAGTCCCCCAGTAAATGAAGTTGATTAAAGTGTCTAATTAGTAAATTGGCTGGTGGTGATCGTTACAATCCAATACTGATAGGATCTAGTGAACTGTACATCGAAGGCTCTTTATTCACTTTATTCGAGAAGCTGCATTGAGCACCGCCATCGTCTTTGGGATTATATTATTTTGCATGTGTCTGCCGATCTTGACAGCAAATGAGTTCTTTAGGGACTACAATGCTGATTTTAAACGTCCCAGAGAATCGGTGCAGTGTTGACTTGTTGGTTACATGAAGAACATATCACACAAACCTAGTTTATGTCAAATTTTAGCTGCAAAACCTTCCCCAAATTCTCCATTGGAATGAATGGGATTCCTGCTTAACTGGAAGTGAAGAAAGAAAGCGTGGTTTAGGAGCAGGATGAGGTCACTATTCTAATAAAAAAAGTCTCCATTTCTATCTAAGGTCATGCTCATGGAGGCTTCATGAATGCAGTATTTTAAATTCTGCTTCTTGTTGTTCTTGTTGTTGTTGTTCTTCTTGTTCTTCTTGCTCTTCTTTTTCCTCTTCTTGCTCTTCTTGTTCTTCTTTTTCTTGTTCCTCTTCTTCTTCTTGTTCTTGTTCCTCTTCTACTTCTTCTTGTTCCTCTTCTTCTTGTTCTTGTTGTTCTTGTTCCTCTTTTTCTTGTTCTTCTCCTTGTTCTTGTTCCTCTTTTTCTTGTTCTTCTTCTTGCTCTTGTTTCTCTTGTTCTTGCTCATCTTCTTGCTCTTCTTGTTTTTATTGTTCTTGATCTTTTTGTCCTTCTTCTTCTTGTTCCTCTTCTTATTCATCTTCTTGCTCTTCTTGTTCTTCATCTTGAACTTGTGCTTGTTCTTCTTGTCCTTCTTCTTGTTCTCCTTCTTCTTGCTCTTCTTCTTGTTCTTCTTGTTCTTCATTATGTTCTTCTCCATTTAACCATATGTAGCTCGCTGTGTAAATAAATAAAAATGCTGTAAGTTTATCTAAATCTGCCATTGTTCACACTGCACCAACTGTATCTTGAACGCAACAATGTCCATTTTCTCCAAGTGTCAAAGGATGCACATAATTATTGGCCTGTTGAAGCCTCACTCTGCTCCAGCACACGTCTATGTAAATAAGTAATTACTCCTGAACGTACAAGCTTAGCACCATCTCGCTCACAGGGGACCGTAAGTCAGAAAATGAAAGCATGAGGAGAAGTCAACAGGGAAGTGCGCAGAGGGGAGTTTGACTTGGAGCAAAGCTGTGCCAGTGCGGGCCATAAATAAAAGAAGAAAAGAATCATTTGGGTTGTAGAATGTAAGAAAATCAAAGTCAAAACCTAGCATTCAAAACCCCGTCCTTAAAAGAAATCTGCATTCATTAAAAGGCAAAGCAACATGGATATAATAATGAGTATCCTGTAGGTGCAGCACTGAGCAGTGGCTTTGCATGGCGTAAATGAGGCTGGGGGAGTCCTCGGGGAGACCATTAGCCCCTCACTATGGACAGCAGTACAAGTGCATATGTGCAGTTAACAGTGTGATCTGATCAAGGATTCTCTGCTCACATCAGCTCTGCTCTGACATTCTCTACATGTGCATTAAATGTGGGTTGGCTGTAGGTTGTGTAGTGTTTGACAGACATTCGTAGCATAATTTCTCCACAAATCAACTTGAGTCCATACCCGGGCAGCTCATTGTGTCGCACTTTATTTCATTATGTAATGTTCTGAGAGCCTTAGCCAACTATTTGTGTTAAATTTTGCCCTAGAAGAAAATGGTGAAATATGTGCAGTAGCTCATCCCAAAATCCCAATTTGAGGAGATTAGTTTTCTTCTTGTCCAGAATTTTCTTTCCCACAGAGTTTGTCAGAACAGCAAGCTCTGTGAAATGGGTGTGAAGAGTGGAGAATGAAGTTTAGCAATTTGTCAGAGCCAGAAGTGATCTTCCAACACTGAAGCTGACACAGAGCCGGCAAACCTCTCACCAAACCCCTGCGCCGTACTGCAGGCCTTACATTCTTCTGTTGGTCGAAGTAGGTGCCCTGTTTCCTTTGATTATGAAGACGGTTCTTTCCTTATTCATTTGTCAGGGACCATGTACAAATTCATTAATCTTACAAAAGTACCAGCTTTAACTCCTGCTACTTTCCATGTGCAGGTGAATACTGAATGTCCCTCGTCAGGTGAACACACATTAAAAATACACTTTTCATTACAGTGACATTATAAGACTGACGGTTTATCATTAACATTAGCCATAAAATATAATAAAATGTCCCCATGTCCAATACAATGTTTCCTACAGAAATTATTGATTAAATTATGATTAAAAATCATTATGTGCAGGTTTTTACAGTGAAACAGACCAGTACAAATGAACCAGACTGATGTGGACACACTTCATGATCTAAAATGTGCTGTTTCATATTTCTAGTAAAATTATTAAGATCTACAGATGATTTCAGAGTCTGGAGCTGATTCCACTGATGGAAAAGGCAGACTGCCAAAGGCCGAGATCTTTCTGGAACTATGCAATTCTGTTCACACAGGGCCGAGTGGATCGGGTCGTTTGCTTAATCATTTCTTTCAGGAGGTGAAGCTGCATTTTGAACATTATCTTTTTTCACATGACAATACGACCATGGGCCGTATAGACAACATATGGTTTCTGTCTCTTTTTAACCATAAATAGTTCATCTGTTTCTTGCGCTGGTGCCCGGACAGGACAAGCTCCGATTAGGAAGTGCTAGCGTGTTGCTTTTCACTTTGTTTAATAATGCAGAGTAAGAGGGGGAGGCGCACAATCCTTTGTACAGCAGCAATTCATTTTCTGATCAAGCTGGAGATAGTAACTGCACAGGACACGCTGTGGTTTCTAAAAAGATGTACCTAAGCAGAAAGATTTGTCTTGTCACCGCTCTCCTCAGGTCTATGTAGCTTATTACCATTTAGCCGTCACTTCCTCTGCAGCTGTTTCCCCTGATAACAAATGTGATGTATTTGGAGGCAATTGTAGCAGATGAGAGCACATTAACACATGTACACAGGCTCAGAGCTGCCATGTGATGCCATGCCCAGATAGTCATCTACTACTCATTTATAAATATTTTACTGTTATCATAAAGCCTCTATCATATTTTTTCACTTGAGCTAAAACTAAATCACAGAGAATGTCCCACGAGCCCTTGCTGTTGGCTGGACAATTTTACAAGGAGCCACACAATAGATTTTACTATAGAGCTGTTCTGCTGTCGACGGTGATAAGAAATAGAAGAAAGTCACTGGCAGCAAATCTAAGCAGAAGGGGCTGCTCCATACACTTGTGTTATTATAATAGAGATTCAACAAATTTCTCATAGGGAATATATGTGTATTCTGTAAGGCAGTGGCTCGCAGCCAACTCAGAAAGGGCATTCTTTCTTCCTGAAAATATAATGGGATAACAAGACACAGCATTGTATTATCTGTACTTTTGTAGATCTTGTTGTAAGAATTTTACACAGAAAGTGACTAACGAGGTTTATTTGGGCATAGAACATCCATCTAGGTGGAAGAAATGCTTGATATGTGTTACTAATATACTAATATTACCACTGCAGTGCCTTTAGTAAGATACTTTTCGGTATTTTTTTTTCAAAACCAATACTAAATCTGAACATCTATGCTATCCTTATGCATTAGGCCATCTGTTATGTGCTTGTGTCATCTGCTGTCATATATTCTATCAAATAGTAGGACAAAAACTCATTTAAAAGTACTTCCCTGTCTGTCCCGGCTTGATGGGGAGTCTTTATAGATGATAAAAGATAGTGTGCTGCTGCAGTGGCACACTGTATCTAATCATGCCAGATTAGTTTCTTGGCTTTGAGGGAGGTGAAAATGGAGAGAGCGAGGCTTGGCAGAGACAGTGGAGAAAAAATGATTTTAGGGAACTGAGTGTTTATTTCCCCTTAGCTATAACACTGCGGCTTATTCACAAGGTTACCAGTAGAGGGAGCTGTAAACCTCTCTTTTCTCTTTGAAGTGTGAAGCCTGCACATGTGTGCACATGCTGCATTACTGTAATAATATCCACAAAGTGTGTTTTTTTTTTTTTTTGTAAAATGCCTGGCTGTCTGCGCTGCTTCTTATGGGCTCATTAGTGATTTGTGTGTGGAAACTTTCTCTCTAAGAGCTGTTTACTTTGCTGGAGGTCAGAGCAGGACAAGACCTTGTGCTCAAAGGCAAACTTATTTAAGTGTATTTTTACCCGGCGGGTGCCTGTGGTGAACCAACACTTCACAGGCTGATAGTAGTTAGGGCTAAAGCAGCAAAGTGAAACCACAGTTAGCTTTGGGTTTGCTCATCTCCCATGTTGTGCTTTGGCTAATTCTGTTTCTCTCTTTTTAAAGTTTGCTGAAGAGCCTGTGACCCAGAGGAGCATCTGCGGCCCTCCTCGTTCCCCATATGCCCCGTGCCTTCAAGCCTTGCCCCCAACTCTTCAGCCAATCACTTATTCATCACACACATGAATTAACTATCATCTTTTTTCCACCAACAACCTGGCTAAGTCACACTCTGGCCTTCTTCTGGGGTTGGCACTGATGCTTAGGCTTCACGCACAAAAACTAGAGGCTCATGGGAACTGAGAGCCTTAACACACCATCAAACGCGCCATCATACAAGTGAGTGCACAGAGTACTGTACGACGGGTGACCTAGATTTACCACTGACGTACAATAGTGTATCCACTGAGATATAAAATGAAACTTTTATCGTCTCCTGGTTGGATTGGGAAAACGCTTGTTAAATTCCACAAACTCGATTTCTGTTTAACCATATTTGTTTCTAAAACCTCACCATTACGAGATAAATAAGGAGTTATTATAAAAATACAAGTGCACAAAATGTTCTTATTTTTTTGAATTCTGTTGAAAAGATTTTGTCCACTGGCATAGGAATAATCCCAAATATAATGGCTGCTCCTTAATGACACATTCAGGACAGCTTTTATAGAGCCAAAAGAAACATGGATATTGATGTTTCTTGTAGAACAAAATGGAGAGTGTTGCAACATTATGAAAATACTCAAATACTGTAATGCACGAAGAAAGAAGTGTGCTTAAATGTGTGTTGTGGGCACGTCTAGTTTGAGCATTGATTGTGTAGTAGTAAGACAAAGTACTTCTGACTCTGTGTGTTGTTGGACTAGAATCAACTGGATGACTCAGCCATGAATACTGCAATTATTGTGAGCACTGAAAACTACCAGTCTGAACTAGAAATGGAAAACGCAATCAGCTCGAGCACAGCCACACTCCGTTCATTGCACTGATTATGAGTGTATCATTTGTTCTTTTGTTTAAACAATGTTTTGATTCATTTTGAGCAGTACAAACCTTTGGTGTATATTTGTGTTAAAATTCGACAAAGGCAGAGTATCTTAACTGATAAAGAACAGATCGGAATGGGGCATCAATTACTTGCCAACCTAATGAAATCTTATTGCAAAGATAAGTGTGATTTATGAGCTCGCAGGCAGACTGAGTAAGTTGTTCTTTAGAGTCTTTTGTGAGTTGTAACAGTGGTCTTTTGAATGAATGCTGGAAAAGCCTTGTGTGTATAACCGGTACCACAGTCTTACATGTGCAACAATCCCTAAAAATAATTTGCCAGCTGGTGAACGCTCCTCTCACTTCCCTCGCTGTTGCTGTGTGGCTGCAGCAGTGAGTGGCGGGCGGTCACGTGCGGAGGCATGTCGAGATGTCAGTAGAACATGGAGTACATCTGTCTGAATACATATCGTTTGTAAGTAGCTGATTAAAGGCGCTGTCTGTCTTTTTGTATGACAGTCCAAGGACAGAGTTCAAAGCATGCCCAGGTGTCAGTCAGGCCCTTTGAAGCCTCCTCTTCGTGCACTCTCAAAGGGGAGATGGATACGAGGAGCAGGAGATAAAAAAAACGCACCACGCTTTGCCTTGTTGGATCAGATTGTGGGGAATTAGTCTGCTTAAAGCTACGAGATACACCACTCCCATGTGTTTACGGCTTATAACGTGTATATTTCCTCTCCTAGTGTGTGTGTTATTTGACTCTCCTAAACATGCCATCATCACACCTCCATCAGAGAGTCGAAGGCTGCGGCTCGCGGTGCTCAGAGCCACATTAGCATGGCAAATCTGGCATGACTGCAGTTTTGCCACAGAGCGATTGTGATGGAGTGAATATGCTCACAGTTTGGGCTGCTTGGGGGTAAAGCGGTTTCACCAAAGTGTGTTATCATGTCGCCCCCAGTGGAACCAGCGGGGAGGAAGAAGGTTAGGGGGATGTGGGGGTGGAGCCGTCATGGGGAAGCGGTAAAGGTGCTTTAGGGAGAGAGAATGGAGGTGAAGAGAATTCAAGTTCAAAGCGGCGGAACGTGACTGCAAGCGGCGCTGGGAGGAGCAGCCAAGCAGACCGCGCACGGGGACCGGAGTATGCAGGGAAAGCGCACAGTCACTCCACAGCAAAGACCGCGCACTGACAGCGGAGTAGCAGGGAACGGTCTGCAGTCCACTCCACACCAGGGTTGAGTGCAGGAGGAGGTGACAGCGCGTCGCCTTTATTCCAACCAGGGTTTGAGTCAGAAGAAGGTGACAGCGCCGCCTTTATTGCAATCAGCAATCAGCTCCTCTCCTCCTGTGAGCAGAGAGGGCAAAATCACAGGGAGCAGAGCTGTACCCACCGCCAAACTCAAACAAGGCACATTTACTATTGGAAATGAGAGTCCTCTGTGGGCCTGGCACAAGTAGAGATGGGCCACTAAAAAAAAAAAAGGTTTAGTGTGATAAAAAGGGTTGGCATTTTATATAATCTTGAGAATCGCCAGCAAATATAATCAGCTTTATATCTCCAGAATGCGCAGCAAAAAACTACTTTTTCATGTTTTCTTCTAGATCATTGTTGCATTCACTTATAACAAACTACAATACTCCAACAGCTGTTTAAATATGGAACCTATTCATAATATTACAACGATTCATATTCAGGGAGGGAGTCACACAGGAGGAGCTCGGAGTAAAGCTGCTGCTCCTACACGTCGAGAGGAGCTAGCTCAGGGGTGTTCCAGCATCATCTCAGGATGCCTCCTGGACGACTCCCTAGGGAGGTGTTCTGGGCACATCCCACCGGAGGAGCCCCTGGGGAAGACCCTGGACACACTGGAGGGACTATGTCTCTGGGCTGGCCTAGGACTGCCTTGGGGAGGAGCTCTCACTGGAGGAGCTGGAGGATGTGTCTGGGGTGAGGGGAGGTCTGGGAGTCCTTGCTTAGACTGCTGCCCTCATGACCTGACCCTGGATAAGCAGAAGAAAATGGATGGACTGATGGATTATTCATATCCAGAACAGTTTTGAACCGTCAGCAGCTTTAATCATCGTGATATGTTTATGTACAGTATTTACATTTGCTCCACATCATGAGTCTGATCTTATGTGGAACTGTTGTATTTTTGCAGATTTAAAGTAAAAAAAAAAAAAAAAAAATCGTGACATAATTGCTAATTGCAATTAATTTGGCCATGATAACGTCACACCAAGTTTCTATATTTGTCAAATCCCTTTTCACAATTCCACATTTGGAAGAGTGATATGTTCATAGTCACTGAAGTCACTTATTTGACCCTCAGCCCCAGAAAAACAAAAAGATACAGTCTAGTACAAAGGAAAGGTACACACAGTAAACAGAGAGTCCTCATTTATTGAAGGATAAGTCAATCATTGTGACATGTCCTGTGATATACGGACCCTCCATCTGAGTTCTGCCTAAAACATAAACGAGTTAATTCTGTAGCATTATCCTATCACTTTTTACACTTTGTGAGTTATTATAAGTTGTTAATTTTTTATGCGAGCGGATCCTGGAGTACATCTGTCTCAGTGGGAAAGTTGTGTGCATCTCATTAGCAGTGCACAATCACATATCAAACCAGAACCTTTTCCGGAGGCGGGGGCGTGGCGGACGGACAGGTTTTTATTCTTATTCCATGGGATGTTTTGTCTTTATTGGTCAGGAGAGGTTTTTAAGTGTGAAATGGGAGAAAAGAGTGAGAGACATTCAGTACATATTGATGCTCTGGATGATTCTAAGGCGTAATCACACATTCAAATGGGGCGACAGTGGCTCAGTTGGTAGAGTGTTTGCCCACTTATCTGAAGGTTGGTGGTTTGAACCCCGCTCTCTGCATAAACGTGGCTGGTAGAGGAGTCGGATCCACTGACCCACAGGTTGGCGATGCAATTCTAGCTCTCACAAATGAATACTGTCATTGTGTCCTTGGGCACGACACTTAGCCCACCTCGCCCCCAGTGTCTGTGTACACTGGTGTATGTGTGTGTGTGAATGGGTGAGTGGGTCTTTCTAAAGAGCTTTAAGTGCCTTGGATGAGGAGAAACGCTCTTTAAAAATGTGACCACCATAATGTGCAACTTAATTCAAGTGTTCTGCACTCAGAGGTTTCACTGAGTAAAAATTCTTATATTATAGGATAGGAAAACTGTAAATGTAAATGTTCTACTGTGATGATGTTTGAATATAAGTATTAGACTAGTGTTGGGTCCTTGGTTATGGTTTAACACGGCCTGAATTTCTTCCAAAGAGTGCGTCTCTAGTCTTCACCGTAACAGCTGTGGTTGAGCCAGCAAAATTGTATATTTGGAAATAGTTACTCTGATGTTTTGTTGTGTCGCCATTATCCACTTCACTGTAGTGTTGCTCTGTTGCCCATACAAATCCAAGAACGCTGCTTCTTTCTTACAAATAGCACCCATTTAGTTTCACATTATTCTGCTTCATAATTACAGGCCCAGAAAGAAAATGGTGCCACAGATGGGGGGAGAAAAGAGAGACACATTTGATAAACAGTCTAATCAATTTCAGCTATTAAAGACAGTTGTGGTGGCGCTAGAGGATATTTATTCATCTAGCTACTACTCTCAGCTAAATACATTTGTAGCATAGCTGATGTTGGAGCTGTTTTTTCCCCTCTTGATTATTATAGCAACAAACCAAGTGCCAGGTGTTCGCACTGGCACAGAACAGAAGTCTTCACTACCATTGTCAACAATTAAAGCTTCATCTAAGAAATATCTTGTTTTTCTCGGCAAAGGCACACACTGTCAGCTGCCATGTTTGTCTGCAATAATAAAAAATGAGTCTTTTCTTATCGGGGGCACAGGTGAGGTTTGTACAGTAAAGGTCACTATGGGGGTGAGGTGTTTGTCTTTCACTGACTTCACCCTTCACACTGAAACACTCCCTGAAGCTCACTTGTTTCCATGGCAGCTCTTTCTGAACACTGAAGAATTTTACTATTTGCATTTAATTCATTGGAACTGTTTTTGTTTTGAATAATTTGATCGACCCCCATTAATTGCACAATAAATGGGAAAAGGATAAACATATACATGGCTTCAAGAAAGGAAAGTTTTAAGACTGAAATTTAGGTCTTCCAAGATTTTTAATGAAGCTTTCTCAGATGGGAACAAGCAGTGTGGCTCTTTTTATTAAACCACAGCCACTAAGGGCCCCCATGGACCCACAAAACAAAGAGTGTCATTAAAAATGTATTTGTGGTGAAAGAAACTTGGTCACAGAGGAGAGACTGAACACAAGCTGAGATCAGTGGGCCCGTGAGTGAAGGCTGGACCTGGGACTGGGACACACAGGTCTGAGAACCTCTCCCCAGACGCTCAGAGGCTGTTGGAGCCTTTCTTTACCTGGCTGCAGCTACTACAGAACATAGAAAATAAATAGCCCACTTTTCACGTTTAAAATGTTATTAGAGATGGCAATTATTTCAGTACATTTTAAGTTTATTTAAAATTTCCCCACATGTTCTGTCAAAATGATCGATTCATGTCAGCAGTGTTTTTGCATCCTCTTCCTCTCTGACAGTTTTTGTGGAGCTCAGGCTTTTCAAATGCGTCTCTTTGTGACAGCAGCTCTTCTACAGGTGTCCAGCCTCAGGCAGAAACAAGCCCCCCTGTGGTACACGCTGGAGATGCAATACTGTCACTGCCACTGATCTGGGATCTGCTGCTATTCATGCCACGTTCTCACAAGACAGGCCAGAACTGAGGTACCATCAGTCCTGCTGCTTTAGTGGTCAGTGAGGAATTAGTAGAGGCAATGTGTCTAATCAAATAACACAAAATGTAGAAAAATACATTACATTAAATTCTCTGAGTTTAATGTGATGTCTCAGTCTCAGCCTCAGTCTGCTGTGAGAGTGATCCAGCGTGGCCCCGTCACTGAGCCGTGGATGTGGGGGACATGAAAAGCAGTGCAGAGGTAAAGGATGATTATATCCTGTGTGCTCTGTCATCTCTGAACAGCTCCAGCGACAGGAGCTGCAGTTTACCTCATGAGATACACAGAAAGATATTCATTCTGTGTTAGCCAATTTTTTTTTTAATGAAAAAGGAACATTTATTGTTAATTCCTCCTCCTAGTCAGCAGTAGATACTAGTACATAATGTGAAGGGGAACGAAATAAAGCAATTTGGATCCTCATTAAATTTTTTAGTCTTGGTCTTTTGAAAATTGAACCAACGGCTCCAAAGCAACCTTAATTTTATGCTACAGTAGGTGCAAATTAGTTTCATAAAAAAATATTTTTAATCACACTCAACCAAGTTAATTTGCTGTGTGGTAATTCTCCATGCTGCGCCCCAGTATCACCCTTAGTTATGAAGTAGGATGATTCGTATGATCCCAAAACAAACTGGGATCCCAATTACAGGATCTGATGCATTTGTGTGTTCACTAAATCCACACTCACAGAACTAAAGACAACGGGCACTTTAAATGTTGTAACACATTTTATTAAGTAATCTATTTGAGTAATTATTGTGAATGTTTTTAAAAAAGTGATATTTTAAGTTATAACAATTCATATTTTGTTCCTTTGTGTTGAGACTAAGCCATAGAGGCTTAATTAGGTTTGATGCTTAAGTTAATGGTCCAGGATGAATCTGAGAGCGAATCACACTTTTACCTTTTTGAACTGTGTGCACTGAAGTGTTTTTAATTACACACATTGACTTCTTGGCCACATATAGTAATTTTGTTCAAGTCTGTAATGAAACAATTGATTGACAGAATCATCTGAGAAACAGCAGGTAAAGTAAACACTAAACAAAGTAAACAAATGTTCCATATAACTGACACCGAGGCACTGAGCAGCACCCCCAGCCCGGCCCTCACCCGGCCCTCAGCCCTGTCAGCCCGGCCCCCCGCCCCTCAGCCCGGCCCTCAGCCCGGCCCTCAGCCCGGCCCTCAGCCCGGCCCTCAGCCCGGCCCTCAGCCCGGCCCTCAGCCCGGCCTCTCCACACATGGCCAGTAAGATATAAAGAATACCTCCACTACTCTTATATTGAACCTGACCTCTGTAATAAATGGCTGACAAAAATGTATAAATTATCTGTGGATGAGAGAGAAACAGTTCTGTGTTTTAGTAACTTCACCTGGTCCAAGGCCTCTGCAGAAGTAAAAAGAAAGTTAATATAATTATCTTTTAGAAGCAGTGTATGAGGAGGTGAAAGCTAAATAACTGGACCTGCCAGACTGACCCAGCTGGAGACCTGGGAAATTGAATTGCACCTAAATGCACAGAAAGTGTAAGAGTGAGCTCAGGTCTGCAGAGAGGAGTGTCAAGATTAGGTTTGAGCGAGATAAACAACCCTGAAAAGATAGTTGGGAAGACAGCACAAAGTTGAATCAGGCCAATATAATCGATTTCAAACTACAGAGATTAAGCAAAACATGACGACTGACAGGTAAAGTCTATTACACCCTTTATTATGGACCATTACCACATCTCAGCCACTGAAGAAGTGTCTCGTCTTCACAAACATGTGGTGTTAGATGTAGAACAAATGGTCCAATGGTAAATTTTACTGTCTGTGATGGTCTATGTGTTGACAAAACTGCAGATCTGGTTTAATGTTTTGTGTCTGTATTTCTGTGAGGAATTCATGCAAACCAAAGAGCGTGATGTGACACATGTTCCCACTGACCTAATCCTCTTAGCTCAGCTTAGATGCAGATTCTGGTAAAACGTTTGGCTTGTTAGTTTGTAATAGAATGGATAACTAGAGTGTGGTACTTTTATTAGCATGAATAGGTGCTGTCTGTGACTTCAAAGAATGCCCTTTGTTATGTATTTGCAGACTGTGTTGAAAGTGTGAAGTGTGGTGCAGTTGGTGTCTGTTACTTGGCCACCACATCCAGGCCTGTCCATCATAAGAGAAAGTCCAAGAGAACAATAAAAAGCCCCATGGGAAATATGCCAGCTCTCATAGTTGGCCTTCTGTATGAGATATTGCACTTCCTCCCAGTAGCAGCACATATGTTCTGTGGCTCCGCCTGGGAGAACAGGGGGCAGGCTGAGCCTCCATCTGTCTGGGGATCTGGAGTGGGGTAAAGAGGGGTAGCACTCAGTCCGTAATAACTCCCCTGAAAGAGACGCCAGCTTCACAAGATAGCGCCGCACATAGTTTTTTTTTTGTTTCCGATGTCTGGCTTCAATCTCTGGAGCTGCCATTTTACAGACAATATTTGCCCACAATGGGATGATGGACAAAAACTGCATATGGCCACAGAAAGCACATATGTCTCCAAGCTTTTACTGTAATGACTGCATATTGAACTATTTCCCAACAGTTTTCACTGAAAAAGCATGACTGTATGCTCTGTTTCAGTGTGAATAGTCACTTTGGCGTTCTCCTCTGAGTAACATGTTATATATACATACATATATAGTAATATATTGTGTAATGTGTGAGTTGGTTCACTTGCACGTGTGAACCAGGGGGACTGGCTCTTTCCCTGACAGACACTGACCATCTGGCCAAGTGCTTCAGAGTCTGTAAAGCACTGTAACTCTTATATTTAATGTCACTATTGCCCCACAAATGTATTTTAGTGCAAAATACATACCAAAATATATTTAAAGAGAGGAGGTGTTTATATACACTATGAATTGGACTTTTTGGGACTTTTTTTTTTTTATCTCAGACTGTGCTTCTCCTAGTGTCAGGAAGGAGTTGTTCTTGGTGTCTCACTTGGTCTGGATGTGTGATGAACTGAAGCTCGCAGCTCTTTGTAAGTGCTGTAGTGTATTGTTCTCACTCAATGCTTTATTTTTCTGCACAGGGATTTTTCTTTCATCTGCCGAAGACTCCACTCTGAGATTCTATAATTCAATTACTGTTATTCTGCTATATGCAGTAAGTCTGTTTTATGATAGAACTGTCTTCTCAAAGGTCAAGTTAGATTCTTCCACATTCTTTACGTAGCTCACCTCTCCTGACTCCTCTTCCTGGCAGGATATTTGCAGCTGTGTCTTGCCAGTGAGGGATCAGAAGTTGAGTTCTAACTCTTCAGAAGTCTAAGTAAAGTATAAAGTGTACTGCTCATTTTTGTGCACTGTACAAAGCTGTACGTCCCTGCCAAAGCACTGGTCTCATTGCACAGTTTAAATCTAGTGCTTTGACTTGAACGTGATGACTTTCTGGGGTATGTGTCCTTTGCTTGCACCACAAAACCTTCAATATCTCACCAATCTGCTGTAACTAAGATGGTTCTTTAGTTTGTGAGTGAAGTTTGTGTCATCTAAACCTTTTCACTGTAATAAGGTCAAAAAACATCCCTTAACCTTACATTTACTCTACTTAACCGGTACCGGTACTTATATGCCGTGCTCTCCTTCCTATTTTCCTTTGGCTAGATAAATTGTTGGTCATCTAAAGACATGTTCTGAGCTTCAGTTAATGGACTAAAGGGGGATGTGGCACTTCAATGTAAACAGAGAAGTACCAGTCACCCCCAAAACCCTCTCCATGCAATTCTCTTTGCAGCTGTTGTGCGTAAATCTTTATAATGCTAATATAATAACTGGTTGACTAATTCACTTTTTTGGTTGACTAAAACATCAACAGATTAATGAACCAAAGGGCTAAAGGTCTACAGCCTTATAGCAAAGAGTTTAAACTTCAGCTACATTGAAAAAAGTGGGAATGAGAGGAAGGTATTCGAGCGGACACTGGAGGACTCTGGGAATAATGCGGATGTCATATGCTTCTCTCTGAATCACATATTTCACGTGAAAGCGGCGTTCTGGACATGATCCCTCAGCCCTGACTGTGACACAGCTCATAAACCTCAGGCAGATCTCCACTTTACGTTGGACAAGGCCTCGATATGAGACTGAGCGTGTGCAGCAGAAGTGACAGGCAGAGAGAACCCAGGCTTCAAGAGCACCGTGTTATTAATAACTCATGTGATGTTATTGATCTGTGCAACTCACAAAAAACCAATGAAGTCCAACGCATCTCAGGAAACTCATTTATTGCCTTTTCTAGTGAATGGTGTGATCTGCTAATGCCACAACTGATGCTCCCATTGCTATTGATCGTATGTTACTTTCCACTAACCTGGAGTGTGACTGCATCAGCTGCTGTGTTTACATGCACCAGGAAAACCAAATTGGTGATCTATAGTCTCATTTGAACAAGCTCTCAGAAAAAAAACAACATGTAGAAATAAGATTGGGGACGTCGTAATTCAGCATATGTGAAGTACTCCAACCATATGCATGTATACTGAATACTGTGTACTGTTCAGCTGCACAGGGCCATGCACAGCCACGCAGATATTAGAAATGTGTTTTAAAGTCACTCATTTTTGATCAAACTGCCACAAATTATGCCCCCGTCACTTGGACTTGTTTGTATTGTTTCATTGTTTTGGTCCGCTATGTAAAAAGAGACGATAAAAACCACCAGAGCTTTGATGTGTTTATTTGTGCTGCAGAAAGCAAATCACATGTGAGCAACACATTTTCTAGCAAGTCTGGAAATCACAAGCCTGTTGCTTATCTATATTTGCAAAAGCATACATGTTTGTAAAACGGTTTTAGACCTATTTTTAGAGCAGTTTGGTTCTTTGACCTGCAGCAGGACGAGTGTGGTCTGACTGTTTCTGTGCAGAAGGGAGACAAAACATGTCTTGTGGGTGTAAACATAGTGAGTGTATGTGTATGTGTATGTGTATGTGTATGTGTATGTGTATGTGTATGTGTATGTGTATGTGTATGTGTATGTGTATGTGTATGTGTATATGTATGTGTATAACTGTGTATGTTGTATGAGAATATACCGAGACCTATGTGTAGCTGTTGTGTATGTGTAAAATGTGTATGTGTATGTGTCTCAAATGTGTATGTGTACTGTGTATGTGTATGTGTATGTGTATGTGTATGTGTATGTGTATGTGTATGTGTATGTGTATGTGTATGTGTATGTGTGTGTATGTGTATGTGTATGTGTATGTGTATGTGTATGTGTATGTGTATGTGTATGTGTATGTGTATGTATATGTAGAGTGTATGTGGCTGACATTTGTCTATGTCAGTGTTATAACTTGTACAAACTCAGTTGAGGGACAGAGAATATACCGAGACCTTGTGTCCAGCTTCATTATTAGCATTGGTAAAAATGATGTGATTCCCGTCTTGTGCATCTCAAATACACAGTGGTGAACAGTCTCCCACTCTAGTATCGATTAATACATGCATACAGCCCTTTTAGGTTGTGTCATGCATGCATTAACACCAGCCAGTTTGTGAATCTATTGCATGAAGTGCTGTTCCATCCCCAGTGCTGTGTATCTCCATTATAGATCACCTATCGCTCTGTGTAGGTGGGAACACACAGCCTGCGTACTCGGAGTGCACTGTGGAGGGCTGTCTTCAGGCTCCAGCGTCTATGGAAACTGAGTACTCATAAATAGAATCACAGACGATTGGCTTACAAGGTTTTCTTAGCGCCTGTCACTTTCACACATTATAATAAGTTTTTGAATACTGAAAGAATTTGCGTTTAAGCCAGTTATAATTTCTTCAAGTTATGCTCATGTTATCTTTTCATGTTTGCTGTTCTGTTGCTTGTTATTCCAGCCACACAACTTTATAAAGTACTTTGATTCTGAAAGCATTTATATGATTTATGTGAAGAAGTAGACTAGCTGGCTGATTTTATCATTGTAACCAATGTAACTTGTGTACGTTTTTGTAAAATATTCTTTCCACATTCCAGTCCCAAACTTTCCCTCCTTAAATAATATGTTTCTGAGATTAATTGTTGTGGGGTGAGTTGAAGTGTCCTTTACCTCCCCCTAACAAGCGGAGTCAGCCCGGTGTTCCCCATCCCTCTGTGCCCCGGTCCCTCTGTGTCCTGGTGCCTCTGTGCCCCGGTCCCTCTGTGCCCCGGTGCCTCTGTGCCCCGGTCCCTCTGTGCCCCGGTCCCTCTGTGCCCCGGTCCCTCTGTGCCCCCGTCCCCGTGTATATATATTTATATATGTGCCCCGGTCCGGTATATATGTGCCCCGGTATATCTATGCCCCGGTCCCTATCCATAATATATATATATATATCCCAGAAACATAGGTATATACCCGTCATATAACAACAAAGAAGCAATATCAGTTTTCATTTTGCCGTATAAAGCTAATTCGAGCTAAAAATATATATATATAAATTGCTCCATGGACAAAAATTTTGCCAAAAAATCAAAGAATCACATTTTGTCAGTGGTGCTGCCCATAATTCTGCCTCTCAGTGAGAATGTTGAGGGGCATTTCTCAAATAAAAAGCCGTCAGTCAGTTGTAGAATTCATTTCTTCTGTTTATATCAGCACTGTATTTTTCAGTATTTTATGGGCAAGTCATCGCATGCTAGATGGTGCTTCTCAATACACAGCCATGAGCCGCAATGCAGTGTAGACGCCCAGCCTTCTAATTCTATTGCAATTAATTATTAGTGGGTTTGGGTCCTTAGGGCTAACAACACTATCAATACTGCATCTACTTGCCGCAATCAATGGACAAGTTATTTAGGGAATTGGCCACCCTCTGCTTATGTACTTCTTGTTTCCTCTCGTACTTTTTGATGACTTCTGTTTCCGAGCACGCAGCATGTATCGAAACACACACTTTGCTAAAACACTATATATGAATTGGGATTATTTGGTGCCTTCCTTGTCTATGCAGATACCCCCCACCTTGCCCCATAACAATGAGCAGTCCATTAACAAATGCCAATAAGCCCTCTGTTGCGTGACAGCATGTTCTCCCACAAATTAGGGGCCTAAAGACAACAAGAATATTATTATTTTCAGTCCTCCATCATGTGTTCATTAATCTTCATTTGGGCCTGATGAGTGTGGCAATCAAATGAAATTATATCCTTGTTTTGGCCTCTTGTGCATAGAGCCCTCCCCCACTCCCCGTGCGTATTCCCGTCTAATGCATTCCCACCAGCTATTGTGATGCAACCCAATTTCCAGAGAGCCTCAGATTAATTTTGTCCGATTAGCCGCTAAATATATCGCTGGGCTTCGTCAGAAATCATTATCGACGGCAACAGTAGTAGTAGCATTAGCTCGCAAATAGAGTGGCAAAATTGAGACTCATACTCTGCAAAATAAACAGGATTATAACAACATGCCAAATTTGTCATGGACTCTTTGGGTTCTGCCATCGTTGCCTTGTAATTAAACAGTGTGTGTTCAGCTCCATTGCTTTAAATCACTGTAATTGGCCCTGATCTCCTCTTAAAACATCACCATTCATTGGTCCATAATTACCGGCACATCTGCGCAGGCACACATGGTCCCGGACCCCGTGACATCATGGTGTAACCCGGGCCGACAGCTCACCGCTCGCCACATTTGGCCTAACCACTGTAGAGGGACATTTTATTAGGGACATTATGACAAACTACATTTCAGTCCCTCCGCTTTTATCCGAAAGGCTATTATGTCTTCAAACAAGTTGCCGACGCGTCCTGCTGTGCCGTATCCCCAGACACTTTTCACAGAACTATTTGATTAAACAAAATATGGGAAAACATGTTGAGAGTTTAATGGAATGGAATAGAGGCGCGTCTTTGATGCTGCTCACCAATAGGTTTTGTCAGGGGTACTTTGAAATATCAATCAGCCACTCGAGACAGAGTGAATTTTATTGTACTGTACGTTATATAGAGAAAGCTTCCATTTGTATTGTGTTTTGCCTCGGGTGCACTATGGCAGAGTGGTTAGCAGTGGAGTCCAATATTTCAGTGTATCTTTGTAATATATCTGCCATTGTCAAAAGGGACATAAGTGCAAATAGATAAACTCAGATTTACTCCGAAATGGTCTTGGATGATTGTGTAATTGCGGGGCCATTAGTGTAGTGTTTCAGTGACTGTATCCAGAGCAGATGTGTTCACAATGAAAAGAAGTGAAAGTGCAGCGCCTCCTTAAAAGAGGATTTGTGTTCATGGCAACAGCTGAAATTTTTAAAGTGGAACAGTTTTAAAGCAAATGACTGTCCAGTATCTCCGTATGTACTCGGCTCGCTGTGTGATAACAGACACAATTAATACTTTACAGTGACATCGCGCTGGGGATGTTCTACATGTATGTGTATGGGCGGAACGTGCACCAGTTACCATGGAGACACAATGCACACATTAGCAAACACTGTCCAGAAAGTTTTAAGATTGTCTGAAGTCAGGAAAAAATACAAAAAAGATTTAAACAGCACATTTCCAGGAGTGTGTGATCGATCCGAGCGTTCACGGTCCTGTTCAGGAGTTTGATTTTCAGCAAAAAAGAGACAGTGACTCACTGAGAAACTGTCGGCTAATGCTAACTAGCTTGTGACTGTAATGTTATTTAAGTGAGACTTGTTTGACAGCACCAATCATCTCCCCTGTTGTAGTTTCAGTGAAGTCAGTTCTTTATCGTCAGATGGTGTTCAAATAAAGATCATATTAAAGTCTAACAAAGCTTAAAGTCTAACAGAGCATGTCTTAGGACTGGGCGATATGATCGATCTTGATTTTTTATTTGATCTTCTTTCGTCTTACTGAAAACAGACAGGTTGGCTTCAGGCATGAAGAGCAGGGTGTGAGGATCACTACAGTTTTTTTTTTTAAGTTTTTCGTGTTGATAGGACCAGCAATTCTGGAGAAATTCACATTTAAAATTTTGGATGAGCTTGTACAATATATTAAGCCTAAAGCATGTGTGTGCTACTGCTTAATGCTGTGGAAATAGTCCGTAGCTTGGATTAAAAGAGGAGAGACAGATTGGAGAAAAGGTGAGGAGATGGATCCGAGAGCAAGAGGAGGAGTGGAGTAGACGGCACTGCACACACAGCAGAGGGAAGGAGACACTGGACTTTGAGTCAATCTCTGCAGATTTAAGTCAGAACTTAAACACATAAACGCAGAAGAGACACTGTGGTCCTGACTCAGCTCTCACCTAAACAGGAGAGCAGTGACTCCTCTTCAGCACCAGGCCCCAGTGCAGAACAACCTGACTGAAGGAGCATCCAAGTTTCAAAGGGGCACAAATGTAATACTCTTCCATTAAGTGGCATTATTTTAGGCGCCTGAAATGAGGCTTTTAACTGAGGATGCAATGCAACCTTTTACACATCTGTAGATCCAGGCCTGCTACATGCTCTGCCACAGGGTTGGCCATAGACCTGTCGATTAAAATACATTTGTCTTATTTATAGTGAGATAAACCAAAGTTTAGAGCATGATCTATTGATCTTTTGATTTTTGACCTGTGACCTTGATCTTAACCCTAAACCATAACCCCTAGTGTTGGGAATTTTTGCGGCTTTGCCACAGAGACTGTAAGACTTGTGTCAAAACTTTTGATAACTTTTGATGCCCCACTCCTTGAGATAATGTGTACCAAATTTGATCCTGTTTCAGTGAACGTCCTAGGAGGAGTTTGAAAAAGTACGATGTTTTCAAAAAATGCTGGGTCATGCTTAGCAAAGGTTAATCCAATAAGGCTGACCCCTGGTTGAGTGGACGTCGTTGCCATAATAATAAGAAAGTATAATATCCTAATACTAATATTCTGATGTTTTTTTAATCTGATAAACTCTACATTTTCAGAAACACTCGCACAGTCCTACGTCATGGCGAGGGCCCCTCACTACGGCCACTTCACTTGCTGTCACTTCACTTCCCGTCAGTTCACTTACTGTCTACTATTAGCATTGCTTTGCCATACCAATAGGCCCTTCGCCAGCTTCTGGCGCTCGGGACTAAATATGCTTTGAGTAGGCAGCAAACTTTAAATGAAGTTAATAACATCAATGTCTTTCTGTCCATCAGCTCAAAGTTATTGCATTACACTTGACTGCCTTTCAATCTAAGTGCCCATACTGTGAACAATATCTCACATCCTGTCACCTTCCTCGCCTCCATTCGTATATTATCTTTGACACACAGTAATCACACTGTACAACTTTTGAATATTCAGCGGGTTTTAGTCAAATACCTGTGGAAGTTTATTACAAAGAAAAAAGTCCGCTCAAGTTGAAATGCAGAAGTGCATGTGTCTGTTTGCTCGGCTCGGGTTAAGTAGGGTTCATTGATTTTTAACCACGAATGAGATTCAGTCATTTTTAATCATCAATAATGTGCTTGGGGCTTTTTAATCGAGAGGTCCGCCGCCCATCAGTAAGAGCTTGAGGTTTGGAGCACAGTTCAGATTTTGGAGGATGAAATGCAACTATTATTTGTGTTAAAAAGCCTGGATTAATTTTGTTTTGTTTATTTCCAGGATTTTAATATTGAAAGACATTTTCATGTTTTTAATAAGGCAGAATAAAATGAAATGGAAAATTGTGATTGACGGACAGTATGAGGGACAAATGTGATTACATTTTGAGCATATGGCCTAGTTTCCAAACATTTCAGAAGAATCAGCTCTGTGAACACCTCTGTCCGTCTTTTCCTGCAGCTTCACCTTGACACTTTGTTCATTCTGCAGAGTCATTGTTGATGGGACTCGCTACATTTATGAAAGAACCTTGAGCTAACAACAGTAGAGCAGCGCCACAGAAATCATTTGTGACCCACTTCTGTGCTGTCCTAGATGTGGAGGCTTGGCATCCGCTAGATTACTGTCTCCCATGATCAAAGACAGCAAGGAACAAATGACTGGAGTGCAGGAGATTGAAGAGAAAAGAGGCTGTTGAATGGAGAACAGGTTGCATTAAGACAAGTCGATCTTGACGTCTAAACAAGAGCTGGTGGTGGAGATGGTCATGAGTGAAGACAGAATGCGGGCAGCGAAAACAACGTGAGCTGTTGTGAGTGGCTGCAGTCAACCTGTTTGAAACTCGCTGCACTCTGTGGCTTTGGACGGAGCTAATGCTGTTATTTTAGGCTCCTGATGGGTTTTTTTTGGTTTTTTTTGAGACAGTTGGGATCAGGGGTGTGGTTTATTTGTCTGCAGTCAGTACAGCATATCAGTTTCAATTTTCACTTTTCAATTTGGCAGATTTTTTATTTTTTTTACACTGGGTTATTGTGTGACTCGACAATAAGGGTGAGACTTGACCCTGATTTCTGTTGGTCAGGGGGTTAACACCTGAAGTTTGGTGGCGTTGACTCCTAAATAAATGTAAGCATGTATGAGCCAAAACAATGTAGAGAGGAGCGCAGTTGGTGTTAGTGTTTGTCCCATGATCCGAGCGCTGGCAGTTCGAATCCCATCAGATCCACTGACCCACATGTTGGTGTAGTGATTCTAGCTCCCTCAGATGAATGCTGATGTAGTGTCCTAGGGCAAGACACTTCACCCACCTCGCCCTTAGCGTCTGTGTACACTGGTGTATGAATGTGCGTGAATGGGTGAGTGGTTCCTTAATGTAAAGTGCTTTGAGTGTCTTAAAGATGGAAAAGCGCTATATAAAAATATGACCATTGGCCATTTGATCATGTATCACTGCAGTTGATTTGCTGTGAACATAACTGGAAACGTACTTGATGTTTGACATGCACCGTCCCACAGTAAATGCCTATTGTGTAAATGTCCCAGGAGCTTGGTCTTGGTGCGTAATACAGTATAAGACAGGCTAATGTAGCTAGTGGATAACAGGGCTCTGGAGGGACCCATTAGCCCACAGTGATGTGTGTCAGTAGCGCTGTGGCTCTAGGGTTAAGCAGGAGCGACGTGCACTGGAGCGTTCACGTCCTGTAACTGTCTTTGTGTTTCCCAGCCTCCATTACTCACACTCGTGCATGGGCCATATTAATCATCATAAGCTGCCTCCATGCACAACTGCACCAATGAATATACATCGCTCCCTCATGTGGGTTTAACAAACACATATCAATAACTACTGCCTATGGACTGGTGATAATCAAACAAAGAGATTCTGTTCATAAATAATTCAGTAGATGCGTGAGTCAATTAATGAAAACTGAAACAATTCCTCCGAGTCTGTGTTTATTGATACTGTTGTAATGTAGTGCTGTAAACTAATACTAACTTATCACTATTGATTATTTTGTGATGTTTTTGAGGAACCTAGTTTACAGGGGGTAGAGAGACAGCAGCTAAATAAACTATTCAAAATGTTAAAACTTTCAACATTTGCATTTTGACGGTTGGCATCTTCACATCACACTTTTACCAAAGGGGCTTGTGACTTTCGTTAGAGACTAGTGCTGGTTAGCACAGTGAGCACAATACATATGTAATGAGGCTATGTAGGATTTCTAAGTGACATAGATGAGTTTTATTTTTTGATACGGTCTCTGTAGAATATGAAGATGAACATGGCTTACATATAAAACTTCATTTCTTTGCTGTGGTCTCTAAAGTTGTATTTTCAAAGGTGCTGGTTCCTTTTGAGCAGTGTGTTCCTATAGCACATCGGGCACAGAAGAATAGAATAAATCCCATTGTCTGTGTTCCCCAATGAAAGCTGCAGTGTTTCTGCTCTGTGTCATCATACTCATTATGAGACAGCCATTTATAGATCTGAGAAGGTGTAGTCACATGCTGAGAATAGCCATAAGGTCAGAATGAGAGGAGCTTTGTTTTAAACAGACACAACTGTGTCAGACACAAATCAGATATAACTCTTGTTTCTTTTTGCTGCTGTACATTTGTGCTTTAGATGACAAATTCCTTTGGTAGTGTATCAAAGTGTGGAGAAGGTGGTTGTAGTTCAAGGGTTGGATGTCTGTTCTGTATTTCTCTGTTAGAAAAGATCTTTGATTGGATTACTTAGTTGAACTGAAAATATGGTTCACGTGTTGAGTTCACTCCCTTTGGATCTCTCTTCCAGGGTTGATTCTGACCGCTCGTGTGCGTCTGAAGCCTTTTCATTTGTCCGAGTTCAGGACTGACACACACATCGACTGGCCCGTTTTGGATCAGATGTTAAAAATGTAGTTGACTGTTCAGTTGGTCTAATACATCAGGGAGAGCTCAGGAGATCCTGTGTCCTTTATGTAACTTTAACTGAAGTATAAATAGTGTTTTAAGAGCCTAAACCTGACCGACACGTTTCCTCTGTTGATGAATACAAAAATAAAAAATACATGAAATATTCCACTGTGATTCACTTTCATATAATTTCAGAATGTCACATGTGTCATATTATGTACAAAAAGTGAGATCAAACTTAAACCTAACACTACATAAAAGCAAATTCAAAATAACTCACATTTTGACAAAATATGGTAAACTATTAATTAAATATAGTTAGGTTTTATATTGGTACAGCTTGGTATTTATCGATCCACAAGTTGAAATCAAAACCTCTTGTTCTTTTTTCTTTGTCTGAAATATAATTTAATCAACTACTCGTCAATAACATAAATTAGTTCCTTGGTTGAGTAACAAATAGGTATGATGTATGATGCTGCGCTGTGCTATGAAAGTATCTTTATCTGAAAATCTTAAGCTGAAAATGTGACCGTATGAATGCACAAAGACTCCCCCTTGGACTGTGTAGATCCCCATCACAGAAATAATATGCAACATGGAGAACAGTGCAGCCTGCTGGTGTGACAATAGACATTTGAATAACCACGAGCAGGGCCTTTGCTTAATCACCCAGCTGCCTCCTTCTATTCTCTGCCCCCTTTTTCTCTGTCTTCCCTCGCGCTCAATACACCTCTGCATAACGCCTAGATCTCATTTATCAGCGCTGGCCTGCAGTGGATATTAGTAACCTCGCAACACTGTGAGGGAGTGCATTATCTGGCTGTTGCTTGTCTCCTTACTTCATCACAGACTAGCATGTTTTAATAGATTCATTTCCACAAAGGCTGAGGAGCAGATTAGAGCTTTGTCACTGAAGAGGTTGTGTTCTTATGTAAGGGCAGAGTGTAGATCTAAGCTGACCTTTTCATTGTTCTGTTCTTGCTTTCTCCACGCCCCCCCCCCACCCGAGGCCAGAATTAAAGATGGCCGCTCTTTGTTGTTGAGGAATGCCATCATTGTCTCGCTCACAAGTTGACTTTCAATACACTGTGTACCCTCTTTGGCCCACATGGCACTATGAATAAAGTAAAAGGATTACAAAAAATAGAGTCTGTGTCATTGGTGCACACTCTTACAAAATGTGAAAACTAAAAACTAGATTTAAAAATATTTTTTGTATATTGGCTCTGATTTAACTGAGGTCCAAGAATATTCTTAGGTGTGGGGAAGCTGGCCAGTGTGGTCAAAGCAGGAGGCAGACAGAAAAACTCCCAGTAACCAAAATTTATTGCAGATCACCGTGGTCCTCTGTGGAAAAATACATATTTACAAAAATTAACAGTGCTCAACTAAAGCAAAAGCAACAGAAATTAAGAAACTAAGGAAAAACCCACACATACCCAGCTTCTCTGATTCTCCTGAAAGACTGACTGGCTTAAATACCTCCTAAACCGGAAGCACCTCCCCCAGGTATATACCATCTACCTTACAGCTATAGGTATAACTTTTAACAGGATCTCCCCATCAACTGCATCTTTATGAGAGCCTAAGTCCCTTTACCTCAAAAGTATTTAAAAATAAACTAGGAACACTTTAACATTGAAACAAAATGCATAAAAACATTAAAACAAACAAAAAAGACCTTAACCCAGTTCTCCCCTCCACATGGTCCATCCCACGACCACACCCAAGCTTTTAAAAATGGCCGACATAGGACACGCCCCCTCTTTGTCTGGACCATGTGGAGGGGAGAATGGGGCTTTCCTAATTGCTTTTTCTTTAGTTGAGCACTGTTGACTTTTATAAATATGGATCATTTTTCCACGGTGACCTGCAATAACTTTTGGTAACTGTGAGTTTTTCTGAGTCTGCTGCTTTGGCCACATTGGTCAGCTTCCCCGTGTTTGGTGGCAGTGGTGGGATCCAGGCCAGTGGGAGGCAGTGAAGAACGACAGGAACAGACAGAAGGTTCAAGCTGATGGAGAAACTGGTGTACAGTACCTGACAACCAGCAGAGGCCAGTCAGAGGAGAACCACAGGTGAAAAACTTAAGATAATTGAGAAGTCGACAACAGTTCAAGGGGTTTCAGTTGTGTGCACAGGGTTGTTTAGCAGATTTAAGTTACTCATGTTCTGTTTTCATGTGAACAGTTTGTTATTTTCTTAAATTATTTTGGCGTCCACCCGAAGTCATCTTTTAAATAAATTTCTGCTTGGAAAAAGACAATTTTTATGCATGTCTGCCTCCTGCTTTGACCACATCAGGGCCAACTTCCCCATATTAGGTTAACAGGTTTTTATTTTCTTAATACCTTTCAGTTACCAACCACAATCATCAGTTGTAATGTTTTCATGTGAGGACGATTGATCTGGTTTGGTGTGTGCAAGTATTACCGTTCTACAAAAGCACCAACTCTACCAAAACGGGAATAAAACCTTTCTTTCCAGTGTCTTGCATGATTTTAAAAATAGGGCATATCTTCAACCGTCCCTCGAAGCGAAAACGTCTAAAGCGCCAGTCATTCTTGCTCATTCTTTGAGTATCATCCTCTGACGGCTTATGGTAAAGAGCGCAGGCGTGAAAGGGCTTATTAAGCATATGGCAACTCTCACAAGACTTCCCCACAAGAAAAATCCCAGCTCTTCGCTTCTGCCCTGAAATCCCCATGCGCACACAGTAGCAGCTCCTCTTTGGTATTCCCAATGCATACGCACTCCTGGTCTATGGGTGGCATTATGGACCCAGCAGGCCCATCAGCAGGGGTCAGAGCCAGCACTTAACCCTCTGTAGCCCCAGCAGCAAGTCGCCCTCCTTAACACCTGTTCTACCTTACAGCACGGAACAGAACAATGACTTTGTATCCCCAGGGAAATAGGGATGTTATGTTTCTTTTAGATTATCAGTTATAAGGTGCCATTACATCACAAAGCTCCCTATTGGCTGCTAGGAAGAAGGAACATGGGCTCAGAGAAAAAAAAGAAGCAGGATGAGTTCATAAGATTTGGGTCATCGATCGCCATGGGGGAGTGTACTGTATGGCGTGTATGATGATGGTTGTGAACGTGGCTCATATGTTTGTATAGGTTTCTGTCAGCGTGCATGTTATCACAGGAAATGGTGTCAGTTACACAAAGAGAAATTCTCAGTAAAAACATCTGCTCTCTTGTGTGGAAATATGGATGTGCATTTAGTTTCTACTATCTCTGTGTATCCAGGTTGTATTGGATAATATATAAGCCTGTAAAGGATGCACTCCCTGATTTATCCAGTGTTTGTATTTCAAAGAATAATGGGAGTGGTTTAAGTATTTCTGCTCTAAAACATCAAGTTCACTCTTTGTGGAAGATAAATTCACATATTGGTGTCTCAGGTTGAAGGGTCACAAAGGAGTGGGTCAGCCAAGCGCTCAGTGTCTGGAGCGCTGATCTGTAGTAGTTAAAAGCCTGGACAAAGACATGTTTTGGCACTAAAACTAGCGCTGAACCGCCAGTCTGCCTCCCAGCACTGGACAGTGGCCAGCCTCATCTCCCCCATGAGGTCTAGGGTGAGTGGACCAGTGACCTCCAGTGGGACATTCAGTGTTGTGTAACAGCTCGAATAATGGAGTATCATCTGTTTCCACATTTAGCCTTGAAGTGTTTAATATGTTGCTACAGTCAAGTGCTTTTATTTTGTAGGCGCCGACAGCCCAGCAATAAGTCATTCCCCATATCATCGCTGGCCCTCTGTTTATTCAGCGACAGGGTCAGGGGTGTCGACCCACTACTCTGCACTGTCATCACATGACCTCCGGGTGACATCGCTATAGGAGACAGCGTGCGGACTCAGCGTATCTCTACTCATCTGCTGTCAATCACTGCACCAAAGAGGAGGGCGCATAGCCAGAGGTGATCCTAAAATGTAGCTTTAGCCGAACTCTGTCAAAAGTGTTTCCTGATGGTTGTAAATATTGTTGTGACACATAAATAAGTGACCATTCTCAAGAACAGGAAATTTAGCACAAAAAAAAAAAGCTTGCTATTTGAATTTTTCATTTGATCATTTCATGGCTGTTGATTTGTAAAGGAAAAATTGCTCTGTGATTTGCATGTAATTGTGGAGATACAGATAAGAGGGAAGATTGAGTGCCAGTGTACACAGAAGCCAACATTACCCTGAAATTTCATAAAGTGAAATTCAGTTATGGACAGACTCTGTGCTTAATTAGCGCAGTATGAAGCGGTGGAGGCTCTGCGCTGGCCTGGAAGCACAGTTTATCAGAACACAATCAAATCTTACACTGTGGGGGAATGCACACCGAGATTTTGCAAGTCTAAAATTAGGTTAGCACTGATATTTCAATGCTATATTTGTTGTGCAGTATAGAAGAATGCATGTGGATCCTTTGTAGCAACCCACAAAATACACTCCACTATTTGTGTTATGTTAAATTATTTGCTCATTTTACGCAGCGGGTGGTGCATAGCAAAATCTGTACAAAATGTTTGGCGGGGCTGATTAAGTGCCTTATATTCTGTAGCTAATTGTCTCATTTTGCACAGGTGAGTGATGAAGATGGAGATGATTACCAACTTGAGAGATACAAGGAGGAGGTGAAAGGCTGAATGCATCAAAGAACACATCCAAGAGTTGGTACATAAATTATTTGTCAACATCTGTCTGCTTTGTGTTGAATAAGAATGTATGGAGTTATGAGGTATGTTCACATGATTCAAACTAAACTTAGGAAACCGAGCGTTCGCTGCTGCCACCTCTGCCCTCTTAATCTGACATTCACCCCATGATTTTCCACAGTTGTAAAGCGTCTTTGAGAGTCGAAAAAGCGCCATATAAGTCTGCTGTATTATTATTAAATTAGTTTATCCAACTAATTTCAGCAGAACGTTAGAGTAATAGCAAAGACATTAAGCTCAAATCTGTCGAGCATTAAGTCCATTATCATTAAAACACAGATACAATGCTTAATACAGTTTCATAATATAAACTGGTTGGCGGCATAGAATGTTTAATACGCAGTGGACAACAAAATATTTTTTCACTGAAGTCCGATCAAAGTACCAAGGCAAGTTTTTTCCTGGCTTTCAAATTAGCAAAAGCTAGCAAGCCTTTCTCTGAAGGCGAATTTTTAAAAGAATACATTTGTACAATGAGCCTTGCATATTCATGTTTTGCTGTTACAGGCCAAATCTCTAATGTAATATAAACATGCCCGGCCCCTCTGTCAAATGTTAGAACCCACTGTCCAAAAAATTTGTCCACTCCTGGGATAGACTGTATATATAAATGGACATCGCTAACCTGCTAGCCCCCAAACAGGCCAAACTGTGGCCCTTCTCTCTGTAACTGCTGCTGTCAGACTCGTCATTTTGGTCTTAAAATATTCAAATTGACCCACTCTGCGTGATCCTGGTATTTTTATTTTGCTATTATCATTTGATTGAGGAGGGACGTTACCTCCAACAGCCTCGCTCCAGATTGACTCTTTGGTTGCTATGATACTCGTGGTTGAAATTCCTAATATGGACCTCGGCTCCAAATTTCCCCTGTAACCCCTAGCCGCGATGAGCTTCGTTTGACTGAAGCTGAACGCTGTGGGTGACGTTACACTCACTTCTACATCTTTATACAGTCTAGTTTGGTGGTCTAATTTTCATTAAAAAAATACATAAAATGAAACATAAGAAATATCATGGCCTCAGCAGCAAATTATCCGAGCCCTGTACTCTCTCTTTTAGCTCGTGTTTAATTTACACATAAATAACTATCCACTAACACTTTATCAATACGTTATGGCTGTAGCACACTATGTTCCTTTTAGACATAATGGACAACGATCTCGCCGTCATTAGAAGACAATGGCTGTAGGCTAATAGTGTGACTGAACACAGGTGAAGTAATTACTCTGCTGAAGGACGAGGGCAGGACATTATGAGTCGCTTATTGAGATCCTGAGTAAGATCTTAGCAGTTTAGTTGGGTTTTTCGTCTTATACAACGTGTCTGAGCTGTGTATCACTAAGCCCTATGAGAGTTTAGCCTAATGTTTTAATTGGTTCCTGAGAACAGAGGGCAAGTCAAATTGGTGGAGTGTCTCGAAGGCTTTCTCTCTTAATGAGATGTGTCCCCCCTCACAGGATCAGTGGGGTCCTGACCCGTGTGTCGTCATTGGGATATTATGGTCGCACGTTCCCCTGTCTCTGATGGAGCTCACTGGGAGGTTAATGAAAGCACGAGTCAAGGAGATGCCACTACACGCCAAGGTAAGGCTCCTTCTACCGATCACACAAGTTCCCGAAGAAACAGCACACAAGCACAACTATCAGACGAGGGATAGTAATACAGCAGGAACAGCACAGGCGTTTTCTAAATCCAAAGGGAGGATATTTTGGTAATATATTTAAATCTAGCATGATGGAAGCCATATTTGTTTTGTTACAATGGACATACTCATGCATGGATCGCTTATGAAGACTCTAAATGCTATAAGTTCCATATATAAGACTAGCAACAAGAAATGTACTGTATTACATAAGGTATAATTATGATTCACTGGAATAATCTTTAATTAATATTCTCTTGAAGACTTCAGTTGCCATACTTCAACCTTTATTTTGTTTATATTGTATTTAAAGTGAAATCATTATGCAAAATCGACTTTTTAGCGCTTTTAACCATGTTATAGTTGTACATATGAAACTGCATTTTGAGTGATTTGTGTTTGTTTAATGGCTTATTACCTACATTTTCACCCCCACCTGTATGGTCTGGTCTGGTATGGTTTGCTTTTATTAAACAGGGACAGCGCACGACATTACATTGACCTTAAAAAACAGGAAAGATGCATGGTGCCAGGTTATAGCATGAATACTAATTTCCAGCTGTAGTCCCTGGACAGGCTGATGTTAAGTAAGAAGAACAGTTTAGTGTTTGTTATAGGTGCATGAAAGACCTTTAAACATATGGTACATACATCAAATACAACACAACTCGCCCCTTAAACACGCCATTTCTATAAACCAACTGTCCTGTACTAACTTTATTTTCTTAATCTGTGATACGTGTAGAATTCTGCAGTGTTGTGTAGTCACTTTGGTACAAATGGAAAAAAAAAATCTGCTTCTACTCGGCGACGTCAGCTCCCATTGGGCACCACAGTTTTCTAACTCGGCGAACTTGTTTCTTTTATTAAGTCGTTTTAGATGATTATTGCGATTTAAAATGTCCAAATTGCATAATGATCCAGCGCTTCGCAGAAATAATAGAGTTATAATAATAAATTAGGATAAAACTTGACCACTCGACTACCAAAATAATTGTTAGTTGCAGCTTTAAAACAGTTCCTAAAAATCATTGTGTTGAATTATAAATGTATGTATTTTTTACCTTCTGCATGTGGACTCTGTGTGTGTGTATATGTTCTAACAAGCATAGTATCCCCCTCGTAAAAAAGAGCCTGACTTTTTACTCCTGCGTTGAAAAGAATCAGGCGTTTAAGGAGGATAATAAAAGGCCTATAGAACCAGAGCCGATGTCCTTCACCTGTGGTCAGTGGTGACAAAAGGCTCTCAGGCTCAACTGGACAAATGAGACACGATAAGGATCACTGTCAGCGTCGGCAGTCCTCTTCACGTTGACAACCACAGAGCAATAACGGATGGAGCGAAAGAGGCGCTCGGACAGCTCTTCTTACCCCTGGGCCATTACTTTATAGTTCAAAGAGCCTTTTGTTTATGCCCATGATAAAACACAGATATCAGAGATGTGTGGCGCGGTCCTACACCGCTGATAACACAATATATGGCACCTACCTCGTTGGAGGAGATGCAGCAGATACCTGGCTTTGAGATCTTATTCTTTGCCTCCCAGCGCTCCTTCCTCCTGCCCAAGAACCCCCTATAAGCAGGCAAATTGATCGGCTACACCCTGTTTAAACCCTGGAGAATTGTTTAGATTAAGAAACATCTGACGATCTTAACCTAAATCCGATGACGATAACCTCATGTCATGGCAACACAATCTACAGCGTTATGTAGATACAATCAGCAAATACATGTTTAAAGCACTTTTCTATCTATAGATCTAGAAAGAAATGAAGCAAAAACAAATACGAGGATTAAACTGCATGTATGTTTGGAGTTGTGCATTTTTTCTGTTCTGTGGTGTGATGCCTTTTGTAACAATATACAAAAACAAATCAGTTCTACAACAATTATAAGGAAGCCTTTTCACAAACATTACTTACTGTATTTTCCGGACTACAGAGCGCACCTGATTAAAAGCCACATGCTTTAATTTTAGAAAAAAAAAAACTTGTACAAGTCGCACTGAATTTTAAGCCGCAGGTATCCCATGTAGTAATATGAAAAATTAGCTCAAAAATGTTCATTTGCGAGGGACCACTTGTGCAGTTTTGCATGCTTTTTTTTACAGTTTTTTTTAGGCGTGTGTTCTGTGTCCTGATTGGCTAAAGGAGGGGCCGTGTCTCCTGTACAGTACAGAATGTGTTCAGACCAAATTTACCAACATATTCGATGGTGCAGCGTGACTCTGAAACAATCGCGTTGGACTCCTTTGTATTTGAGGACAAACGCCTCCGACACGCATTGAGGACGCTCTGGACGCGCATCCACGAGAGACTTTACATGTGAAACAACATAAAGAAGGAGGAAAATAACATAAGGACGACAGCAGAATAAGTTTTAACAAGGAGCAAAAATAATGTATTTTTTTTTGCTGGCAGTAAAACGCCGTCGTAGATTGTAGTCTGGAAAAATATGGTACATTTTTTTTCTTTTAATTTGAGACATTTTAATCTGCACTTTGAAGTGACTTCACCCCGCTGGACATTCACTACAGATTTACCATGTTCAAAATTTAAATAAATGCCTTTATGTCTATAGAGCTACTTTAATAGTTATGTAGCCATCCTAGTGTAAAGAATATAATTTTAACAATTAGAAACTGTATTTTAAAAATCCAGCTGTCACACTGCAGAACATCAAACTGGTGCATGTTCAAAGTTTGTCAGAAAAAGGATTTTACAAAAATACAGAAATGATAGTTATTCATTTTGACCCATGTCTCAAACCCCATAAACCAGGACACAAGAAGAAATCAGCTGAAAAGTGAAGGGCAGATTTTAGCCAAAGAAAAGAGATGGTTTGAGAGGGGAGTTAAAGAGGCAATTTTTGTCAGGAAAGACAATCCATCTTTGAACAGAAATGTGGGCCTTTGACATCATCTATCTCCTATTTATAACTCCATCCTCAGACCTAAATCAAAACAAGAAAAACAACAGTGACAGAATGTGAATAGAGAGAGGGGCCTGAACCATTATGCAAAATCTGACTCAGGCACTTGTAGTTCAATAGACTGAGCCAACAAACAAACTTCAAACAAACAGGTGTGTTCGTTTCAGTGTATTTAGCTCCTCTCCTCAGATCGACAGTGTCCAACAGCAATCTGACCAGAACTGAAGAAGCTGCTTGGATAAACGGTGAAACGTCTTCACTCTAAAACTTTTATCCAGTTGACAGAGTTGAAATTATCTTGTGCTATGGATCCTTACGCAGACACACCTGAGCCCAGAGCTCTTCCTGGTGCAGAGATGTCACCCGAGCTCCTCCTAGTTTTTGTCACAGTTCTGCCTCTTTACATGTTTATCCCCAGTCCAGCTCCGTTTTCCAGCCTGTTTTACCTGCAGCTGCCATTCATTTGCCAGACAGCCCAGGGTCGTCTATATATACTCCCTCTGTTCAGTTTGTCCTTGCTATTGTTGACCAATCAAAAGCAACACTTAAGCTGTATATCTGAAATACTGTTTGCATTTCTGACATTCTGAACCTGCATTTATCCCCGTTTGAGTCGCCTGTTCCTGAGTTTATTCCTCCTGTTTCCCTTATTGAATCCCCAGTGTGGAAAAGATTTTTGCTGATATTAAATAAGACATTACTCCTCAGTTGTTTATTGCCTGATTTGCCTGTTTAAACTAAACTTCCTGTTATATTTCCAAAGACATTTGACTGCACTCTTTGTGTTACATTTGAGTCCAGTTCACCTGCTTGTGATAGTTTTTGTCTTTTTAAATATGTGATTTTTTTTTTTTTTTCATGCCACACTGCAGGACACTCTCTGGATTACAGCATGAAACTGCTCATATCTTTTTTCGATTTAAAGTAGTGATAAAGATGTAATTGTATTAAATTATGTTACCATGGTTACCTTTATGCCAACCCCTTTATCAGCTGTATCTAACACAAGAAAAGTGCTACAGTCACACCGCGGGACGTCTCAGTGTCTTTTTGTTAAAATACATAGAAGTGAAATGAAACTTTATTCTAAAACTATGTGTCATTTATATAATACGTGTTTGTGCACAGTTTGGTTGTATTTTGGAGGAAAAAACATGATTTAGAAAGTCATTTAAAGTGATAACTCCGAAAACAGGCGTCACGTCAAGCACCCATTTATCTTTGTAGGTCAGTTTTTTTTTCCAAATAATCCAACAAAACTATATTTGTTTGGTAGTTTTGGTCACTCCAGATGTACAATAAAGAGAACACGTCTTGCCTTTTCTTTGAATGAAATGAATGAATTTGAAAACATGGATACTTGTAAAAAGGCAGCATTCGCACTACCATTATTTTGAAAGAAGTGAAGGTTTAATGGCACGTGTTTGCCTGTCATGATGATTACTATGTGAAAGCGCCGTGCATCGTTTCTTGGAAGTAACACTGAAGCTGTAGAGGCTGGAGAAATGAACATGTATGACTCATTATTGATAGTAACTGTTTCTCTCTGCTGTTTATTTATGGCTCATTTGGAAAAGGGTTTACAGGAGTTATTCTGCGTGATTGTGTCAGGGGAATCAAATAGTTTTCATTTATCGTGATGTTTTCTGCAAAAATATGTCCCGAAACGTATTATTGTGACAGGCCATTAGGCACCAAACGCCGGTCTACTGAACATTATCTGAACACATCACAAACTTGAGCATCACAGCGCATTATTTGTTCTTGTACACTGATAAAACTGGATGACTTAATTAAGCCTTTTCTATGTTTTCTCTCTCATGTGTTTGAAAAGTAGCTCCTTATCATTTGCTCAATTAAAGAAATGTATTTGCAATAACATCTCCTGGAATAATCTTTTCTGCATCAGCGCCGTGACCGTGTTCCTGTTGCGCCGCCGTCCTCCAGCTGTAACGGCGCTCGGGGGTGGGGGGGGGGCGCGAGCTCACGATGGCGGAGCAGGGCCAGGTAGCGCCTCTTTGACTGACAGGCCGATTTGCTGCGTTTTCCGTTGCTGTTCCTCTCCACCAAGCCGAGAAAATTAGATCTACAGTTCCCGCGCTAATGTCAATCAAATGTTTGTTTTTTTCTTTCTGTAATACCGGAAGAGAAGGGGTTTTTGTGTTTGTGTGCTTGCAGCTGTTGATGTGACCGGATGTGTTGGGAAGAACTGAGCATGTGAGCACAGGAGTAGTGACCCGCACAAGGAAAATCATGAAAAGACCTGGCTAGGGCTCGGGAATATCATAAAAATTGCAGTTCGAGTCCCCTGATGATATGGTATTTTGAATAAATCATGGTTCCCGCCTTCTCCTCCTACTGATCTGCCTTTGTCATGGTCTTAGAGAGCGACAGGTCGATTTATTTAATCGCTCACAGCAGGCCCGTTGACAGAAATTTCTGGGGCCCGGGGTAAGAAGCCTGACATGGGCCCCCCTCTAGACAAGGCAAGTTTTTTTTTGTATAATACAATCTAATTCAAAGTGCTTTAGAGAATAAGAAAGACATTAAAATCGCAATACAATAAATCAAAACATAAATAATCATCATAAAATTAACATAAAAAGAGGAGTGCAGAATTAAACCCTTTCAGTCATATCCACAGCTAAACAAAACCGTAGAGGCCTGTGTCACATCTTCAGGAAGACTGTTCCAGGTTTTAGCTGCAGAAAACTGAAACACGCTGATTCCCCATGTTAAGCCTGGTTTAGTCCAGTTTTAGTCCAGTTTTAGTCCAGTTTTAGTCAAGTTTTAGTCAAGTTTTAGTCAAGTTTTAATCCAGTTTTAGTCCAGTTTTAGTGCAGGTTTAGTGCAGGTTTAGTCCAGTTTTTCTCAAGGTTTAGTCCTGGTTTAGTCCTGGTTTAGTCCAGTCCAGTTTTACTCAAGGTTTAGTCCTGGTTTAGTCCTGACTCTGGGACAAGCAGGAGGCCAGTCCCTGAAGTCTTCTGGGTGCTAGATGGTTCATATGCCTCTAACATGTGTGAGATCTAATATAGATAAATAGGAAGAGGGTCCAGTTCTGTGCCCCGTTTGTTCCCCCTGTCGACTCACCTGCTCACAGTTGTATATGAATCCTCAGAAGAAGCAGATGGATTAAGTTACGTCTGTAAGGCAGTAAAAAATATATAAGATAGAACATGACGTGAACATTTTGGCATATTTCCCACCCTTAAACCTGGCTTTCTCCTCTCTTGTCATGTTATACTTTGGAGTATCTGCTGCTGGGATGTGTGTGGTGGTACAGTCCTATAAAAGGTTCCATGAAACTAGTCCTGGGATAGATCTGACAGTTATTGACTCAAAGCCAAATACATTCTTTTATATTAATTTATGCTCTGCCTCTGGGTAAACTCTTTCTTTAAATTAATGCAAACATAAATTTCCCTGGTGTATGAGTGTACAAAGGGGCCTTCGACGGTTTATAGTCCCACGGGCTCGTTTTGGTATTCCACTCTGCCACTCGAGTGAGCAGTTGTTTATAAAGTATGATATAGGAGACCAAATGAACCTCATTGGAATTAGACTCTATTATAAACAGAAAACATAACACAATTCTGAAACATAGAGGCAAAATAATACTCTTCTGTGGTCAAAAATGCAAAAAAAATGACATTGCATGGCATTATCTCTGTATATTTGTTGACTTTTTGCCTTCCAGTACAGTACAGACAGTGAGTGAACCAGTCCACATTAGATTACCAGTGCTGCTGTTGACCTCCATCATAGCCCAGTACATCAGACCTTGATATGGCTTCTCGCCTCATTGACTCCTATCAAGTCTATCACGGCCAGCTCTCTGTGGGACTGTATTTTCATGTTGATTACTGTTTGCGTATTACTCGTGTATAGGGAGGCTGGCTACACCCTATCTAGACATGCATACAGTCATTACATCGTGCAGTGTTTCTGTGCGGCTCGGGCGCTGCTACACAGAGCGGTGACCCAGATCCCAGGCGGAGAAGGGTTTCATCTTTTTTCTCTTTTTAGAACAAAGGTTTGTCTCGCGCTCAGATATGTGCTTCCATTCGGCTCATTTGTGTGACTTCCACTGTTTCTGTGTTTTTGGCTTTTTGCACATAAAATCCCTCTGGTTGGGGAGGATGCTGTGTGGAGTCTCATTGATGAAAGAACTCTATGATAAAGCATACTTCCCAATTAGGAGCCAGTACAAGAGGAGATGGGATAAGACTTAAGCATCTAGATGTGCTTTAATACACGCCCAGCTGATGTGGACAGGTTTACCTCAACTTTTTGTTTTTGCTTGGAGTTTGTTGGTCTGTTTTCTGTAGGAGAAGAAGAAGACTCCAGTCGTAATCGTCAGATGAAAGTTTTAGGAAGTGTCAGTAATTGGCAAGAGAATATAATAATCTGGAGATGTGATTCCCTGAGTACTAGGTAACAAATTATACAGACATTATTATTATTATCATAGTTTAGAGCTGTCAGCTGCACTCTACACATGCATTTTAATCTGTAAATCTTTGCTACCAACGCACAGACTACACAATTCTCCAAAGATATCTTCCATTGACAAGACAATTAGATAAATCAATTAATGCATTAATTAATCTTCCTTAATCACACCAGCTGGAATATAGTTTATACTTTCAATTATGTATACAGTAATTAACAGACGGTAATTAGCACAGCTGATGTCAATATTAAACGCTGCAATAATCCCAGAGAGTAAAGTGGACAAGCCAGGCTCATTAACGGCTCACACCAACCAATGGGAGGTCCAGTGGATTTCTCCGACAGCCAATTATATGCTTTGAAAATCTTGGCTTCTAAACCTTCTGACCTCTACGTTTTGCATAAGTCATAGTTTATTGATTAGAAACAGGTTAATTATGTGACAAGTCCTTTTTTTTCAAGCCAATTGATTCACCACCGTTAACGAGAGCGGTGCATTGGGTTTAAATATAGAAATATAGATTTTAAATATTACATACTGGAGAGGAAATTGAATCATTACAAAAGAGGCATGCCACTTTCTCAACTGCGTATTATACGATATGGAAAAGTTCCATTTCCTTTTGTATTGCAGCTATCTGTCTCTGATAATAGAAGGAGAACACACATCCTCAGTGAAGTTTTCAGCCATCTCTCTTAGTGACTGTTTTATCTGGTGGCTCAAGGTGATACAGGAGCTAATTAGCAGTATTATCACAAAGCCCGTTAACAAGCTCGTCATTTAGGACCGCTCCTCTCCTCTGAGGCCGGCTCTGCTGCCCCAGGCCTTAAGGGAGGGACAAGGCTTAAGAGGAAGAAATGGGGGGGATGGGAATTTTGATTAAGAAATTAAATTCTAAGATATTCTAAATAGGTAAAGGCAGCCTCATGCATGAAGTTCACATACACAGAATCTTAAGTGTATTTTTCCCATGTGTTTACATTTGGTTTGGACAGAAAATGAACAGGTGTTAGAGTTATACCTCGTTCAGACGCTGTAGTCCCAAAACACTGGTATAATGACCAAAATATAAGTAAAACGAATACAAACTTGTAGGGATGCAGCCATCCAGCTTTTTCTAGTACTGATACCGAACCGATACTAGTGTAGGGACAGGAAATGGCACTTATTTCCTTAAAACACAGTTAATTTATTACACAAGAGATCCAACTGTGTTATGTAACTGTTATTTATCCTGCAAATAACGACTCAACACCTTCACATGAATAAAAGTTCAAACATTATGGGACATTCTAAGCCAAAATCAGCCTGTAAATGCTTTATTACATCCAAGTTAAGACCCAACCAGGACATCATGGAACCGATATCATGGAACCGATACCTGATCCTGCAAATTTTTCAGTATCAGCGCCAATATTCAATGCCAGTTTTGGTATTGGTGCATTCCTAAAACATTGTTAGTTCAGAAAAGATGAACTGGATGACACAATTCATCCAACACAAATGATGTCAAAGTCTCGTCTTGTCGTCTTCTCATGGACCCAGTCTCATGCAGAAATTGTGTCTTTTCCCAGTAACTTTCTGGACTTGGCATGGAGATAGATGGAGATACATCCGTTTTATGCCATACTGTTGAAGACTATAGCTAAAGAGTCAGGTTTATGGAGACACAAGCCTGCTCAGAGTAAACATGCATGTTTTTCAGTGAAATAAACACAACCAAAATGGAAAAAAAAAAAAAAAACATGGCTTTAATGAAATCGTAATAATAGGTTTGGTGTGGGTGCCTCGAAAATGAAATAATTATTTTCACAATGCTCTTTGTCAAAGAAAATAAACCAGCTACATTCATTTCTTGGTTATTAGAAAAAGTCACAAAAATAAACTGGCATCAGACTCTAACACAGGCCCAGTGGAAATGGCACTTTTACCTCTGAAAACTCGATACACAGACATATGAGAGGACATGCAACTACAGCTATTGTGCAGGTATTAAAGACACTCATCAAGGTATAACATGATCACATTTCTATCAGTTTTACCAACATCATTTTCTGTTCAGTATGCGGTCCTATATTAAAATCAGGAAACATAAACGTGAATTGGTCTAGTCTGGGGTTTGATGGCTTAATCTGGCGAAGCATTTTCCAGGGTAAAGCGAGCAGCTGAGTAATGAAGAAAAAAGTGTCTATGAATAGGCTGAAGTAATGATTTGAGTGTAAATGAGGATGGACAGGCGTGCTCCTCCTGTGCCGCTCTCACCTCTGAGTCCCTGACAGCCCACAGCATACAGATGGCACTGCTAATTACACACTGCAAAGGGAGAGGACCTGAACCTTCTACAGTCAAAATCTACAACTGTGTGAGTGCGTGTGAGTGCATATGTGTGCGCGTGTGTGGTTTTCATAACTGCCTTTCTGACACGTGTCTAAAATAAGGATAAAGGATGCACTTTTTTCAAAATGTCTGCCGCAGTTGGACACCTCATTAGTGTCAAGTCTGGTGAAGCCTCAAAACAAAGATCTCTATATGTTACCTGCTTTGTAAAAATAAAAAAATAAAAACAATCCAACATCTTTTTAAAGTGAAGACTATAAGTAATGGATGGATGGGCACGCATGACTTTACAGATAGCTGTGCAGTCAAAAGTACAGTTGAGATGCGTTCAAATTTGCACAAAACTCTTAAAAGGCAGAGTGGTGAAATGTAGCCAAAAATGACAACTTTTCTGGGTTGAACTTGAAATCATCATCCAAATTATTCATGTACCAGTAACCCATTTAGTTGTGTAACAGCAGTGATTATGCATGCATAATTGTGCTTGTCAGAAGTGAAAGAAGAGGGGAATATTTACAGAGATGGGGAAAGAAGGGAGACTCGAGCTGGCTGCAGAGACAAGTTCAATTTATTTCCAACTATCTCGCTCATAATTTGTCTGATTTGTACACTATTCCACGGCTGTTTGTGAGATTTGTTTTGCTGCAAATTCGCCTTTGTTAAAATCAGCACTCCCCAGTTGCATGTATAATAGAATCGGGATGACAATTTGACAATTTCCAGTTATATACTTTTCTGAGTATTGCCAGGTGTTAGAATGGATAAGGGAGTAAAGCAGTGGCCCAGTTTCTACTCTGAATAAAAACTGGATTTGCTGTGGAGATGCAGTCTGAAGAAGATGAAGTGCAAAAAAGAAATAAATAACAGCCTTGACCTTTTATTACTGCTGAGAGTAAACACAGATTTTAAATTCATTGTTATTGTTGCAATGTAATAAAACTGACTTCAGTGATGGAGAGCAAGATTCACCAACAAAAGTGAAAAGGAAACAAGAAGGCTACTGTTAATCTGGAAATAAACGAGTGGCATACCAATTAATTCCATAGAACATAACGAACACTCCACGAGAAAATGAAGGTTAATGATGCTCTACAACCACAAAAGGCCAAAGTGTGAAGCATTTGAAAAACACTCACGGGCTTTAAATGTTTATTTTGTTCTATTTATGTTGGATTTGGCATTGTACTGTATCCCTCAATTAGTACGAGTCACGTTGTTGGCATCTTGCCTCTCTTTCATAGGTTAATTAAACTATGCTTTAAAAATAATTTACTGGCAAAATAAATGGCTATGCTGACTCATTAATGAGGGCGTGATCTATATTTGCAGAAGGAAGTATGACTTTGAGATTTGGCTGAGACCGTCTGTGAGGAATGTGTCAAGTGTAAATTATGCAAGTGGTAGTGGTAACGTTTTGGATTAGTCTATACGGTTATAGTACAATCTAGACAGCAGGCAGACCCCTGATCTCCAGGTGTTTGGGAGAAAATCACACCATCATGACAGAGCACATCAGCACCTTTCTTTTGTGTACAAGGCCCATGTCTTATAGTCTCTCCATGGAGCAGCACCAAAGTACATCTCCCACATGTTAGTGCCACATGAAACATCTCACACTCTGAGGACTTCAGGGACCGGCCTCCTGCTGGTCCCAGAGTCAGGACTAAAGCAGGACTAAAGCAGGACTAAAGCAGGACTAAAGCAGGACTAAAGCAGGACTAAAGCAGGACTAAAGCAGGACTAAAGCAGGACTAAACATAGAGACAGCATGGACTAAACATGGATTAAACATGGATTAAACATGGATTAAACATGGATTAAACATGGATTAAACATGGATTAAACATGGACTAAACATGGACTAAACATGGATCAAACCAGGACTAAACCAAGACTAAACCAGGACTAAACCCAGGAAGTCAGTGTTTCAGTTTTGTGCAGTCAAAACCTGGAACACTCTTCCTGAAGATGTGAGACAGGCCTCAACTTTGACAATGTTTAAATCCAGGCTCAAACGGTTCTGTTTGTCTGTGCATGTGACTGAAAGGTTTTTATTCTGCAGTTTTCTCCTTTAATGCTAATTTTGTGATGATTATTTATGTTTTGATTTGATGTATTGTCCAGTTTAGAAAACTGCTTGAGCTTTAATTTGTATCTTCCTCCATTTAAAAAGTAGGGCCAGACAAGAAGAAAAACGTGAATTGCTAAAGTTGACTTGCTAACTCTAAATTGTAGTTTAGAGTTAGCTGTGGGAGTTGCATGAATCCCTGGGCTCACGAGCGCCCCCTAACATGAGGCAGGGTAACTGCGTGCCTCACCCGGCGCCTTTTCACAGCCGCTTAAAGCAGCAGCTTAGCACACAGCAAAGTCAGTCCACGGTGAGGCACGAAGGGCCTGTGCCATGTGCGGTTCATGTTTCTATTACTACCTGATAAAGAAATAAGATGTAAATATAGTGTGGAACTGATCGTGTTTGGTTGACTTTCATCTTTTGGTGCATTTTCTCCTACAAAATACCAGGCCTGTATTTCTTCTTTGAGCGATTTTACCACATACAGTATGATGTCAGATCCAGACTGCTTTGTCTGATATAATTAGGCCACGCAATTAATACCCCATTCTACTCCCCTTACTGTGTTTACTCAAGCATTGACAACAGAAGCGTTGTCTTAATAGTCCACACAAGTATTTGAGGTGTCAGATTGTATGTATATTAGCCTCCCCTTGTCTATCAGAGCTAGTTTACCGCACTGCTGCACTACCAACAGATGGTCATTACCATAGTGTGGCTTAAACCTGGGCCGGCCTGGGACCTTTCTCCCTCTTAGCAACAAAATTCTGCAACGTCTCAGCAGCAACGCAATATTTCCACTCTTCATAACACCCATAATGAAAGACTATGAATGTTCCCTCAACAGTAAAAAGAAGCGTTTATTGCACCATCACGTTTACAAGCCGAGACTGCATTAGAGCTGATTCTGGGGCCTATTTCTCAGCAAAACAATCCCTGTCAAAGCTGTCTGGGAAAGTGTGGTGCGAGAAAGGGATTGAGGGGACTGAGATGTTGGAAAGCTTGTATTCATCTCTTTGATCAGATTAAAAACATTTGCGTGAAACTTTGACATGTCTGTCTCGCTCTGAGATTTGAATGCACAAAGGAGACAGAACAAAGGGGCATGGAAAGGAAAATGGCAAAAAATTATGACATCCAGATTTTCATGTTGATACAAGGCTCAGACGTGACCTCCAAAGTTCAGTAGTGCTTCACAAACAGAAGAAGTGAGCAGCTCTGATGTCTATATGCTCCATGTTGTTAAAGGGCATCTACTGAGTCTCAATATGGCCCCAACAATACCCCTTTAAGGGAGCCATTGGCAGAGAATAATTGGCAGTGTGACCAGGCCACAGATGGTGGTGGACACACAAACACACACTTTTACTTGTGTTAGCGGGGCACAGCCATGGCTCCTTCTATTTCCTGGAGACAAATCCACAACCTACTTAAGACTAAACAGTAGGGACGAGTACATTTTTACTTATAGGGTCACGGCAGTAAATTATCTTCATGGTGTGTATATAGTGGAAGAGTCTGACTTTACCTGGTTAGAGGTACAATAATAATCCTTCCAATGTCCCAATACTGGCCTTTACTTATTTCATTTGAGTATTCATTTTTCAATTAAAACATCAAAGATTCCCCAGCACAAAAGTGTTCAATCACGCTCTTTTTCTGAATGTCACCAGCCTTCACTTTTTCAGATAATTGTCTCGACATTTTTAATTAAAATGTTTGTTTCATCGTCGTAAATGTATTATTTCGGATTATTGAGCAAGTTAACCCGAAACTATCTCCCTGTGATTATAAAACCCTTGTTACTTGTGTTCCTGTGTGCCATTGTGTTAAACTGTGAGCACATTTTTTGCTGAGTGCTTCTTGCGTATCGTTAATCACCCTCTGACTCATCTCGCTAAAATAATTTGCAGTCCAGATCCAGTGAGTCACCGATCATCGCTACTGTTTCTCCATCCCACATGTGATATAACACGGATGGGGCTGTAGTGAGGAGTGTCATAATTAGGAGACAGGATTGCATACTGGCTGCTAATCGCATCTCGCTCTGACACTCGGTCCCTCTGTGTGCTCTGTCTTGGGCTGTCACTGCGGCTCCGTGCTCCAAGTGTCTCTTTCCTGAGCGTCTTTGGCCTCGCTGAAGTTGGGCAGAACATGAGCGCTGTGCTGTGGAGGCACTCGTGAGCGCTCGGATCCAGGAGAAGTGGCTCCGGAGCAGATGGGGTGGGACTGCACTCACGTTATGGGTTCAGCGTTTTGTAGGTTGAGCTGCACTTTGAATGGGAACGCTGAGCCAAATCAAAGCTGGACAGTGTTTCTTTAAAGATGGCATTAACAAGTGTTATGTTGTCAAATACTTCACTAAACACATGCGATTTTACGAGTATTTAAGCCAATGAGGTCCCTATAGTTTTGGTTGGTTGCTCTTACTGTCATAATTACTACAACTTCTATGACAACCACTGCTGCCATACTGGTGCTGCAAACGCTTCTACCATTAAGACGACTGCTGCTATTTCCTACCAGCCAGTCTCGTCGTGTACCTTCTGATCCAACCAGTCGCTCATTTGTATCACGTGTTTCTCAAATGCAGACTCAAAAATTGCCATAACATCCAGAACAATGGGGCTTATAAATAGACTGTGCATATATATAAATGGACATGGCCAAGTGATCATGGGCTGCGCTTCCGGCTCTATCGACTCTGGCTCCAATTCACTTCAGAAAACTGGCCCCTCTCTCTGTAACTGCTGCTGTCCGGCTCTTCATTTTTGACTTAAACTGTTCGTATTAATGCGTTCTTCTATTTTCATTTCCCTATTGTATCCATAAATCAAGGTATGAACATTAATAAAAGACTAATCAGGTGCCTCCTTTCACCAAGGTCAGTCCGGCTAGTGTCAGCAACAGCTTTGACTACATTGCTAAGCTCCTGCCCCCTTCTAAACCAGTGGTGCAGCGGGATTGGCTCTTGGGTTGCTATGATACTCGTGGTCAGAATTCCAAATATGGAGCCTGGCAGCAAAAACCGCTCGCCTCGCAACCGCTCGCCTCGATGAGCTTCATTTGACTGAGGCTGAGCGCTATAGGTGACGTCACACTCATTTAGTCCACTTCTTTATACAGTCTGTGGGCCTATATACATTTTTTTTTACCTGAGATAAATAAGAGTACAGGGAATTTGATTGTTGCAAAAATCGTTAAGTTTTGTCAAAGCATGTGGTTCTGTCTGGACTACTACTATGACTACAGTCTATACAACACTATGTTTGGTTACAGCTGTGCAAATCTGTAAAATGAAACCACTTGAGCTGCATCAAACTCTAAATATGAATCCTACCAGTGTGGAGCCCTCCAGCCCCTTGTCAGTGTAACGGCTCCGCCCCTTTGATGTGACTCTGTGTTGTGTTCTGGATGCTGCGGTGAAGATGACACAGGCTCAGTCCAGGTTCAGAAGGTTTAATGCTTACAAATAGAAACATCACAAACTGTTACTACTGTCGAGGGATCCAACAAACACGACTCAGAGATGCTGCACAGCTCTCAGCGTCTAAATATACACTATATATTCAAATGTAATCAAATCCACATTATACTGCAGCTGATATGTAACTCGTACTGTCCATATCTAAACACATTTACAGTAAATCAAGTATGGCACCTGTTTAACAAATAGGAAAATCACAAATTGCTGTGAGAGGAGGGATCCAACAGATAATTCTTAAAGGTCTTGTATTATATTACACAAAATTGACTCTTTTGAGCTTTAAGCCATGTTATAATGTCGTTACATCATCAAAAAACAGGCCTGGAGTTGTATTTTGTTCCATTCACACATGTTTGAGTAACACTTTCTACATCTCCAAAGCTCAAAATGATCTGTTCCACCTTGTTAACAGCTGCTTTTACCTTTAGTTCAGTACAGATGGGCAATTCCAGAGCTGAAATTATCCAAATTATTTTTAAAAACACAGTGTGGCACTTCCTGTATTACTACATGATGACATCACAAGGTGGAATAGAGTGTTTTCAGTTTGAGAGAAGAAGAACTAAATCTGCAGGGTTTGTGTGAATGAAACGAAAAAAAAACTCCAGGTCTGTTGAAATAGCGTAACATGGGCCCTTTAAAACAAAAAATTCACACAATAAAAGCAAATTAGTAACGTCAGCTCGAAAAGAGTGACGACAAAGTAACTGATTATAATTAGCTCATAAAATATTGATTAAAATTCTATATAATTTGTATAGCGCAATGTAGATAAGTACAAAAACTGAATATTTTGGCAGGACTCTAAATTGGTATGACGCACACTGCAAAACAACCTCACAGCAGCACAGGAAAATAAATAAAAAAATAACAAACTGATTTGGCAGATTTGGATACTACCATTACCCTGTTACATCAGCGTACGGCAATTAGTCTCCAATTAGACAAATGAGACTAAGCTCCGGTGATCGTCTCCTAAAGATGCACTGAGCTTGAACCATGGCCTCATACAATATACGCTTCAGAGATGGAAAGTTTTCCTGGAGAGCTATAAAAAGTCTTCCTCAGAACTCTTTCACCTTCTTCTCTGGGAAGCAGCAGTAACGTTTCCCTGAAGAAAGCCTCATGTTTTAGCCTTGAGCTGCTCTACTGTAGCGCTGTGTTCTCCGAGCTTGTCTTTGTAGGCGACACGGGGCTGCGGCATCTCACAAGACTGTGACATGTAAAGTAACTCATTCATGAATATTTTTGATTCCTCCTTGATATGGCCCATGACAGATCGTTGGCTTTATAGTAATCTTTTCAACCATCGGTCACAGAGCATGTGCAGGCAGCCAACGCTCATCGGTGATCAATAATTTAAGCTCTATAGGGTTTCAGTCAGTTAATATGCAGGTCTGTGCTGTTCAGAGTCTCATTTTACTATACACTATCCTTACATAACACAGCTTTTCTTCTTTGCATTCCAGGAAGTCGTGTTTTTTCCTTGTTGAAAAATCCTAGAAATCTCTTCAAATCACATTAATAAGCAAAAATAGTTTAGTCTCCTGGGTCGTTTGAAGTATTTCCTTCACCCACTCAGAGCTCAAAGCTGGCTGAAGTACTGTAATGCAGGTATACTTGGAGGCTTCTGGTTGGCTGTTAAACTCTCTCTCCATCCAGCGCAGGTCTGACTCGTACATGTGAGTACTGCTCTTGGGGCCTCTTCTGTTCTGTACGTTGGTATTCAGGCCTATGTACTGGCAGCTCCCCTGGGGTTCACACGTGTTCAGTCTCCCAGTCTTTATGTGTGCAGTGATGTGACCCTGTCTTCTCTGCGTCAGCTCCTCTTCCTCCTCTTCGTCACTGTTTTTCATGCTAAGCTAAGCCGTACTGCAGCAGACTTGGAGCTGCACTAAATCAATGCACTCTGACTTTCCGAAGTGAGTCAGAGCCGGTTTTATAAAGGGCCCAGTGCCGAGGATGTGTGTGGAAGCAGTCAAGTGCTCAATAGAAAGCATACATTTTGTTCCATAAGCAAAATATAGTTCTTATTGAGTGGCTGCATCAGAGTGGGGGCACTGTAGAGTGTCAGCCGTGATATTAGGGAGACAAACTGCTTCTTGTGACTTCAGCACGACTCTCTGCAGTTGTATTCAGTGGCAATTGGTTATGGACAATGACAGTATCAATGATATCACAATATTTGGCACAAGTATTATTCCTGTGACCCTGTGTTATTCCTAGTTTCCCCTGTCCTCAGTGCATCAGATGTGTTTGAACAGATGGTAAAAATGGAAATAGAAAAGCAATTTGAATAAAAACATGACATATGTTTACACAATCATACTTTTTATTTCCCAGATAAATACATTTTCTTATTACAAAAGTTAATTTGTAAACTTCAATTGTGACCTTGCTATGGCTTTTTAAAATCCTAATATTGTTATTGTCAGTTATCGGCCACAGCAGCAGCTAAATATCAGATTGACGAGTTGTTGCAGTAAATCCTGGAACCTTGAGCCAAACTGTGGGCTTAACTATTTAATTATGATTGTTCATGTCTCTATCACTCTGACTAGCTGGCCACAGTTCAGGGTGACCCCGCCAAAGGCCCACAGTCGCCCTCGCCAGTCACGACTTTTAATATGTGAAGATAAAATGAAATGAACTTTTGTAGAATATTTTGGTTTTGTGACAGTAAAATACTTCCATATAAAAATTGGTTCCTGGGGTTGATGTTTAATTTTCACTAAGCCAAACTGAATCCATCTCGTCCTGCTGTGTTTCAAGTGAGAAATTGACCATTTTATACCTGCTGCTGACATTTGGCTCTGAGTACTTCATTAACAGCAGCACTTGTGGATAATCCTGTTTCGGAGTTCTACCATAAATATGCTCTTTGTAACTTGGGTCACCACTTAATGCTGCCTGAAAAGATCCTTCTGCAGTGGCTCTATTATGGATAGCTTTCAGGGCACAGAATTAACAATGTTAATGACATAGCAACAGACTTCATTACGCCTTCAACCTCTCTGCAAATGACAGTGGGTCAGAGGACAGTACACTCACATCTTTTGGAGTTGCTTTCACCAACACACTCTCAAGACATCACTTTGGGCTAATGGCAGGGCTCGGGTTGTGTACAGCTCTCGTCACAGGCCTATAATACTGAGGGTCAGAGCCAGAGTTTTTACCCAGTGTGCCTGAAGTGGAATGCAAATTTTAAATATGCACAACTTTTTTTTAATTTTTTTTTAAATTAAAGAACAACTTAATGAAGATGAGATGTTTTCTATTCCTCCCAGATTGGGCCTTGAAAGAACACTCTGGCTTGTGACATTATTAGTAGAAGTGGCAGTGAAGGCTCTTTAGGGAACGTTAACTTGAGCTAATGCATCACTATTACATAAAAGAGACAGAGCTGCTACTTGTAGCTCTTAAATGTGTTTGAGTGTATAAAGGTGAAGATATTTAGTTGTATAGAAGGCATTCCTGCTCCGGTCACATGTATCACAAAAGAATCATTATCAATACTTTTTATTATTACATTTAATGAAATTGCAGACAAGCGTGCACCCAAAAGAACCATTTGAATGAAAAACTGTAACAGTTCTTGATTGAACACAGAGCTTGCAAATTTAATTAGAGAAAGAAATGCTTCCTGGAATTAGAGGAAGGGCATTTAGGGCATTTTTCGTTAAAAAAAAAAGAAAAAGAAAAAAAGATCTTTATCAACAGTAAGAAAAGGCAAAAATGTCAGAGTCACAGAAATCCAGCAGATCTGGAGGACAGTAAGATCCTCCCAGAACCTCACATTCATACATCACCAGCCCATATTTTATTAGATTCAGCTGTTGTAAATTCTAAAGAGGAAATATGTGATGCTTTTAATTGGCGTTTTATCTCTGCATGTGATGTTTTGGATAATAATGGTGATTCTTCTGATCTTGATTATGTTGAATCTGAACCTCGGGCAAATAACAGTCAGATTTTCTCTTTAAGACCTTTCACTTACATGGAGGTCTTAAATCCTCTCCGCTCCACAGACCCGAAGAAGTCCACGGGAGCTGATGGCTTTGAACCAAAACTTCCATTACTAAAGAAATAATGATAATAATAATTTCTAAATGACCTTGTCTTGGAAAAGTTTTGGAAAAGTTAGTTGCAAATCAAGCTACGATTTTTTTAAGTAAATGTTCCATTTTGAAGTCTTATCAGTCGGGCTTCAGAAAAGTGCATAGTACTGTCACTGCAACTACAACAGAGTTTTAAATGACATTTTCACAGCCCTCGATGACAAATAAATTAATAAACTCTGTTAACTGATTTAACTAAAGCTTTTGATTCAATGGATCATGAAGTCCTCTTCAAGCGTATATGTGGGATTTGAAAATGTTACATGCAATTGGTACCAAATTTCTTTTACAAACAGCCAAGGCAGTAGTAGCCAGTGGGTTTAAATATATTTTTATTTTTTTTTTACTTTAAGTAAAGGAGTGCCCCAGGGCTCAATTTTGGGCCCGCTGCTTTTGACTATATTTATAAATTCCATGTTGGAATTTAAGTGAAAGCCTCATACATTTATATGCAGATGATGCTGTTTTGTTTGCAACTGCTCCCTCTGCTGATCAGATGCTTTTAAAACTGCAGCAAGAGTTTAATGAAATCCAAAATTTCCTTAAAAATCTTTCAATCATTGAATGCAAATAAAACTAAGAATAGTTTGTTGTTTTTTTTTCTAAAAAAAAAAACAAAAAAACAAAACCTTTAAATGAGGTACAAGCTACAAACCTTTACACTAAATGATGTATCGACTGGTTTTGGCTGGACAAAACGTATACTTCATGCATATCTCGGAGTTATATGTTTAAAATCAAAATGATCATTTTATTATAGAAACTGAAAAGAAAGAAAATAAATTGTTCAAGTAGACTTTCCTTCTGTACTAGATTATGGAGATATAATCTAGATGCAGACTCCAGCCTCTGCTCTGAAACCTGCAGAGTGATGAATTTAAAAACCATCACTGTTCACTCTATGAAAAAGCAGGTTGGCCGTCGCATCAGTCAGAACAACAACACTGTATAAATGTATTTAATGGACTATTTGATAGACTGCCTGAATATCTCACGTGTTTGTTGAACTTTGATACGGAAACTTTTAACACAAGATCTCATGACTGTCTATGTTTAAAAACTGGCCACACTAGAACTGATAAAAGCTTTTGGTTATTTTGCTTTCCAAAAATGAAATACATTTCAACTAAATGCTTGTTTCTAATTTAAAAATCCAGTATAAAATAACAGAATTATGAATAACAGCCTAGTTACCATCAGTTAGAGCCTGTTGGTCTGGGCATCATGATTTAATTTACCTACTACAGCAAATAAATAACTGGTCAGCTTTGTGACTTTTCAAAGCGGCAGTGGACATGGAGAAGAAAATGTTTGAAAGAAGTTAACGGAGCACTGCAACTTGAGCTGTCGCAGGTGAGCGTCTTTTCCTGAAAACTCAAGTGAGTGAAATAAAGCCTCAGATAAATCCTGGATAGATGCTTCTCTGGGTCCTGGGGGACAGTGGACGGCTTTAGTCCAGACTGAGTCCAACCTGTGACACGGGCGCACTGAGGCTCGTGTGAGAGGAGCCGAGGGAGCCAGGGAACAGACTGAACAGCAGTATGGTTTTCACAGGATCACATTATAAGGAGATTTACGATGTGACCAAATTTATATCTTGCACAAAATGATCTCCATTCATGTGTGGAAAGGAAACTCAAATGTTTCTATTGAGTATCTCAGAGCAAGTACTTTTGTAGGACACATTTTCTCGTACCACATACAAAGCCCAAGCTAAATAGACAGTTTAAAATGTTTGTCTCCAACACCAAACCTCTGACTTCTTGTGCAACGCTTCCTCTGCTCCATATCATAATGAGATCAAAGTTGTGCTGGGGCTCGTATCCGTGGCGGTGACAGTGCGGCAGGTGTTTGCAGGTTTAATGACATGCCAGAAAAGGGCAAACATTGTCCTGACAACAGAGAACAGCTGGTGTGGCTGTGACACCTGTGCGCCCGCCCTGAGATCTGCTGCACCTCCACGGAGCAAACTTCAATCAGGCCTCGACACAACCAGCAGAGATGCCCAAGCAAAACGCTCGCCACATCTGTCACAAATCAGCACGCTGGCTGTACTAAACCTGATGAGAGAGGCTCTGGAGGGCAATGGAAGGAACGCAACAGCCGTCCTCTTCATTCACTGCTGTGCACTCACCGCGAGGCTAGTTACCCCTGATTACATTATTATTATTCTATTTTGTGATAAGATCATTTTTAACACTGCAGAATAAGACTGGTATTGTATAAGTACCAAAGAAGATGCCCAGCTTTACTCACCGTGCTGCACTGATGGGGCAACAACAAATAAAATACAAAATACTTGCACTTCTGTAATATATAATCTTATTTCTAAACATGGAAGAAAGTCTTTTCCAGGCTGTATATAAAGTGAAACCCTCACCTCCATAATGTTTAATCAGGTTTATAGCTCCACAGATGAAGAACATTTTTCATATATACATAAATAGTGTAAATAATAATAAGAAAATGCAAGATTTGTTTAATTGTTTGCATTGAAGTCAAATTATGTGTGGCCTGTACTTGCATAGACCTCTCCTGACGATGTGTGAGGTGAAACATATCGGGATCTGGGCTCGATGGTTAAGTTGCCTAATGTGCTGTCAACAGATTTGTGAGCGAGCTGGGAGTGAATGGCTCTTGTTTCAGGCTCGCCGGTTGCTTAGTGATTGGAAAGATTATAAATAAAGTTTCTTAGCAACAGAGAGTGTGTAGGTGTAAATGGCATTTATAATTTCATTTCTTGTCTTTACCACAAACAAAGATACAAATGCACTGGAATAATAAGTATCAGTTTACATGTTTCTTTTTTTTATATGTCACATTAACTTCATGGTGTTGCAGTGTGAAAAATAATGCAAAAAAGTTTTCGATTAACAATTGTTTGGGGATTTAACATTTGACGCCTCTCCTCAAAAGGACAGGTCTGTGTTAAGACGCAAGTTTTCATTAAAGTTGTACTATGTAACTTTTGTGTCTTGCCTGGAGTGTTGCAGGCACCAAATAACATCTACTGTAACATCTGTCATCTAATTGCTTAATACAAGTAGATATTTTTACAGCACCAAAGTCATAGCATCTCCATGGTGACAAGCAAGTGATGGACCCTCCAGAAAAGTTGCGTACTGCTCCTTTTTTTTTGCACATAATGGCAATTTCAATGACTTTTGACTTTCTCAACTGCTCACCCTCTGAGCTGTATACATCTATACAACCAGGAAGTACTTTTACACATTTACAGATATGTATTATAACTGAAGAGCTTTTACCTCCTACTTAAGCTTCCAGCCTTTCATTTTATATGACTGGAAAATATTTTTGAATGCACTCTAGTGGTCTATGTAAAAACTGATAAACATGAGAGCTATGGGCCATTCGCTGTTGCTTTTGCTGCCATGGAAGCAAAGAGACTGAGCTCTATTAAAAGACATAAAACACTGATAGTACAAGACGCTGCGCAGTGCCAATGCAGAGCCCCCACTCAATCATAGTGGGCCTGAAAGCACTCGTCTCCGGGCCTTTGTACCTCTCCTGTGAGGCCAAACACTCTTCCCCAAATTCTCTCCACACACTCTGAAAGCCTATTTGTGCACAGAATAGCTTTAGGAATATACTTTGCATATTTATTGCACTGTGGGTCAGAGTGGAAACGAAAGCGGTGCTGTTTCAATTCCTGGTAGGATTATTTCAATTTGGTCATGTTTAGTCTCTTATCTGAATTTAGATACACTCACATTATAAGGGTCATCTCTAGCAATAAATAAAATGAGAATTACAGGGTGTGTTGGCTCCTGAAACATGCAGAAAAGAAAACACAATTTAAGAAGGTTTACTTTGACAATTTGACATTTGTTTGTCTACTGGGTTTCCAGCTCAACCATGTCAGACGTGGGAGTTCAAAGAATAACATTGATGATTCTCTGGAAAACAAATAAGACATAAACTTGTATGGCTGCATAATCTCTTAATCAAATGAAAATCACAACCGAATTAGTGCAATTATCAAATGGCAAATCCTGCATTCGTTTAGATAATACAGTGTTTGCAAAGAACAAAAACCCTGTCTCTGTATAGACAAATCTTATTGTACCTGTAGTTAAAACCTCAGTTCATATTTGTCTTCTCTCAAATGTTTATTCTCCTGGAGTTGTTTGCAAAGTGCGCTCTGAAAACATATCTCAAATCTAACCGCAATGCTTGTCAAAAACGACGCCATCCATTTTTTTCTTTTGTATTTTGTTGACTAAATATTTGCAGTAACTTGTACCTGCTGTATGTGAGTAACCATGCTTCTCTGTGTATATTCTAATCTGCAGCATCAGCACTTTACCCAAGACAAACTTCCCTTTGGGTCAATAAAACATATTTTATTGATTTTGATTTGATTGATGGCTGCATTTCTGGAGCATGGTGGCATAAGGGTTAGGCCAGTCGCACAATCTTTCACTTATAACGTGAATTTGTCCTGGCCTTGTAATGCATCCATTCTGTTGGGCATCTAGTGAAATTAAACTGCCTGTAGTGAAAGGATCAGGGCCTAGTCAGACATTTGCTACCACTAACAGGACAAAGCTAAAGATGAATGGTTCAACTGTTGCACTAAATAATAGAATGTGTAATAAAGCCTCCAGTGAGTGTACATGAAGTGATCTCATCTATTTAGAAAATCCAGATAGTGTTAAAATGCTGTGCTATAAATCGTCTGTGCCCCAAACCGTTGTACAATAAACCTGTCTGCAGACCTGTCAGTGCAAATTGATTCGGGGCATAAACTGCTGCGGTTTCTTAGATTGAATCCTTATGTGTTGCGCCTCTTCTTTTCCCCTCCAGCCGTCTGTATCCTTTCGGCTCCGTTCTTGGGGGCTGGCCGGCTCTGAAAAGCTCTCCTGAAAAGCACTGGGATTATCGGAGGCTGTGGTGAATTCACTCATCTTCAGCGAACGCTCTCCTCCTACAATGTCACGGGCAGATACCTCACACTCCACGGCACCAACATCTGTTATTTGGATTTAAGCACACACTTGCCCATATGGCTCAAAGAAAGCCATTGATTCTGAGGAGAAGAGAGAGAGAGATACTTTGGAAAATAGAAAATGGTTTGGTGAGAGCTGTTGGTTTGCCCAGCTCAAATGGTGCAAGAAAAAAAAGAAATGTTTTTTGGCTTTTTTTCCCCCCTCACCAGCTCTTTTATATCTGATAGTGTTTATTGGCACTGACTCTAATGCAGTGTGTACAGTTCTTCTTAAAAACGAGTTGTATCTGAGTAAAATGTGTGCTCACTCTACCAAAGCCAGTGAAGGTCTTGCTATATTCTTACTACACGTTAAGTACTTCAGAGTAACATAAATTGGTGAGTACTTCTCCGGGGTTCATAATGGCCTATGTTTATTAAGAGCAATAACGTCTAGAGAATAATCGTCTTGTTTTTGACGAGGCCTCTTGTTGCAGCATTTGTTTTGTTGCCTTGTCTATGCGTGAACAAAATCAAAATTTACTGTCATTGGTTTGCATTTGATTAACAAAAAACAACAAAACAATAAAAACATAAAAAAATCAATTGTGCTCAGGAAAGTAGCAGAGCAGTGTGTTAAGTGGATTGTTATATCCATTTTCTTCTGCTTATCCGGGGTCAGGTCGCAGGGGCAGCAGTCTAAGCAGGGACTCCCAGACTTCCCTCACCCCAGACACATCCTCCAGCTCCTCCGGTGGGACCTCAAGTTGTTCCCAGGCCAGCTGAGAAACATTGTCCCTCCAGTGTGTCCTGGGTCTTCCCTGGGGCCTTCTGCTGATGGAACATGAACGGAAAACCTTCCTAGGGAGGCGTCCAGGAGGCATCCAGAGCAAATGCCCGAGGCACCTCAGCTGCTCCTCTCAATGTGTAGGAGCAACGTCTCTATTACGAGCTCCTCCCGTGTGACCGAGCTCCTCACCCTATCTCTGAGGGAGCACCCAGCCACCGCTTGTATCCTCAATTTTGTCCTTTCAATCATTACCCAAAGCTCAGGACCGTAGGTGAAGGTAGGAACGTAGATTGACAGGTAAATCGAGAGCTTTGCATTTCAGCTCAGCTCGGCTTTCTTTACCACAACTGTCTGATACAGCGACCGCATCACTGCAGACGCTGCACCGATCTGCCTGTCAATCTCACGCTCCATCCTTCCCTCACTCTGAACAAGACCCTGAGATACTTGAACTCCTCCACTTGAGGCAGAGACTCTCCACCAACCTGCAAACCACCTTTTTCCGGTCGAAAACTATGGCCTCGGATTTGGAGGAGCTGATTCTCATCCCAGCTGCTTCACACTCAGTATCAAACCGCCCCAGCGCCTGCTGCAGCTCCTGTCTCAATGAAGCCAAGTCGATTGTTATATATTAAATGGAATAATTAGCAATTCCTCCTAGTGTTACTGGGACATGCTTACTCCACCGACTGTAGACACAGGTTCACTGTCTGAGTGTAACATGACACATGAATATAATTTACAGTAAACCCACAGCGATATGACAAGCGTCATCACGGCACGCCACCCAAACATCCAAATCTTTGGAGCGACGGTGGCTCAGTGGTTACAGCAGTAGTGTGAGCACAGGGCCCCCAGGATCAGTTCTCACTCCGACCAAGTTCTGTTGTTGTGTCCTTAGGCAAGACAACTCAACCCACCTTGCCTAGTATGAAAGTGGTGCATGTGTGAATGATTTGTGATGGTCTGAAGGACCAATGGCACAGATAGGCAGCCTCACATCTGTCAGTCTATGGCAGCTGTGGCTACAGCGGTAACTTATCACCACCGAGTGCGGAGTGAATGACTGACGACAGTGTAGAGCTTAAAGAGGCTTCAACAAGGCTGTAAAGCACATTACAAGTGTAAGGCATTATTATTATTATCTCAGTGCACCTAATCGCAGTCCACCAGGGGCCTCGTGTTTTGCAGCCATGACAGCGTGTGACATCAGAGGTCAGAGTTCAGGATGAGCGTAGCACCTAGCACCCTTTTATAGAATGGTTTGTGACCAATAAACCCGATACTATTACGATGAGAAAGGGGCTTTGCATCTCAAAAATCATTTGCTCCTAACTTCAAAAATGGAATTATGGGATGTATAAAGGAGTGCACTTAAAGCCCAGTGCAGCAGGAGTAACATTGCACAGACAAATAGCTTTTCATTAAGTACAGTTTAATCTGTTGTTTGTGCTACAAAAAATTAGCTTCTTTCAAATGTAAACATAAATGTGTATAAAGTAATGTTTTCTATTAAGTATAATGGCCCCTTTGCAAACAGAAAAATGCCAGTCACCTTGTTTCTGTTCTCGCTGTAATAGGTGCAATTAGGCTGGATGGACGCATCACTTGGTCTTTGTCTGCTGCTGCTTGTGTTCTGGGCTTGGAAGTCTGCTGAGCCTCTTAATCTTGTGTCTTGGGACAATATGGGAATCAAGCAATTTCACACTACCTGCGAAAAATGGAAACTTCCTGTTGTAATCCGGATTAGTGGCCATCCCTAAACTAGCTTGTGTTTCTCTTAGGAATTGAGTACAGTCATGTGACTGGTATAAACCTTTGGATAGCTCTTTTCAATTGTAAGAAACATTCCATCGCACATTTATTTTTGTGTGTGGTGTTTTGTGATGGTAAAGCTGTAGAAATGTAATAATAACTCCAATGCATTGTGAGAGGATACACTGTCATATTTTTTGCTTCTTTGCTAAAATACATTGTTTGTTTTTTTAGCAAATTTAAACTTTTCATTTTCATTTGTTTGTCAGAGAGATGTATCCTCTGCATCTGATCCATGTTTCAAAGCCTCTGGAGCCACCTGCCCGGAGCAGTGCAGCGCCCAAGGGCCCATCTCCATATCTTGAGCTTGATGGGAAGATTTTTCCCATTGTGCATATTTATGAAGAAACTCACCCATACATGGAGAAACTAAGTTCCCACAAAAAGGCCCCTCGCTGCCTAAGAGCTGAACCCGGGACCTTGGTGCTGTTAACCATGAGTCTGTAGTCTCTCAGCCACAGTGCTGCTGCAGAAGGAATTACATGGATCATGATTCTTTGCTTTTCTTCTTCAGTAATTCTTTGAGCCTCCACAATGTTGTAATTAATATTGTACAGTGAATTCCACGATAATATCGTCTGAGACCTTATTAAGTCCCTGTAGAATTGTGAGCCTCCAAAGCCTTGCTCTGGTTTTTATTTATTTATTTTTTTTTCCTTTTTGCAGTAACATTTCTCTTTTCCTCCCCAAAAGGTCAAAGGTTGTTGGTGTTGGGTCAGGACATGGCCACTGTATTTATTGCCCCTCTCTGCTCCCTGCTTTAATATGTCAACACAAACGAGGCACGATTGAGTGTCTAGTGACAAGGGGCATTTTTCACCCACTCCCACCCCTCTCCCCCCCTCTCACCCCTCTCCTCCCTGCTGCTGCTCAAGGTACTGTTGCTGTTTTCTGACCTGTGAGAATAAAAGAAAATTCTAAAAAGGACACAGCAGTGCTCCCAGGAGCCCTGTTCTGCAAGTAGAGGACATTGCAAAGGGCGATCTGAGGAAAATGGCTGGGTAGTCTGCTTGACAAAGTCAGGAATGATCAATCTTTCATCAGCGCTGGGAATGACTTTTCCTTAATGGAGCCCCACCGAGTTTCAGTTCCTAATGACTAAACTAAGAGCCCCAATGGAATATTAATTATACAACGCAAGAGTCTTAAAGTGCAGGCAGATTAGTAGTATTTATGGAGGTATGTTATCAGACATGTCTGTCACAATCCATATTTTATCTTCACTGAGGTTAGGCTGCCATTGAGTAGTTGGTAGCTCTGTTAGCAGCTCACTGAAGTACTTGTGGTATTTTTTATGTATATTATTCTTGACATCTGTGAGGAAACCAGGACTCTGTTTAAATTGACTAGAGTTAAGTATTTGTGCATTTGTGTAGTTGTTTTTAATTATATACACTTACAAAATACAAGGCAAGGCAAGTTTATTTGTGTAGCACAATTTATACAAAAGGTAATTCAAAGTGCTTTACAGAATAAGAAAGACATTAAAATCACAATACAACAAATCAAAACATAAATAATGACAAATACTCATAAGATTAGCAACATAAAGGAGAAAAGTACAGACCTTTCAGTCATATGCACAGCTAAACAGAACTGTTTTGAGCCTGGATTTAAACATTGTTAAAGTAGAGGCCTGTCTCACATCTTCAGGAAGAAGTAGAGTTTGGTCTGACCTGCAGAGCCTGAGGTTAGGTTGAGCTGCACGCTGTATTTACCAACGCAAGACATGACTCCTGTTTACGACAATTATTCAATCACAGTCTAATCACTTACATTCTGTGGGCTTTCCACTTCAATCATGAAACTATTCGTTCTTGCATGACTGACCTCTCTCTGCTGGATTATATTCCACATTTGACGTCTTGTTTTGAATCTTGTTTTGCCCACGTACATGACTAAGAGAGCGGGAAACTAATCGAAGTCCCATATGGTTTTTGAAATCCTGAGATGATGGCCACCACCACTAGTCCATTTGTATTGATCCCTGTTGATAGGGGAGCCCAGCCTCTCCAACCCCCTTGAGCTAACGAAGTCAAGTGCAGTTATCTCTGATTAGAGAGTTCCCTGGTTACCACAAATCACATCTGAGTGGACAAGTTTACATATTCTCAGATTTATGAGGGTCTTAGGGGCTTGCCAAGCAATATAATAGGTCAAAGGTGTGTGATTGGACGTCCTTTAGTCCAACTCTGGATCATTTTAACTGTAGAGCTCAGACATGTGGCTCCATGCACAAAATATGGGTCTTCAAAATGTATTTGATTGTCTTCATGTTTGAGAAGCATTTGTCCAGTGACTTTTCTCTTGTATAGTATATGGCTAAACTGTTCCTTCATGCGTCTCACTGAGAAACTAATAAGGAAATCTGTCATTATCTGTTTGTTTGGAGAAGTCAGATTTCCTGTGCCTGCGAACACCCATAGACTGTTTCAATCAGGAAGCTTTTGAGCAGCGCCTCTCTTCCCCTCCCAGCCCGAGCACTGGAGCTTTTCTGATTAGTGATGGTTAAAATTGACTTCCTGTCTGCTCACATTATGATTGGTGAACATTCTGCACATTTGATTTCACAAGGCTGCGATGTTGGCTGGATTTCCCATTTTAAGCATCTCTTGGCTTTAGAGAAATGTTAGCTACCATTACACAGAGCCTCTCTCATCCAGCTTTATTGATGTTATTAAACTTGCAAAACTCGTACTACGGAGGGTATTTAAGAGGTATACAGAATCACAGCTTCTTTTGTTTTGCTCTGTACAAAGTCTGTCAAAGAAATGCTTGTGAAAATAGTTTCTGTGAATAATATTCTCATTTCATTCCCCTGAAGTAATAAAAGTATAAACCTGATAATGGCAAAGACAAGATGAAAAGTGGTGCATTGTTGTTCTGCTTAAAAGTAATATTGAACAGAGTCTCAGCGAAATGGAAATGGATGCATTCAGAAATATCAGACAAAACAGTATGTTCTAAAGTTGTTGTCATCTTGAAGCTTTTAATATGTTCTGAAAGGTGCAGTCGGGGCAACACAAGTCTCCATCTTTGTAGAGAGTTCTTTTGTTCCGCACAAAGGGTTTATTGACGATATACATTGATTGGTCTAAGATGAATTCACAAAGTCAAGGTTAGTTCAACAATAATTTACCAAAGTGCTGAAGTTTAAAGAGTGATAGCCGTGTGGTACATGGTCCTTGAAAACTGGTCTCCCCTCTGTAGTTTGTCAGAACTTAGGAAAGGCAATTTTATTTGTATAACACAATTCATGCAATTCAATGTGCTCTATAGAACAGAACAAGAAAGACAATCATCATAAAATGAACATGAAAAGATAAGAGTGCAGAATAAAACCCTTTTAGTCATATGCACAGCGAAACAGAACCGTTTGGAGCCTGGATTTAAACATTGTCAAAGTAGAGGCCTGTCTCACATCTTCAGGAAAACTGGTTTTAAACTGCAGAAAACTGAAACCCTGATTCCCCATGTTTAGTCCTGGTTTAGTCCTGGTTTAGTCCTGGTTTAGTCGTGGTTTAGTCTCCTGGTTTAGTCCTGGTTTAGTCTTGGTTTAGCTCTGGTTGAGTCCATATGGTTTAGTCCACATTTAGCCCTGGTTTAGTCAAGGTTTAGTCTTGGTTTAGTCCTGGTTTAGTCCTGGTTTAGCTCTGGTTGAGTCCATATTTAGTCCTGGTTTAGTCCACATTTAGCCCTGGTTTAGTCAAGGTTTAGTCTTGGTTTAGTCCTGGTTTAGTCCTGGTTTAGCTCTGGTTGAGTCCATATTTAGTCCTGGTTTAGTCCATATTTAGTCCTGGTTTAGTCCAGTCCTGGTTTTAGTCCTGGTTTAGTCCACGTTTAGCCCTGGTTTAGTCCATATTTAGTCCTGGTTTAGTCCATATTTAGTCCTGGTTTAGTCCACGTTTTTAGCCCTGATGGTTTTAGTCCAGGTTCAGTCCCCTGGTTTAGTCCCGGTTTAGCCCTGGTTAGTCCTGCTTTAGTCCCGGTTTAGTCCTGACTCTGGGCACCAGCAGGAGGCTTTTCCCTGAACTCCTCAGAGTGTGCGATGGTTCATGTGGCACTAACATGTGGGAGATGGACTTTGGTGCAGCTCTGTACAGTGTAAAACAGGTTTAAAATAAGTTATGATTTAAAACATGAATAACATGTAACTGTAGGTGACAAACCTGTATTTTATCAGTTAGTCTTGTCCTACTGCGTGGAGGTAATGTGACAGAGTACCTGCGTTGGCACCGCTCTCTGCTGAACTGGAGTCACATGACCACGCGGCATTAAAAGGTCAGAGTGAACGCAGTGGCAGAGTGGGGAGCGCTGGAGGTGTTGACAGCAGGTTGCCTCTTCACATCCCTTTTCTCGCGCTGTCGCTCATCACCGTGGAAACTGGCGAAGAGGGACGCTGATTCACACGGGCAGAGGTGGACAGGGCCAGACAAAAAAAAGACAAAATCTCCGAGACGGGTTTAGAATGACTGTGAATGTGTGAAAAAGTGCCCTGCCAATACGAGCTGTAAAAGCTGAGGCACCGCAGGCACAAAGCCATAAGTCAGGAAGCGACAGGTGAGGTGAGGATGTTCTTTAAGGACAGCTCCTGATCAAACCAATATTCATCCTTTACTGCGCTCTGACAGCCAAGACAAGATGGATAGGAGTCTAAATAGTTTGAGGGGAATTTTAGCTTTTGGGGCCTCAATAAAATCTAAGTAAATAAAAGAGGGTTGACTTGTTTATTCATTCATCCAGATGCGATATGTTTGCCTATAGCTTCTAAAAGGAAAGAAAGTGACCTAGAAAATGGCTTGTAGATGTGAGTAAATTTACGATAGGAAAACCATTTAATATAGAATAATGTGAACTTTGGCAGCACAATTTGAGACATAAAATACATTAATTGCTTTATTAAGCTGGGTTTTTGAACGCTGCAGCTAAAAGTGATGGTTTCTGTTCTTATTATTTAGTTGTTTGGTTGTTTCACTTCTACAACTTTTTGTCCAGTTGACAGATTTTCTATTTTTCTTTCACTATCAATTGCTTAGTTGCAAATTGTTTTTATTTCCCTCAAGAAAATTCATTTTTTTGCCCAAACAGGTTGATATTTATCTATGGTTTGTGGCATTCTGTATAAAATTCCCAGGTATCTTCGGTGAAATATTCCATTACTTAGGTCAAAAGGTAGTCTCGCTACATTGTTGATTGCTTTGTGCTTTAAGGCCCGGCTAATGGAAATAACATTTACTACTGAAGTTGAGCCTTCATCTTGGTCACCGGAGACAAGCCAGACCAAACCTGTGATCTCTTTTTCATAAACGTGCTTCCTAACAATCTTCTCCTCTTTAGATCACACACTCCTGCAGTACAGTGCCTTCTTTTCATCCCACCACCTCAGGTAATGTGTCCATGTGCATTTTAGATTATCGCTGCTGTTGATGAAACGCCCATTGGGAGTGTGATCGGGAGGTGCTTCCAACATCTCGCCCTCTTATCAAAATCAGCAGCAGCCCACAGGGATTCAAGCACGTAGAGCCAGCCAAGAGCAGACAATAGACAGGACGACATCTATCTTATCATTTCTGTTTCACTTACTAAAGGCTTTTCCTCAAAGCTCTTTATTTCATTTGTTGGTAACTTGCGTAGTCCACTTTGTATTAATATTGGTTGAGCTGACCTTTTAAGCACAGATGCGTTATACCGGCGTGTTCTAGTAGAGGAAAACGATTATATGGACGATGAGAAGCCGCCGTAGTTTTTTTTTCATGGGTACCAGTCTGTATCTTAGTAGTATGTGGATCACTGTAGCCAAACTTGTCAAAAGATCATTTTCAACTAAATACTCAATAGTAAGTACATGTGTGATTGCTGCTGTTGTCAGTGTGTCTCTCAGATATAAAATTTGCCCTGGAGAACCCACGGGGTCAAATTTGGCTGCAGTTAATTGATCCTACCCAAAATGAACACACAAAGAAACATTAAAAAAAAAGTCAAATTTCAATTCAAAAATTTTCAAAAAGCCCAGAGTGCCACTTCTGGCCCCTGCATAGAGATACCTAGTGGATGAATATTGAATTAAAATGAGGCAGAGTGGTAGTGACAAGATGGCCGACCTGTTGAGCTGGAAAACTGAGCAAACCAGCGATTGGTAAAATTGTTTTTTTTTTGTTAATCTTTTTAGTAATAGCTTGCAGAATGTCAGAAAGTCTAATTAGCAGTACAAATTTTGATCCTATTTAGGGTATGTTCAAGATAGGCAAGGCAAGTTTAGTATAGCACAAACACAAGGGAATTCAAAGTTTTTACAGAATAAGAAAGACATTGAAATCACACAAATGACATTAAAACATTAAAACAAAAGAGTGCCGAAAAAACCTTTCAGGGATATAAATAGACAGTTCCTGGATTTAAACATTGTCCCTGAAGTCCAGGTTTTAGTTGCAGAGTGTTCCCCAGATGGTCCTGACTCTGGCACCAGCAGGAGGCCGGTCCCTGAAGTCCTCAGAGGCACCAACATGTCAGAGAGAAAGAAAAAACACAACTTGACAAAGTGGATATTTCAGTGTTCAGTGAAGTTATAGCAGTAATTTAATGCAATGTCCATAATTTTCCAAAGAAGAAAAGGGTTCTTAGGTTCTCCAGGGTTAGATTGAACTACATAAACTTACCATTGTTACATAGAGCTATGTGTAATTGTACAATTATGCAGAGTTGTGCTTGTTATGTAAAGGCCAAGTTACGATGCACATGCACAGGAGATGTCTAAAAGTGTTCCACACAAGAGCTCGAATAGAAAAATAGCTTGTTCTTTGGTAATTTCTGGTGCTGCCAAAAACAACAAAAAATATATCCAATTGCTCCGGCTTTGGTCTGGCAATGAACAAATTATGAAGCGTGTCGAAATCAAACCTCAAAATGGGCCCAGGACCGCAACAAAGACAGAGTGCCTTTGTTCTGCTGTTTGGTTTTACACAACCATTTTCTGACCTTGAATGTGTGTTTTGAAATCTAAATCCACTTTATTCGGTACAATTTTTTAGCACAAAAAAATATTTGGTACAACCTATTACGACTGGTATTTTATCTTTCCAGACTATCGTGCCCAACTTTTGTAAATTGAAAACAATCTTTTTTCACGCAACTTGTTTACAAGGGCAGAGTAGACATTTTGTTGGCGAAATATGCGTGTATGTGGGTAGGAGGGTGGACTCAAGATATGAAATAATGAATTCCAGTGTCTCATACATATTAAAAATTGTACCAAATCCTCTTAAATGTTCTAAAAGGTGATGCTATTCTCCATGTTAATGTGAATATAATCGTAAGTTTTTCGCTCGGCTCTAGTCTTCACAGTTTGACACCTAAACTGATTTGAAAATGACAGTGTTTTCCATTATGATAGTATCTTCTTGTTAGCCGTAGGTGACAGCGTATTAAGTTGTCTAGTGATCAGTATTTGAGTTGCGTTCAGGCTCCCTGCTGTCAGTACTGTCTGCGTAGTTGACCTTAATGTCATCGCAGCTCCACTTTTACCTCTAAAATATTAATTGTTCCTAGCTGTGTTGTATCCCTGCAGATATACTTTTTACACATTCATGAGCGAATCTATAGGAGGAATCTGAACATTATAGTCGCTGGCCTAGATCGAGAAGAAATCATGTCAGCTAGGTGGCAAACGAAGAAATGTTCATTATTTCCAAGGTGGAAAGAAGGCTGTTGTAACTAACCTCAAGAAATGCATTAAAATGGAAAATAAACTGTTAGGATTGAGTTCTAAGGTGTTTATATGAAGCAGTTTGAGCAGTAGCAGCGCAACATCAAACCCAAAGGACCCATCTAAGACCAGACGAAGAGTACTGATGAAGTTAACAGATATTTTTGCTCATAGTCTTTCATTTTAAACCCTACAAAAACCTTGCTTTGAGACTTGTTTGTGTACGATCGCCCTTGAAAGGTGAACAGGAGGAATAAAGCACAAATGTATTCCAAAAGTTGTCGCCTCTTCCCTCCATTACCCTGCCTCTCTTGACTTCGACATTACCTTGAATTGCAAACATTGTGTGTTAATATAGCGTATAATGTGACACTAAATATGCAGTGCCGCGCAGAACAACACCTGATTCCACATCTGAGTGTCAAAGTGCCATCTGCGGGGTCACCTGGCAGAGCGGGCGTCAGAGCCAGCGCTGGACACAACACAGGATGGAGCAAGGGGCGAGACGCGAGGGAGGCATAGGTCAAAACAACACAGATCTGTTATACTTACAGGGCGCAACTTTTTCATTTAAGGTTAGACACTACAAAATATAGAACTATTCTGTTTGCGCTGGAGTTTGAAAGCGGACTTTGGACGTGGACTTTGGAGGTGGACTTTGGACGGGGACTTTGAACGGGGACTTTGGACGGGGACTTTGAACGGGGACTTTGAACGGGGACTTTGAACAGGGACTTTGAACAGGGACTTTGAACAGGGACTTTGGACGGGATCTTTGAATGGAGAATCTGGACAGGGACTTTGAATGGGGACTTTGGACAGGAATTTTAAATTGGAACTTTGGACCAGGGACTTTAGACAGGGACTTTGAGCAAGGAGTTTGAACAGGGACTTTGGAGGGGGACTTTGGAGGGGGACTTTGGAGGGGGACTTTGGAGGGGGACTTTGGACGTGGACTTTGGACGTGGACTTTGGAGGGGGACTTTGGACGGGGACTTTGAATGGGGACTTTGAACAGGAATTTTAAATTGGGACTTTGGACCAGGGACTTTGAGCAAGGAGTCTGGACATGGACTTTGGACATGGACTTTGGACAGGGACTTTGGACAGGGACTTTGGACAGGGACTTTGGACAGGGACTTTGGACAGGGACTTTGGACAGGGACTTTGGACAGGGACTTTGGACAGGGACTTTGGACAGGGACTTTAAACGAGGACACTGGACATGGACTTTGAATGGGGAGTTTGGACAGGGACTGTGTTTCATTCTTTATTTTTTAATCCCAGTTCATTTTTTTTGTACATTTCTAATACTTTGTGGGGATAGTTCTTTATGGTTTGGTTTCAGTATTATCATTTACATCTATATTTACTTCAGCAATACATCTCAGTTCAAAATGTGTGGCCTTGTGAGCTTTCCTTTTTCCAACAGCCGTGTCAGAGAATTTCATATAAAAAGGTGTTGGCATTTTAAAATCCTCATACCTACACCCCATTACGGCGGAGAGCAGCAGCGGGCTTATGCTCCTCTTAAAACGGCTGCACCTCTCGGTCTGTGCAGAGCATCACCGCTGTTTATCTGCTCTTCAAACTCAATACAGAAGACATCTCTTTTCATCTCTATCCATGCAAATGATACCAACTCGAAGTTCACGCACTTGCCCAGTCCTCTTGTCTTGGCCTGTCAAACTTACCCAGCATGTGAAATTATGTTTTATAAAATACACCAGCTTCAAAGATGCTTCAGCAAACCCTCTCCGTCTGAAAAATGACTTGTGTGCAATGAGTCACACTTATCGATGACAGCTGCTACACCCTGTTTTTAGAGCGTGCGTTTGTGTTCTCTTTTTAAAACATTCATTAAAACCTTTCATGAAGAATGCTAAAAACATTTCTCAAACCCAGGGCCGGCTCTAGCTTTCCCTAAGCTGAATGTGTCTCTGGGGCCCCCGGCAGCGGATGTCTCCTGGCTCAGCTATTGGTGAGTCACATTTGACGACATTATGACTCTGCTTTCATCACCTTGACCAATTGTATTTGTGTTTTTATGACCAACTTCAGACTGAAAATACCCAAAATGTCACAACTACCATAGCCACAAGAACAATAGACAAATATATAACGGGGGGGGGGGGTCAAACATTTTTTAATTCTAGACACGTTTCTGGTGGATTTTAATGTGCTCCAGTTGACGACAGTGGGATAAAATTTACATTATAAAGGGTCCTTGCTCTGGTGTAAACACATAGCTGCCCTCACCTCTGCCCGACTCAAAAACAAATGTAGCAGCAGCAGATATTTTACTACTATAGATATAAAACAAATGTGATTGTTTGAGAGGTATATTTAGGCTGCTGCAAACACACAAGCCCTGTGTTCGATAAAACATAGATTATTATTATGTTATATTATTTTTAATATAAGTGTATGGGCTCTTAGGGGCCCTCTGCTGGCGTCGGGACCCTAAGCAGCTCCTTATTCTGCTTATAGGTTGGGCCGGCGCTGCTCAAACCGGGGTACATATGCGAGTTGCATCTGGCAGCACACAGGGCCGCTGCAGTTTGACTTTTCGTTATATTTAGTCATTGGCTCCTTTTGGGTTGATCAGAATTAAGATAATCATTTTAGATCTGGTTTAGCCCTAATGTAGGTCTGATAAAGTCTGTGTTTTTATCTGGTGGTCCTAGTAACACCAAATATGATCATAGATGGTACTTGAGAAAAGAGCCAGTGTCTTATCTGGATGTATGAATGCGTCTTGCTGTCAGAGGGTAGCTTCAGAGAGGAGCACTGAAATAATGTTTGGGACGTGACGGGCTCGGGACGGGCTCAGTGTGATGTGTGTTGTGTTTGGATTGAATGACAGCGCGTTTGTCATGCTGTCCTCGCTCTAGCGCTACACACTGCCACCACAGATAGATGTTTCAAACGCTCTGGTGATCACGCCAATTCACCCGCGCCAACAGATGCTAAACGCAGATACTGTATAAGCTGTAATTGCTATTTGCTTTAAGTGAAGGGACTAAAGAAGATTCACTGCTCAAACACTGCCAAAACACCAGCTTTCAGTGATGGTCCTAAGCGTGCCTCTGGTTATAAAAGGGTTGGTAAAACAAAATGATTTGATCCCAGTGAGATGATTATATTCTACAGTCCAGTACTACAGTTATATTGGCCTGTGCTGAACTAGGTCTTTGCTAAACTAGTGCAGCAGTGGGCAGATCTCATAATCGTGACTCATTCTGACCGGTTCCATTGTAACAGCTGACCGGTTTGTTGTTGTCCTGTGGAGCTTAGTGGACAGAAAAAGCAGCACGGGCTGAAATTGGCTCTTTGCACAATGGCAGAGGCTAGTTCCAATCAGAGGGACAGACCATAATAATGTAATGTAATGTCTATGAGCTTTATGCTTCATGTGTCTCTACTAATGCTAGCTTCCATTAAGCATTAAATGTAACATAACAACGAAACTCAATTTGTTGTAAGGACGACCCAATTATTTTCAGGTGTAGATTATTTCAGTCAGTGGCATTATTTAATTATTTATTATGGTCCGAAATTAGTATTAGCATCAACACACAAAGACATAGATGTTGTCAGTGACATCCACCTGCAGGTCCAGGTCTGATCTGTCAGGATTTCATGATCTTTAGCTCGACTTGGTAAAAACCTCATAGACATTACACTACGCTGGAAATGGTCAAGTCGACTGTTGCTCTGACTGGAGCTAGACGCTACTGTTGTACACAGAGACACTGCCTCTCAAGCAAAATCCCCCTGTGACATAAGTCCCCACGTACATCACAGACATATTATACTATTTATATACTCAATATACTATTGTCTGCTCTATAGCTCTATATCTATGGAGAATAAAGATTATTCAAACACTCAATACAGCTTTGTGTGAGGAAATGAGAAGAGCCATAATATGGATAAAAGATCTTAATAGTCAATTTGATGTAATAGATATCTGTTTAAGCCAATTAAATGTTATCATGTACAATAATCTCATGAGCAACACTTGTCCTTCCTGCTCCAACCAAATATTATGACATTATATGACATATTTCAGGAGGCTGAAATGCACTGAATGCTTCAATCACATTACACAAAGGATGGTGTACTCCAGTAGAGATCGACCGATATGTTTTATTTATTAACTAACTTTTTTCTTCTTCATGTCCGACACCGATACCGATTGTTTAGAATCCAGAGCAGCCGATATTTTGGAACAATATGTTGGACCGATTTAGATTAGTTTCCCCAAATTATGTAATTTAAATTTACTCCAAACTCCCTGCAAGCCCCTTTTCACCACAGAACTATAAGAGAGCTGTGTAGTCACATTTTGTGCAGTTATTTCTTCATATTAAAATGTTAATATAAAGCTTTGTGTTTATTGTTTAGGCAGCTGATTGACCAATACTAAATAAGGTCTAAACATCGGCCCAATATATTGACCAACCGATATATCAGCCTATCTCTATACTCCATTAACAGAAGGCTCAAAGAAGTACACCAACATGTCAAAGAGGGTCTTACAGCTGGCAGCATGAAATGAGGAAGTATGTACTGGCACTTGCACAGCTTTAGAACAGCTTTTTAGGGTGGAGAAAGGGTGGACTACCCTACGAGCTCAAAAACTCATAACATTTTTCAGATGAAAACAGTCTTTAACGGTCTGACGTTTTAAGTTTTGCTTTTATAATACACTTTCTGGTGGGCAAACAGAACTGACTCATTTATGAGAAATAAGTTGTGTACTTGAGCTTTAAGAGGACACTCAGACGGGATACAGAGGTGGACCAGTGCTAAAGACAGATAATACGCTCCAGCACACTGCAGCTCAAATCCTTATGCTGGTCGTTGCTAGAACCACACTGACTAAAAGAAAAGGCACATTCATAATGGGTGACCTTCGGCTCTGGTTCTGCTGGTTGAACATTGAAAAGACCCATAGTGTTTCTCTTTCTGGCTGCTGCCTTTTCTGCATTTGCTTTGTCTTCAGCCGCAGCGCTGCAGTGTGGCTCTGGCCTGTGCACTAACACATGTCACACCTGGTTTGTGTGATCACTGTTAGGGTGACCTCCTGGTCTCTAAGCAACACGCCTGTCTCACGGCTGATGGCCCTCGCAGGTGCACCATCATGACCATTATGTATGTGGCCTGCGTGAATGTGTCTGCTTCCGATTTGTTAATGTGTACCACCCATCGATATGGGTGGGCGGTATTCACAACTATGTACGGCTCTAATACCATTTTATCAGCCCGATAACAGAGATTTGTTAAAAGGTTCCTGAATCTTAAGTTTTTAGTATTGCATAAAAAGTAAATGTAGTGTAAAATGAAGCCTAATTTGCACAAATATCATATGCTTGTTTGAAAGGTCGAAGCTTTAATATTTGACAATATACCATAATCTAATTTGCATAACAAATAACAATTTTGTTATCGTCTTTTAGATGCGTTAAGGTCAAGGTGCACTTTCTTGTCCCTGTATTTGACCCATTTTAGACCCAACATGCCAGCGGAACTATCTTCAGACCCTCAGCCGGATCAGAACTAATTTGGCTGAACTAATTTGGCTCCGTTTTTTTCTATTGTGGATGTTTTAGGTTTTTGACCTCCAATGTCCTTGGTTAAAATGTTGTATAAAAGACACCACACTGGCCTTTTCTCAGTTCATATTGTGTTACCCACTGATATGAATTATTGTGCGTTTGTGCCATATTGGACACATGAAGCATCTCAAGGCTCCATGTACAGCCCCCTCACAAGCCCTCAAGACAATGATGGTATTCCTGGTTGTCATCTTACTGTTACCCAGAATGCTTTGGAAATCCTTTCTCCAGGCCCTCCACCTCCAAAGGCACTCGCTCACACACACACACACGCACGAATGGGGACTACACATAGAGGGATACAACACTAATCTCCCTCTCACGTCTCTAATGGAAAGGATTCAGCTGAGTAGCTTTGGGGAAAAAAATGAAAAAAATCTCCAGTGTGAAGTGGGAGCGCAGAAAAACAAGAATAGGGAAATGAGTTTGTTCTGTATGTCTGGGGACTGCAGAGCCGTGAGGAGGAGCTGAAGGGGCGCCAGTTAAAACACGACATGTAATGGGGAAGCGGAAAGAGCTTACCAGTTTCATTTCAACCCCACTTGAAGCTGGAGAAGAAAGAACCTGTTTTTTTTTTTTTAAGTCATCCACACCTACGCGATCAGGGATTATTCCTCCTGCCTGCATGCAATTTCCAAACATGACGGGGATTTTTCAGTCTGACCTATGCTAGCACAAAACGTGTTTCAAACATATGTGGTTGAATAATCTGAGGCGGGCTGAGGTGGATGTTCTATTGTGCAATGGTCCTGCATATGTGTGGATGGATGCACTGCTGTATTTAGGGATACGTGGGAGGGAAGAGAGCAGGAAAGGTCACCAAGAGAAATGTAAATGACTCAAGTGAATCAGGTTCCCAAAGATATCAGATCTGATGTCCGTTATATAAGGAGGTAGCCTGTGTGTGGAGGGCTGTGCTTCAGTGGTTCTGCAGGTGATGCACATGTGAAAACTTATCACAACCAAAGACATCGTCCAGGGGCTACGTCTCATATGTTCTACTCCAGAGTTAAAAGCAGGATTTAAATCAAGATAAAAAAAAACAAAACAAAAAAAACCAAAACAAATGTGTTGGGAATACATTTACAAAATGTACTTTTTTGGTAAATTCAGAAAATGGTGCATATATCGTGCATCATGATGTGACAATACAGGTAAATGGTCACATTTTTAAATAACACTGTTCTACCTTCAAGACACTCAAAGAGCTTTACATCAAGGAGCCACCCCCAGTCCCCCACATTCAGTCACACACAGGCACTGGGTGATTCGAACCACAATAATTCCTTGTGGGATCAGTGGACAAACCTCGGGATCTGACCAAACCGATGAGCCACTGTCGAACCTCATGTTGTAACAGTGGACACAATACTCTCAGTATGAGCCACTGAAATGAAGATCCAGTCTAGAAATGATTCCAACAATATCTTGTGTGCACATGTGACTGTTATACACTGGTCGAGAAAGTAGAATTATTTTCCACAGAATGGTGTTTCTAAATGCATAATAAGGGCCTACATTAATCCCAGTGGTGAGTATAGGGACTGTGTTTGAGAACATATCACTTTGCTGCACATGTGTTCTCACATATTGTAAAAAGCTGACAGAAAGATGAGATTTGGACCTGTGTGTGTGTGTGTTTGACAGCATATTTGTGTTGTCAGTTGCTCATTATCCCTCTGTCAGATGCAGTCAGAGCTGGTGTGTTCTTTCTCAGGATTCTATGACAGAAAAAGATGAAAACGGTAATGGAGAAATGATTGGAGAGGAACACATGGCTCAGCACAGGAATAAGTGAACAGTCAAGTGGATGCATCGTTGAAAGACTTCCAGGACCTGAGAGGAGCTGGGTCAGGAGTAGATGCTCATTACTGGGTTTTTTACTTAATTGTCTCTGTAGGAAATTTGTGCTCTGCATTTGACCCACCGCTCAATGTTGTAGTGCTATATCCGGGAATCCATTTCTACGCTCCTTCTTTCCCTGACAAGCCAATCTAATTACAGCTGCATACATACACACCCGAGCATGTGTCTTTACAGCGCCACACAGTTTCTTTTGAATATCGCTGATTAATTCAGAGCCGAATCTGTTACTAGTTTGGTTCTCCACACATTGTTTCGTAAAGAACGCTGACCTTCTTTTATTTTTCACTCAGAGCCCACCATGTTTGTTTTGACATGAACGGACCGTGTTTTTCTCGACTCTGCCTTTCACTCAATCTCGTCAGAGCTTGGGGTTAGAGGGCCCCGTGCCAGACAGAAGTGCAGTTATTTCCATGGGCGGTTGTTATCATTTGAAGGTTAATACAGTGTTAGTTACTTTTCTGACGAGTACCGCCCTCCCCCTGCAGTCATATTTGTATTTATATATACTGAGACGATGATTTACACTGCAAACTTTTTCTCTTGTGACGCCTGTGGTCTTTTACAGTGATTTATAGATTTCCTGGCCTGTAGGTTCTTCACATTCATGATCCATCTTCATGTTTGTCTTGGTATTGATTTTGCACATGTCCTCCCGCTGCGTTTGTGAGCAGAGGCTGTTCAGTTAGTGCGTGTGTGTGTGTATGTATGTGTATCTCACTATGTGGACATACGCAGAGTGGTTTTCTCTAATGACAGACAGCGAGCACATGCTGCACTCTCCTCATCTCGCGCCTTCATCTGCTCTCTGGAAACCCTATGCTCTCTCCGTGTTGTATCTGTGTTGTATGCAGATCATATGTTACTCATTATTACATCAGCCACGCGTTCACATGTCAGCGCCATTGTCAGCCGAATATTCAAACAAAATTGGCTCTCCGATGAGTAATTTCACTTACATTCTCGTATTATCTGCCTGTCTATAAATCTACAGGGCACTTTATGGCTTAATCAAACCTGCATTGTTTTAAATTATCTCTTGGGATTTTTTTTTTTTTTTGATGTTCTCTCATTTCTCATTTGCCTTTGAGAGGCGTCCCGTTGCTCATCACTCACTCCCCCTGATACTGTATAGACACAGATGTAATGTCAGTGGCCTCGGGGGGTCAGCACCAAGAGGAGGCTCCAGTCAAACCTGTGGAGAGATGCAGCACAGAGGAGGAGCAGGCAGCGGCCTACAGGGGGAGTATTATGGTCTGCACATACACGCAATACTCGCTGGTTGATTTCATAAATATAGCTTTACGTTTCAAAACTTCTGTGTTGGGTTTTCTGAAGTCCTTTCACACTGCACTGTTGTTTTTTGGTGTGTGAAAAAGTAAGTTCATCTTAGCGGAGCGGTTAAATGAGTTGCTCTTAAATATGCAGTTTTCCTTCTGTTATGTCTTACTTTTTTCAGAAACATTTAACTAAATAACCACAACCATAACCACTCCAGTCCTCAGTCAGAACCTGCTGGTGGTCCCAGAAAATAGGTGTAAAACGTGGAGAGACCTGTCCTTTCAGGCTGGGGCCCAAAATGACGGGACGCTCTGTCTCTTTCTCTCCGAGCGGCCGACTCTGTGGATTCTTTTGACATGTTGTGATTTGATGAACCTGCTCTCTGTAAAGCACTTTTTACATTTTTATCTGGGAAAAGTGTTATATAAATACAGTTTACTTACTTAGATTCACAGCTAATTTGTTTGATGCAGTGTTTAAGTAGAGCTCTTTACATTATCTTTGTAAAAACGATTATATTTTTCGAAGGATATCCTGAATAGAAAGTCTGACTCTTCCAAGTGCCCTGGCTGGAAATGTAGACAAACCCCTTAAGTTAAAGACTTCTTTTTGGAGAAAGCTCCTGTACCCCAAGTGTCTCCGGGTGAAGTGAAAAGGCGAGTCTCTGTTTGAGCAGTGATCAAACTGTGTTTGTTTATCACTGTGTTGGCAGTCAATGGGCGTCATGTCGCTCCACAATCAATACCAAAGGTTGAGAGGTGCAGATGATCTTTTAGCTGTGGCACTAAGCTGGCCTCTCATCTCAAGCACTTTCATCTAAAATAAACAATAGCATTAAGTCCAATTATGTTTTTCATTAGTGCATAAGCCGTAGGTGAGTTGAGCGACATCAAGACTCCAATACAAACAAAAAACAGAGGTGGAGGAGAATTTCTAATGCGGATTAATAGGTGCCACTTCTTTAAAGTGCTGATGATATTAGAAAAAATGAACACTTCTCTCCACATGTGCCATCACTGTCAGGGCTACGCTGCTGAGAGGAGGAGAAGAAGAGAGGAGGAGAAGAAGAGGAGAAGAAGCAGGAATTTGGTTCAAAGCGGAGTGTATTTTATGTAACCCAGTAGATCAGAGAACAGCATATGACCTATTTTTAGGGCTCTGCAGAGACAATGTTTTTTGTTGGAGAACTGAATCCATGACTCCTTCTCTCAATAAACACTTTACAAAGACAAGTTCAAATGTGCAGGGCTGATAAATGGCCTCGTAGATGCAGTGAAGGTGCCATTAAATGGAACAAGACTCAGATATTTGAATGGAGCTTTTCTGGAGTCACCACTTCCCCCAAGTCTCTCTGACAGAACCGTGTAATCCAGAGTTTATTTCAGTGACACGTGGGAAACCAGCAGCCTCATCTGGGTCGTCCTGGGTCATCCTGGGTCATCATTTCTTATAGATTTAAATCAAACTTCTTACACTTCAGAGCTGCTTCCATTGATTCTGCTCCAGTCTGCAGAGTGTTTCAGTCCTGTTAGTTGCTTTGAGTTTATTTTTTACACCTAAGCTGCCATGCTTGTTTTGATTTGAACAGACGATGTATTTCTCACGCTGGCTCATCCACCTGTCTGGCCATCGGTACACTGGAGAACTGTGTCCCAGACATGTTTGTGCAGGGCTCAGTGATACAGGGGAAAAATCTGTCTTTCCCTCATACTGATCAGTCTCGTTTTTTGAAATGATTTTATTTAATATTTTCAAAAACAGAATTAAAATGGATTTTGGTATAATACAGGCTTTTAAACCTGTGCCTTTTAACACAAAAATAATAACATTTCTTTCGCCAAAGTCTGAATTCTGGCAATACAGTGTACCATTTACAATGAACCTGGCTCCACACTCATATGTGTCCCCCTACGCTTCAGTCTGGGATGGCCCTCGATGAAAGCCTTGGAACCAATGATTGAAGCGTTCAAACAAACACTTTACGCTGATTGGTCAAAGCGCCACAACAGTAGAAAAGCTCAGGCATCTTACCTGTTCACAAATACACAAAGCACTTTCTCTGCAAGTTTTTCACAAACTCACAGTAGAAATCGACCAATATCAGTTTTTTCATGGCAAATGCTGATTGTTTAGAATCCACAGCAACTGATCTGGCTGATAAATCCATATTTTTGGGCCAATATGTACGGCCAAATTTAATTATTTTCCACAAATTATGTAATTTTAAATTACTATAAACTCCCCCAAAGCCCCCTTTTTACCACAAATCTACAAGACAGCTGTGCAGTCATGTTTTGTGCAGTTATATCTTCATATTAAAGATATTATACAGCTTTGTGTGTGTTTTTTTTAGCAGCAGATTGAACAAAACAAAATATCGGGCTCTGTTGGCTAAGGCAGCCAACCGATATATCGATTTGTCTCTAAAAAATAGTCTGTATTTCTGCTAAAAAGGCAGAATTATGTCTGTTGGCGTCGCCATATTGGTTTTGGTTTGTTCAGTGCTGACTTCTGTCCAAACCACAGTGCTACGAGAATTCGTCTCGATGGCGAGGCTAATTTATCATCCATCAAACTGATAAATGATGCTCCAGTATAATGCTGCAGAGTTCTCTCAGTTCTCATCACATTCAGAGGTTCAGGACACTGGGCCTGTTACCAGGACATCACATACTGGATGTACTGTCACATTTAGTACTTTTGTATTTTTTTCTGTGGACTCTTTCACATAATCTTTATTTCCCTGGAGACAGAAACCTCGTTAATGACAGCTTGACATTTACATAACATATTTTAACATTTTAAAACATGAGTGTGTGTGTGTGTGTGTGTGTGTGTGTGTGTGTATATATATTTATACTTGATTTTGAAGATTTGATTTTTCATTCATTTCATGGACATTTTCCTGCCTTCTCTACATACCATACATATTGCATACAGTGTTATGTAGTAGGCGTCTTTGAATAGCGCCAGCGTCCCTGCAGAATAAGAGATATGAACTGTGAAGATGCCGTTTCGTATGCATACTTTTATCTATCATCTCTCCAGCACATCTTCATCACTGTCCTCCTCCTCCTCTTCCTCACTGTCTTCACTTACATAAAATGTCAGTGTGAGGTTTCTCTGTGTGGGCCGCTCTGTGGAGGAGGGCTGTGCCACTTCAAGAACCCCAGTAACCTCACTAACCCTTCTGATGGCCTGCTTAGTACATGTCAAAGTACTATTTACCAACCACCTCCACTGGTGTACACATAATACTGCATACTTTACACTTACGCTGGGGTTTCTTATGTGTCATGTTAAAAGTATCATTGTAGCACTGTTCACATGGTGTACATATGGTGTTCATGATATACATATGGTGTCTGTACGAGACAATAGAGTGAATTATGGATGACATTTCTGTTTGCCGCAGTTACCCGCTTAAGGAGGTTCTGTTGTGTTTGGATTTGTTTGGATTTATTGGGCAGAACAATTCTTTATTTTCTTCCAGACACACTTCAGAAAAAGCAAGTGTATTATAACAATTTTCAAATTTCTTTTTCTTTGGGCGTTGTTGTTCATGGACGATATTTTCTATATAGCTTGGAGACTTATGTTATACTTTTGACAGTTTGGTGTTTTTTTCAGAGCAACAAATCCCAATTCCCAACAAAAACATGTCTGTACTTAGAAACGACCTCTTCAGTGGTTATAATTCACCCACTTACCTGGTTGAATTTTCTTTTAAAAATACAAGACTAAGAGTTTAGTCGCTTTGCAGCTGTCCTTATTATAAATTGACTTTTAATTTAGGAGTGAAAGGTTGTTTCTTTGGAGCATTACTGCCATGTTATGACACAGATGTGGGTAAGTGATAAGTTACAGAGCGCTCCTGGTTTGAATATGTGTCAGCTGTGGTCCTGAGGAGACAGCGCGCCGGTCCAGATGAAGACAGACTGTTTCTATATAACCTGGAGGATTGGATTAGGATCAGCACTTAACAAATGAACAACATCCTTCATACTAATCTGTGAGCTGTCACACAGGGACCATCCAGCAGCAGATCAGCTTACTGCTAATGACACGCCCACTCTGGATTTCAACCCACAATTACAAGGACTCCACAGCGTCTAGAGGAGGTGTGGAGTAAAGGAGGCACTTTGACTCAACATTAACTTAACATTTCAAACAGAGTACTGTATGTTCACTTTTTTCTCTGTGATGGCGAGTAGTGAAATGACGTCAGATTGGAAACCGATGGCACCACTGGGAACGTGAATCTTTCCTTGAACCGTGATCTGGAGCATGTTATCAGACGAAAAAGAAAACATTATGGAAGTACTATACAAGTATCACTTATGACTTGTGAAAATTACAGTTCTGTAGCAGCAGTCGTCTTTTTACTTGCAGCGAAAGTGGTTGTTGCGTTTTGTTTTTATAGTGGAAAAAAAAACAAATTTGTGCAGCCCATTCTAAAGTCAGCCAAGTACTTTTTGTTTTTGTTTTGTACTTGAATAATTCAGTCGAGTTTTTCTTCTTCGCTCCAAAGTTTGTCCAAATTTCAATGTAATCTTCACCCAAAGTCATTCACAAAGTTGTTTTTTATGCTTATGTTTATTTCTCTTTGCCTTTGGTAATTAATTTAAAGCACTTAGCTGCAGAGCAAAATCAATCAGCGCATCCTGAGTCATCACACAAATTCATGCAAAATCATTCACAGGCGAATGACGAAGAGGAGACGTCTTCCTCTCCTCTGTCACTGGAGGCTAACGCTGCTCTCGATCTGTCCTTCTCAGACTTCCTCCAAGCCCCGCCCATGACCCACAAAGTTCTCACAAGTGACCATGTCCATTTGTCCTTGTATTTTACGATAGTTTACTTGCTTTGAAGTAGTAGTATGAAGTAGTATACCTGTGTGTCTGAGGCTGTGTGATGCACTTCTGCTGACAGTGGTTATTATGTTTTGCTTATGTAATGTTTCTCAGACATGCCTCTACCTCCTGTTTACCTCAACCCCTTAATCCCAACCTCCCAGTAACATTTCAGTTCTACATCTGATACTATCCTGCAACCACGAGCTCCAGGAGCCCTAAAACTCACTTTTAAATATTCCCTTTATACAGTGGTCGGTCCTCTCAGATCATTTTTTATGTGTATTAAATATAATGACATCATATTTGTCAGTGCCACATGAAAAAGGGTTTTATGGTCAGTTCTTTAAGCAAAAATCTGTCGTGTCATTTTCTGAAAGGGTTTAGATGTAGTGCTCTGTAGATTTAAATTGTCTGGAGGAACTGTAGCAGAAAGCTTTGTCTGATCTTTTACTTCTTCTATCTGTGAAATGATATTGAGACGTGTCCTGCAGGGCCACAGACACAAACTCTCGGTTCCTTAAGAATTTCATAAAGCCTTTGTTGCATTCAGATTAATTTGCTAAGCACGACAGCATGTATTTACATTCAGGACAGTATGTGTCCAAAAGGAAGATAAATGAGGTATGTTGAAATCGTTATTTGTCCTAATGTATATACAGCCCCAAACTAACCCTCGAAAGCTGCCAGAGGAGATAAGGAGAGTGTGACACGTGCTCTTGAGCAAAAAACTGCATAAATGCACTTTAACACTTTCTTAAACTGTATTTAAACTGCTCTCAAAGTGGACATTTGTACAGGGGTAAAGGTGGCACATGTTACTATTTGTCACTGCAAAGTAATTCTGGACATAACTTAAACACACACATGGTTTATAACTCAGTTGGTCACATTTGACCTTAACACCAAAGATCCTTGTATTCCTATATTGAGCCAGCCTGGTCTGTTCGGGTCTGTTCGGGTCTGTTCGGGTCTGTTCGGGTCTGTTCGGGTCTGTTCGGATCTGTTCTGGTCTGTTCGGGTCTGTTCGGATCTGTTCGGATCTGTTCTGGTCTGTTCTGGTCTGTTCTGGTCTGTTCGGGTCTGTTCTGTTCGAATCTGTTCTGGTCTGTTCGGGTCTGTTCGGGTCTGTTCGGGTCTGTTCGGGTCTGTTCGGGTCTGTTCTGGTCTGTTTTGATCTGTTTTGATCTGTTTTGGTGTGTTCTGTTCGGGTCTGCTCTGTTTTGGTCTGTTCTGGTCTGTTCGGGTCTGTTCGGGTCTGTTCGGGTCTGTTTTGGTCTGTTTTGGTCTGTTCTGGTCTGTTCGGGTCTGTTCTGGTCTGTTCTGGTCCGTTTTGGTCTGTTCTGGTCTGTTCTGGTCTGTTTTGATCTGTTTTGGTGTGTTCTGTTCGGGTCTGCTCTGTTCTGGTCTGTTTTGGTCTTGTCTGGTCTGTGCCTGTTGGCTTTTACAAATCAAAATAAGTAGTTATTTTATTTATTTTGGTTCACTTTCAAAGGCTATTTTTAATTTAAATTGCTAAATAATACCTTGAAAATCATCCATCTCTCTCTACAGATGTAATGCTGAGTTCACATGTAAAGTTTATGGATGACTTGAGTCCTGGCCAGTCCCATGTTTCCGCTGGACGTTTCACTTCGACTTTGTGTCTTGAGCGTTCACGCCTCTGGCTGCAGACGGCAGAGCTGAAAAAGCTGAACTTCTGGCGAACTTTGCAGTGTGTCAAGGTGTTTCGCGGATCTGCACAAATGCAAAGCACGTCGTATCTCCACAGAGACAAGAGGGTGGTGAATAACCTGTACTAGACAAGTTACATAGTGCAGCTTTAACGATGCGATTGTGCCATTGTGTAAACTCGACACTATAGATTCTGTCTTTCATCTCGCCCCTTCACTTGAGATGGCTCTGACCTGTTTTACGCACACAGATTGGCAGGACTCTTAAGGACTGGCTTAATGACTGACTTTTGGCCGACCTTGTGTTCTGAACTTTGCTTTTGAGCTTCAATCACTGCTCGTCAATTTCTATGTTAATGAACACTAGGGGCGATAGGGAGGGACGAGCAGGAGGCTCTTGTTTTCTCACTGTGAAGTTTGTGAAGTAACCTTGTATTATTAAAACAAATGACAGATGCTTTTTGCATAATTCCATTTAACCACTGCTTTGTCCAATCCAACAATTAAGTCTTTCAGGGTCTCCTTTTTCCAGCCTTGTTTGTCTTTTCAAATCACCCTGTGCTACAAAGTCATTTTAATCCATCCAGCAGTACACTGTGCACATACTTCACTGCTGCTGAGATTCCTCTATAGCACCTTCTCCTTCTCTTTGGAAAATGCTGATCCGACTCCAGTCTTTTGATTAAAAAGGAAAACCTCAGCTGGGAATAATTGGAAATGTCCCCTGACGACTCTGCTTCTGATTGGCTGCTTGATGTATAATTCAAGGTTGGACGTGAGGGCTGTAATGAGACTGACTAATGATGTTGATGAGTGAATGAGAACTTAATAACGCACACTGCTTTGACTTGATTTGATGTCTTTTGTAAGGTTAGATCACGGTGGGTTTTGCCACATTGTAGTTTTATTTAAGTTGGCTGTGACTTCCTGATCCCTGCTCCAGTATGACGTCAGTTTAAACATGGAGCTTCATGACGTCTCTGTGAAAATAGACTCACTAATAGTAAAAGATCATGCATTTAGATTTTTTAGTTTGTAGTTATTTAGCATTTATGTTTTCCATTGCAGTCTTTGTCCAATATTTCAGACTTAACACACACATATAATTGCATCAGTAGATTTTCAAAGGGTCCTTCAAGGCCATTCAGATACTGAAGTACAACAGGATCAGCTAAAGATGCATTTCAGAACTAAGTGTCAGTCATCGGAGAGATTATCACACAGATTATCGGCCATCTGGAGCATCCTCTTGTGATAGATTTATTTTTTTATTTGCTAATCTGCAATCAATATAGGTTAGGTCACACGAGGCAGCAGGAGGCGACGACCATAAGAATCTGTGGATTTGACTGAACATGACACACACTGAGCAGCTCCCACGTGACAATATAATGACATAACAAAGAATAAAAATGGTAAATGGTAATAATATGTTCAAAATAAGGGGCAAAAATGGCAAGAGGCTGGGGTCAAATAAGGGAGAATTATACAATTGCATAGTTAAAATAAAAATATAGAAATATAATAAATACAAAATCTATCTGTGCTGTGTACAAGAGGTGGGTCAGGAGAAAGTGTGATATAAAAAACTAACATGACACAGGGCTGTCTAATACATAAGGGCGAGTTGTTGTTTAGTTGTAAAGAGTGTGGTATAATTGTCGTCCTGTATCTCAAATGAAGAACAAAATGCATATGTATGTGAATCTTTTTTTTGTCTCGTTCTTGTATAATCTTGTGGGATTTATATTTTGCTCCACCCCTAGTTAAGTGTCCACCAGGTTTAAAGATATGTCGAATGTTGTTGTCCATGAATAGTTGGACTCTGCCCAAAGTGCACTCAAAGTTCACTCAAAAACATTCGTGTTGGAGAGAAAACTGCAATCTGAACTTTAAACTAATCCAAGAATCCCAAACATTTCAGAACATGTTTGTAGAGGTCTGAACTGCAGGGTTAGCAGCTTTAAACTGAGAATAAGACCCCGTGGAGGCACAGGGAGGGCATCTGACACACAGGGAGGGCATCTGACACACAGGGGCATTTCAGAACATGTTTGTAGCAGTCTAAGCTACAGGGTTAGCATCTTTTACACCGAGAATAAGACCTCATGGAGACACGGGGAGGGCATCTGACACACAGGGCTCTCCAGAACATGTTTGTAAAGGTCTAAACCACAGGATTAGCTGTAGATAATAAGTCGAGATATTTTGTTGTTTGCACCGGACTTAAAATAATTGCCGTCTTTGCCGTTGTCAACTGTAACCATTGAAACTTGGATTTCGATTTGATTCCAATTAATCTTTCAGCCCTACTTCCATGTACAAAAAGCAGTATTGTTCTCATTCGAATGAACCAAACTGAGTTTCCAAATACATGTGTAGCTCAAGGCGGTTTGGACATGACATTATTCCTAACCCCAGAGTTGAGCAGGAAAGCCGTTGCCCTCGTATTCCCTGCCAAAGCTCCCACTCAGATTCTGTGATTTCAAACCAGTGTATTGTCTTTTCAATATCGTGTTTTAATTAGGACTGTCCATTTGTTTTAGCAAAATTCTCACAAGATTATCTCTTTTTTTTCCTTTTTAATTGTTTAAGAACCCTTCTGCACGCTCAAAACTGTGATCATTTCAAGATGATTTGTCGAGGCACTGCGGAGGGACCAATCTAGTTCCCTGTTGAAATATTTAGCACTACTCAGCACGCTTAAAAATTCCAACTGCACAATTCGATAAGTGTTGCTTCCAGTACTAAGCACATTAGCAAGCCAGGGAAACGCACTGGCTGAAAAATATGAAATTTAGCAGTATAGTTAGCTACTTGCTTTTTCCAACAAGACAAGTATGGTAATTAGATCCTAATTGGCCTCAGTGCAGGCAGTATAATCTAGAATATCCATATAACCTGTGTTGTAATTAAACTCTGATGTATCCAAGCTTCCCTGGATTGATTTATGTCTTGTTTTTGTTTGTTGTCAAATTCAGGCATGTTGGGCAGAAGAGTTGGCATATGAAGCACTGTGATTTTGCTAAGAGCTAAGCTAGTGAGGTCCTTTGTTTAGATTTGGGCTCGGATTACGCGCTCCTGGTTTGTCGCAGAGGCACAGATGTGTACACCATGAGGAGGATAAATGGCATCATCTCTACAATTACGGGAAGGTCAGAACCTGCCGTCACAGCAACCGCTTGGCATCCGCTATGGAAATGGCTTGGCACCCATAACCTGCAGATTTCATAGACCTGCTATTAGGCAATGGGCATGTATCATTCAGCGCGCTCTGGGAAACATCTGCTTGCCATAACAGGAGGGTGTGAACACTGCTGCGTGTTTGTATGTGAGCCACGGTAAGATGGATCACGAGCAAACATGCACAAATGGCAAGAATAAGGAAAGAAGACGAGATTGATATTGTTAGGCAGAAGAAAAGTCAGAAGATGGAGCTGTGTGATATTAATATAAATTAGTCAAAACTGATTGTAAATGGAGATCTGTATGTTCAGTTTGTCTGGACGAGTCGTCAGTAAAGGACTTCCTCCATGTGACAGTGCAGCAGACTGGGCAAGAGTTCAAGATGTCGTAATGAGGAAACAGGGAAAAAGTCTGATGAGAACCGATCTCTAGTTTTCTTCTTCCCACTCCTTTTTGACCTTAAATAAGAAAAAAATACTGTAGTACTGAATTGGTTCATTGGTCTGCTCAGAATAAATAAAGTGAAAATAAAAATGAAGTCTAAGAGCGTAGTCATTGTGTTTTTTCACGTGTTTTCAGTATTTCCTGGTGCTGCTATAACCCTGAGGTCAACAGACTGGCCTCTTATTGACATGTTGGCATCATGCTATTTTCTATGTAGTTTTTGATTTTTATCTTCAGCCTTGGATTCAGATCAGGCCTTAATGCATATATTGATTTGTAATAGGTTTTACAACATATTGATGTGACACTAGTTGCTCTTTCTGATGTATCCTCCCGTAATTAGTCTAACCGTGCTTCTGATTCACTAAAGGAAAGTACAGCGTGTGACCTTTTGTGGCTTTTAATACACACAGGGCAATAGTTCATCTTTGTATTTTTCTCTGTCAATTTTCAGTCTCCCCTGGGAATGAAAATACACCAGAACCAGATCCTAGTAAACCAGGATGTGTCGAAATGAGATGCAGTTTCTGTGTTGAGTTGTGATTCATCCACACGTGTTGTCACCAGCCGGCGCTGCATGTGCCAGAGACAGGAGCCAGAGCCAGAGCTCTTTTCTCTGTTGGGCTGTTTGTTACCTGGAGGTATCCCCTGTATCTGAACATGCCCAGGCAGTAGGAGCAGCTGTAGCCACTGCAGCTCATGGTTTACTATAGTGGTTAGTATCAGATGTGTGAGCTCGTCACCTGGCAGGAGGCAGACTGACAGTTGTAGCACTGATTTGACACACATGATCTATCTGGATGGCTCACCTGAAAACAATTGAGGAGAGGGGCAACATCCCAACAAATACTTCAAGTTGACTGGACAAAATGTCACAATAGCAGAGAAACAGCAAAGAAGGCGTTTTAGTAGAACAGTGGAGAGAAAAACACAGACATTCGCCATCCACAAATGCTCAAAGAGCATCCCTCTGCATGTTTGTCAAAATAGTCTTTCTGCTAAATTAAAGTGGTAGCAAATCCATTGGAGCCATGTTTGTTTTTGCTTGTTTGGGTGCTTCATATTTGGCAACAATGCTGCCCTCGGATTGGTTCAATCTCCGTCCCACTGGTGGGTTCGAGCCCAAAAGCAGACGTGGGAGAGGGACAAGATGGACTCTCATGAGTTTGTAAACTCGCAAATATTGAGAGAATCCATCTTGTTGTGGAAGGTAAGTGAGCTCTTGTTCCCAGACATTATTATAGACATGACTTTTTCTCAGTATGCTTTTATCTTTTATGTTTTCTCCACAATAAATCTCCACTTTCAGTAATTTAAACTAACATCTAATCTAATCTAAACATGAAAGCACAAATACAATTACTGAAAAGCCATTTTATATGCTAAATGTTAGTGTTTTCCCAGTTCATTAATTATTAAAGTTCTTCCTTTCAAACATGTCCTCCATAAACAGAGCAGCGGCCGGGTGTCAAAATGTTCAGTGGCTTCTGAGCCTCGTATCATTTACAGGCTGATCTGTATTGGTTTCATTGAATTTAAAACTTAAGAAGAGAGAAAAAAAACCCAATCTCTCCTTTCCCAGGTGACATCTTTCCAACTTGGTTTAAGACGACTAATCAGAACAAAATCTTCAGTCCCTCATTTAAACACGTTTGAAGGTGTTCTGCTGTTTTAATGTTCATCGTTTCAAGTTTCTACAAGGCTGTCAAAGAGGCCGATAGGTCATTTATCAAACAGAAGGCGTCTGGATGGACAGCACCACAGCAGCAGTAAAGACCTCCTGAGTGGGTGGTAGAGGAGATGGAGGAGATGAACTGGCAGCAGTTTCTATGGCATTGCTCACCAATATATTCAAAGTGAAATATCTACTGTCTGTTCAGCTGTGAGTGACCGTGTGAGACTTTTTAAAAACTGAGGAGGAGGCTTTAGTCACTGCTGGAGCCTGTATATTTAACTGTTAAACTATCATCTCCTTTATTTGACATGCAGTGTGACATGTTTTATACAATCAGCGCTCTCTCCACCCAAGCCACAGATGCATCAGTCAATATGCAATTAACTTCACAGCAATAGATTGGATGTCTTTGTCATATTTTTACATTGGGCTGCACTCTCCTCACATGAACTTGAGTGCTACACAAATACTGCTGCTGTAAAAAGAGTGTGTTTGTGCAAAAACAGCCATGTGCTTCACAGGACATGACTGTACAAACTCAGTGCTACAGTGTAAGGTGTATTTATGACAGTATCATGGACATGTTTAAACACTGAGCATCACCTGAGCAGCTGAAACTGTCAGGTATGAAGACAAACTAAACCTTGGTCTGGAGAAAGAATCCATTAAAATAAGTTTAAACACTTTCTTTTTTGCTCTTCCACATGATGCAGCCAATAGTTTAAGTTGAGCTGGTATGTGACATTTCATTCAGCTTTTAAGCCATCATCTTTGAGCCATTGAGGGAAACTGAAAGTAGAATCTATGGTTTTACTCTCCACCTTCTCCAGGCTCCTCTTGAGTCACACGCGTCTGCAGGAATCTCTCCCCCTCCGCCACCATTTCAGCGTCAAATCGATGAGTGCGGATCCTGCGCGTGTGAGGACCAGCAGAGGACGGTGTGTGGTGCACTAGGACCAGGGAGAGAGGAGGGATACAGCAAAAACCGAAAGAGAGAGAGAGGCACTGCGCGTCGTGTGCATTTGCAACTACAGAGCGGAGCTGTGGAGGAAACCCCCATCGGATTTGGCCATTATATCCATATATTTCTTTTCGTCATCTCTACAGGGCGAGTTGGATACGCACCAGCGGAGCGGCTGGGATGCTCCAGCACCGGCCCGGATTACGAGTCCACTGTAAAAGTCTGCTGTCACTAATTTGGGTCCATCAATTGACAGCCACTCTTTTCTTAAACACATGCCTTTTTTGATTCGACAACTTGTGTTTTTTCAGTCTTTCTGCTCATCATCGCGGTGTGGAGCGCGTCAGTGAGACCTGCTGGAGGAGAGCCGCTGGAGGAGAGCTGCTGGCGCACTTCTCCAAAGGGACTGTTCTGTTCCGACTGGGATTTTAAACTCGTTTGGCTGAATGGGTGATGCTGCTGAGGTCCAGTCTGTTCGTGGCTCGCTTTATCACGAGGTGTTCTGCTTCTTGTTGACCTGGAGCTGTGATGTCCAGAGCCTCCCTCGTTGATTAACAAGAGACATTTTTTGGAATCGAGTTGAAGGTAGGCCAGTTTCAGATGTTTTACACAGGTTTTGTCAAAGTTCAGTTCAACAATTACGTGTAAATGGACACAGAGTAAAAAAGTCTGAATGGTGATGTTTGGACAGAGAAGTTAAACGATGCTTCAGACCATTTGATTTATTCAGCTCCAAACGTCCAGAGACGCACAGGACGCACTGTGTTTTATTTCATAGTCCTAGACGTGTGTGTTGTGTAACATTTGACCATTTGTTCATGAGCTCAATCATTGTGAGAGGAGCAGGAGAAGCCCTCTGCAGTGCAGTGTCTCTCACACACGCACACACACGCACCGAGCCGCGGGCTCACTGGAGCTCACTAAGGAGAGGATTTAGATAAAGGTGCAAACCAAGCGGCTGCTCTCCCTGAAGGCAGTCTGCCAGTATAAGCCTTATTATGCGCACGATCCCGCCTTTATACTCTGAATATAGGCTGCTGCTTGTACCGAGGCGACGGTTTAGCACCGGCCACAATGCGCTCGTGTCCACGGGTGCACCACAACTTCTCTTTCTCTGAGCGTTCAGTGAACACACACTGTTAATGTGTCATGTATGATGTGTCTTTACCCTGTCACATGTGTAACTCCACACAGTGACACATGTGCACGTCACATATGTGCACACTGTACTGTAGTTTCCCACGGGAGCGTGCTGCGCGTTCTGCGGGGCGGAACTGTGCTAAATGCCGACGCATGACGCAGGAATCTGACTGGATGATGATTGATGAGATTCTGAAAAAAAAAAAAAAAAAAAACAAGCACGTCCCAAATAAAGCCTCTGACTGTTACATCTCCCTGAATCGTTGTGTTAAAAGTCTTGTATTGACCTGATGTTTGCGTGTCTCTTATAACCTGCTGTTAACTCCAGCGTCGATGCGCGTTACGCTCACGCACTGCTCGTGGAAGCAGTTTTTCCCCACTTTGTCAGGTGACCTATATCCCTTGGTGCTGGCAGGGGCGACATACCCGAGGCCAGCTGGAGGTGAGCCACTTCCCCATTTCACGTTGTTCTCCAGCTACAATGAAGCCCAGGCCTGGAGCCTGCTCTGTCCCGGTGCAGGAGCAGCCTGCAGAGGATCAGAGATGAAGGGAACTGTCCGTGGTGCTGAAGTACACCTCCTGAACCATAACGCTGTGAACCATGTACATGGTTGTAGATGTAGATTTTTCAAGAGCAGCAGTGTGGATTGTGAGAGAAAAGCACGTATTGTGTGGTTATCTATGCAACAGTTTCACATTCACTGTCCAACTATCCCATTGACAGCCCGATCTATTAACACAGCAGTTCTCTTGTGCTATTGTAATTGTGCTTGCAATATTCAATTTTTTTTTTTCTGTCTGAGGAAAAAAAAAAAAACAACCAAAAAAAAACAGAAAGCCACAAGGAAGATATTTTCCTAAGCTTCAAATATGAATAAGACTTATATTAAACACACCTCTTTTAATTGTCTGACCTGGCACAGCGCTCACTGTTCTGAAGCGCACAGACACTATAGAGCCATGTAAAAAGCAGATTAACCCTATGGGAGTCATAGGCCACTATCTGCAGCCCTCTGTGGCCATTGAGCACAGTCTTGTCCAGCGCAGCTCCATAAATCATGTGCTTTGTGTGTTTCAGTCTGAAAGGGAGCGCTGCTGGACTGTGTCCGCTTGTATCTTGTGTTGGTGATGAATGATAAGTGTGTTTTCCTCTACTGATTGAATTAGTCCAATCCTCAGACCCCTCACTTTTCCAAGCAGCACTCCAGGCCACTCCTGCGGCGCAGTGTATCAATAAACGGGTGGATGAAGTGTGCGTGGTGGTGGTGTGGGGACAGCCGGTGTGAGGCGGGGGACATGCTCAGGGAGAGCCCGCTGATCACACAGCAGATTGGAGCCCTGAGTGTGAGCGTCTGTCGGTCTGTGCCGTGGGGGAGAGAGAGGCACAGCTGACCCAGAACACTGGGTAAACTCCGGCTCAGGGTTGTATTATGAGGGGTTTGTCAGATCAACCTGGATCTGTGCATCACTGGCTTTATCTGCTGCTAACCGACATGGGCGGCCTTTTGATGGCTTTGTTTTGAAGGCTGTGCGCTGACGCAGTCCCCCATGAGGCCACTGGCAGCTGAGCTCCCACTGTGGCAGATTGATATTTGTAATTTAAGGGAAGCTGTCACACAGCATCCTCCAGATGGAAAGAACTGAAGAGGCATGCAGTCGATTAAACACGGTTTGTTTAGAAATAATCATTTTGATGTGGGAGCTGAGATTCATTGGAGGCATATTGGCTTAAGGGTTCAAAATGTTCAATTATGCACAGATGCATACAATCTCACAATAGTAATGTGGGTGAGAAGGCCGCAGTGCTCTGAGTGAAGGATTTTTAGCTTGTCTGTCAATGCTGAGAGCAGAGGAGGGCCTGTGATTTGTGTGTGGGGTGCAGGGTGCTTCAGGCAGGTTCAGAACAGCTCATTCATTACAGCCACAGACCTGCTCTCTTCAGCACATTGTTCTGATCTTGATCCTAGAAATTGATATTTGAACAAGGGGCATATTTGAGAAGACCATCTCCTTCCCATCACATTGATTGACAATAAAAGAACAATAAGCAGCACAGGAAGAACAGTAGTTGATGAAGTGCCTTTCAAAAGCTCCTAACCAGGGCAATAAATCAGCTCTCCATTTCACAAATGAGGACAATGGTATTTAGATGCTGACCTGAAAACCTCCAACATTTGAAGGTGTTCACTGCTTTTTAAATACAGCAGTTAGACTTGATTAGGAATAGGAGACATGGGTCAGAAGGAGAACGTAGATGCCTGTACAATTATAGTAAACAAAGATACTATTGATTTATATGTTGGACTTTCTGCTGTGTCTTTACCTGTAAGTGTCCTGAACATGCTCCATGAACAGACAATGGTAGAAATGTGATGTGTACAGCCCTGGTCGCCACAGGGAGAGGAGCTGTGGATGATTCATTGAGCTGCCACTGGTGCAGACCATAATAAACACGGCCAGGTCATATTCAGTATTTCTGTCTTCTTGCATCTTTTCAAATGGCTCAAAGAGAGTGGCCCCCAACAGCTGTAATGGAATCATTCTCCGAGCTGTCACTATGAATCGTTCAATCTGAGGCCTCACTCTAACCCACAGGCCATGAAGAGAGGATGATACACGCAAATCCACCAGCATAGTCAGAAGAGTCTTAAAACAAATCGGTGTATTCAAATATCTGAAATGCATCTCTGCCAGAAGTGAAAACATTTCAAATAAAATAAAAATCAACATCAGAGCCTTGATACAAAACAGAATTTCAGCACAAAACAAAAACTTTCCACTGTCTAAAAAGTGTAAAAAAATTTGTTTTTTAAAAATTTTGCTGCCTCATTAAAACGAGTGGGACAGAACATTTCTATTGTACCAGGTTCTATACCTCATATAATCTTATATGTTATGAAATATTCTGTTTTATCAATTCTTTCACTCTATTTGCACTTTGTCTCAATACTTCAGACCTGCATTTATAAAAGACTGCAGCAGTCGTCTCTGAGGGAATTGGTCTAGCATTTCTTTTAAGAAAGTAAAACCAAGAAAAGGGTCAGACTCTGTCAAACTGTACAACGATGATCGAGTCGCTTTGTGTGGATGAGATGGTGAAATATTTCCTGAACCTATAAGGCACAGGGCTCCTCCTTTGTTCTGTTCCCTGTTCTGGTGCAATGAGTCCCTGTGGAGAAGCTCTGCACAGCTGCTGGAGCCAGATCGTTTTGTTCAGAATGTGGGCTATTAGTACCAGTGGTCAGTAATAAGTGGGCAACAAGTCTCGAGCCGCGGTAAAAAGCTCCTAAACACTTGAGCGGAGACGTGGCCTGAAAGATGAGCTCAATTATTGGAGGCTGCCGAGGAGTGCTTTTGTGCCGTGTTTATTATGCGTCTGTTCAAGTGGATGTTTAACAAAGCCACCATTTTGTAAGATGAGTCCAGTAGGTAATGTACACAGGACACAGAGTTCCCCATAAGTGATAATTACTCAGGTCTGTATGTGTTTGGTTTGGTGCTTAAGAGTTTGAAGCGCTGCAAAGTCACTATATCAAAGACTTATGAAGAACTGTCTTAGCCCAGTATTTGATTCAATGTTGGGGTCAGCTACATTCCAAGTGCTAGTACTGGCATTTACAACTTGAAAATGACAAGTCTAACTGTAAAATGTGGTGTTTGGCAGTGCTCGTCTTTAAGCTTTCGTCCAGTCATACATTAAATGTGTCGGGGTTTGCAAATGTCTGACCTAACACACAGGCCCAGTCAGTCCTGGCTCCCTGCCGTGACCTGGCTCTCGTTCTGGTCCTGCAGTCTCGTACCCTGCTCTCCCTCCTCCTCTCTTCTCCTCCTCCACCACCATCTCCTTCATAAGCTTGGACTCGTCTCCGCATGGCTCCACATGTCTGCTCTGATCCTGACATGTTCACATCACACCGGGTTCTGTGCCAACCTAACCTGGCGAGGACTCCCATTGGCAAATTACAAGACTTACATATGTCAGGTCTGTGCCATCTTCAGAACTTCTTTCCTTTGGATTCAAGGGTAATTTCATGCGTGTAATGATTTCAAGTCTTGTTCCACTAGTTTATCCTCCTCTCAAAACCAGGGAAGTGACAATAACACATTTTAGTTTTGACACCATGACCCAAAAAGCAATGAAATGGTCCCTGGTCACATTTTTATATAGCGCTTTTCATTCATACATGAGTGGAAACAGACACTGGGGGTGAGGTACGTGTCTTGCCCGAGGACACAATGACAGCGTTGATCTGCGGGAGCTGGAATTGCACCGCCAACCTTCAGATCAGTGGACAAACGCTCCACCAGCTGAGCTACTGTCGCCTCTTTTTCCTGCTTTTTCTTTCATTCACATTCATCCTCAACATGATACGTCCAGAGTGGGATTCGAACCAGCAACCTTCGGATCAGCGGGCAAACACAGAGTCGCTGTCGGACATTTTTCCTTTCTCGTTTTTCTTTCATTTCCATTTTCTAGTACATCATCTAATATATTCCTCAAGTCTGTGACCAGGTTTTTTGAAACTTAATGTGACAGGCAGATAAAAAAGAATTCACAAATACTTTTTAGTGTAAAGACTGAACGAAAAAGGCATCATCCTGCTTCTGAACCTGTCAGAATGATGACTTTTTTTAGTCCTTGCGATTATATAGTGACCTTGATTAAACTGACTGAATAATCTAAACGTCGTCAGACCCAGCGTCTCTAAGTATGTGACACCAATCATTAAATGTGTGTGTTTTTTTAAATTATTATTTCGAAAATGTAGAGGTTCTGTATGAGAGAAGAAGGCCATGGTGGATTTTTCTTCAAAGTGGCAGGGAACAGTTTGTGGCTGGACATGTGCTGAGGAGGAGTGAAACAATAATCACAAAAGGATACTTAGATTTGCCAGGCGGGACGTCCAAAAGAAGACCGAAGAGATTTATGGATGTTGTCAAGGACGGTTAAGAGACGAGATGCAGCGAAGATGTGGCCATGTTTGAAAACTGTCAAACGCTCGTACTTACTCTGCTGTAAGTTAGGCTTGTCAATCTGGACGGTATTGACTGATAGAAAGAGTTGGTCTGCAGTACAACCTAGAAATATGCCACATCAATACCCCCCGAAGACCCCGTGTGTGTGTGTGTGTGTGTGTGTGCGTGTGTGTGTGTGTGTGTGTGTGTGTGTGTGTGTGTGTGTGTGTGCGTGTGTGTGTGCTACGTCCGGTCACTTCCTCTCGCCCTGGTCCTCGAGCTAATGGTGAAAACTTCCAGACTAGTGCCTCTGTAACGATCGCACACTCTCCAACTTACTGTCCCACAATAGTGTCTGCGCTGAAAAGGCTGTAATGAGTTTTCTTCAGAGGTAACTGTACTGCTCCCTGTAGGGCCCTCGCCCGTCTCTGAGGCCCCAACACGGGACGACTGAGGCCCAGAGCTGCACGAGCGATCGATGCAGCGCTGGGACTTTCTCTGTGAGTGTGGAACATTATGTGTGTGTGTTTGTGTGTGTTTAGGTGTGTGTGTGTGTGTGTGTGTGTGTGTGTGTGTGTGCATGTGTGTGTGTGTGAGAGGCTATGTCTGTTTGTGTGTGTGAATATGTGAGGCTATGTCTGTGTGTGTTTGTGTGTGTTTATGTGTGTGGGTGTGTGAGGTTATGTTTTTGTGTGTGTGTATTAGGTTGTGTGTGTGTTAAGTTGTGTGTGTGGGTGTAAGATTATGTGTGTGTTTGTGAGTATGTGAGGTTATGTGTGTGTATTAGGTCATGTGTGTACGTGTGTTAGGTTGTGTGTGTGTTGTGTGTGTGTGTTACAATATGTGGGTGTGTGTGTATTAGGTTATGTGTGTGTAAGATAATGTGTGTGTTAGGTTTTGTGTGTGTGTGTGAGAATTAGGTTATGTTTGTGTGTGTGTTACAATGTATGTGTGTGTTGTGTGTGGTAGTTTATGTGTGTATTACATTGTGTGTGTGTTGCATTATGTGTGTGTGTTATGTTATGTGTGTGTAAGATTATGTGTGTGTTAGGTCGTGTGTGTTGTGTGTGTTGTGTGTGTATTAGGTTATGTTTGTGCATGTGTTATGTTGTGTGTGTTATGTTATGTGTGTGTTGTGCGTATATTAGGTTATGTTTGTGCATGTGTTATGTCGTGTGTGTTACGTTATATGTGTGTTACTTTATGTGTGTGTGTTTTATCTGACAGAAGAACAGACACATACTTCAATTACCTCCACTATGAGACAGTATTATTCTTCTGCACTTGGCTCTGTCCTGATAACACATTTTCAAGTTCGATATATCGCACAAATAATGAACGATAATATTGAAACAAATTGATGCCACTGACACAAAAAAGAGCAGATTTAAACACAAAAAACGATTCTAAAGTATTGTATTGTTAAAATATCACGAGCTACAACGGCAGAATGAAACACTTTAGTTTAGTTTGCACCAGTAATGAGTCAGAGAAGTTATTAATTCAACCTTTTATGACTCAAATCTTATCGTACAGCCAAAAAATGTCCAAACAAAAAGTCCCCACGATAAATACTGATCCACAAACTGTTCGATCTGTCACGTGTTGAATATGTATCATCATAACAGTCGTTCTTATTGTTTGGAAGTCAAAATGGAGGTGTGGCGTTGGCCGGTTGTCCATCGCTCTCTTCTCTGCAGCGTGAGGAGCACATAGAAGTAGGACACATCATTTCTCTCAATTAGTTCTGGAAAGCCCAAAGTGTAGAGCGCTGCCTTCTCACCGAGATCTGCATCCTGCTTGACGCAAAACAGTCACATGGGTCACTGTCGTCGCAACAGGAAGGGCACCCGACATAAAAACAAAACCAAAACCGCCTAAAATAAGTGCGGCTGTTTTTTGTGGCGGTTTTTCTCAGTGTTTTTTCATACAAACACTCAAAAAAACACTGGGAAATTGATGTTTTTTACTCGCGCAATATGTTTTCCTATGATATTTGTCTTAATTAAAGGCTGCATCAAAATGAAAACGGCAAAATAACAAAATATAGCGTTAGTATAGCAATTTAATCTGGATTTTCAGCGCTCAACTTTTATTTTCAAAAAGTCAACTCCACAAACTTAAAAATATCTATATATCTCAAATTGCAGTTCACCAGACTGGATATAGTGTAAATTATTGATCTGTTAAACCAAATGTCCAGCACCTCCATGTTTCATCTCCAGAGACGTCCTTCCACTACATCTGCCTTTACTTGTTTGTGTATGTTGTACCAGAATTTGTCCTAATTGGCCCTTATTTTTGGGGCCCCTTTTTCTCAGCGGAATCAGAGCTAGACTCAAGCTCAAGGTCCTGGAAACATACATTATAAACTACCACAAGACGGTGTAAACAAAAGCACAAAATGAAAAATTTACCTCGTCTCAAATCTCTCGTGGCTCTTATGAAGCTTGAGACTTTTGATTGGCTGCTGTCTTTGTTTGGCGCCTCCCACAAGTCTCTGTGATTGGTCGAGGGTTTGAGACAATGCCCATATATCTTTACCAGCCAAAACTGACAGGAGTTTGTGGTCGTTTCTCCGTCGTGAAGAGAGGAATGCTCCACCTCCTTTGCAGCTCCGTAGCTCTGATCTACAGTTATAGCATCACTTTGGTAAGTTGCCATTGTTTTGCGTTGTTGCCCTGCTTTGTAAATAGGGGGCTGTTTTGTCGCTTGAGATCTTAATGAGTAATTTTATTGCTACAGTTTTGCAGCGCATGACTCGAATGCTTGGCTCACTTCATTTTCTCCAAATCACTCAGAGCACTTTTTACAGTTAGGGTCTAATCCATCACTGCAGGCTGCATTGTCACAACGGCTATAAAGTTCTTGGATGTTTTATTCCAGGAAAAGTTTCTTAATAAGGCTCACACAGAGGGAACAATGAGAGAAGGCACGGGCTGAGTTAACTTTTGCTTTTTGCGTAATTGATTTCATTGTCTCCGGTCGATCAACAGCCTAATTCAAAAATAGAATAATGGTGTTCCACAGAGCTGCTGTGTACTTGTACTTGTGCATTAACTTCTATTGTTAAGGCTTTGTACGACCATATTGCAAGTAATTTCATCTAATTCTCCATCTCTTCTTAGCATATGGTTTACTCAAGATACAACAGCAAAACAGTAAGAACAGATAACATAAAAGTGAAAGCCCTAATTGGGACGCTCATCGCCTGAAATGCAAACGATGTAAAACCATTACACACATTATGTTAGGGGGAGATAATGTGCAGAAGAATACTTTGGTAATTATTATACAAGAGCCAAAACATTCAGATAAGAGAGACGTAATTGAAATTGAAGGAGTTGTACACATTTTGACCATAGAACGTTTGAACATGAGTCAGATTGAATGTTTAAAGAAGTCGTATTTTACTTGTGTGGTGTATTAATGACTTACACATCACATATTTAGATGACTGTGATACCGTTTGTCGTTTTGAAAATGCAATGTTCACTGAAAACAACATAGTAGCATGTTTTATAAGTGTCTTTCCTCTCTTTGCTCTCCCCGCTAAGTCACTCCTCCTTCAGAGCGCTGTCACATCACAATCAACTCGAATCAAACAGCACATTTGTCAAGTTGCTGTGCACAGTTTTGTCTCATGTTTTTGTATATTTATGTAGAATTATCGTGTGAGAGGGTGGGTGATGTAGGATTGTGGGCGGAGCTTTGTACAGAATCTTACAGCTAACCATGAGGGTTCGAATAGGGTGCGGGAGAGATCACTACATTACTGAAACATGCATGGCTGGCATCTAAAACCTCTTCAAGTGTGTTTTTGATGAGGGAATGTTCAAACATACCAGCTCTTAAAGCAACAATGACAAATGGCAGAAAGGCCTTTGCTGTGAATGTGATGATTTGATCACGTCTATTTAAAGGCTACAGCTCATAACACGAGCGTGGCCTTGTACCTGGCCCAAACTTGCAGCTGGGTGTTGCATTGTATCTTTTTTGTATGTGTGGTAACCTTTGGTAACCCTCCTCTTTTCTGGCTCTTTCCTCTCCATTTCTTCCAGTGCTCTCTATTCCCAGCCTGTCCCCAGTCAAGCAGAGAATCGATTTTTAAACAGGCAAGACTCTGGGGACCGAGCACAGGACCATTATTGGCCTCATTTAGGCTCCATTGCCACCACGATGGCTTCTCTAGACAATAGAATAGACTGTGTCATGGATACCAAAGCGTAAATGCACATTTCAGCTGAAAAGCGCTCAGGCCAGCATTTCCTATCTACAGGGAACTTAAAAAAAGAAAAGGAAAGAAAAAGCCTGTTGGTTTGAGAGGATGGACCACACTGCATCCATACCCTCCTAATGTAGACACACAGCACATTTCACAGCCAGAGGCAACTTAAGAGCAGAATATAGAAATGTGTTCTCCATGCTCCTCACTACAAGCCACCGTTCCTTTTAACAGTGCTGCTTTCTGCAAAGACTGCAGCATATGGCAATCTGTTTCCAGTGTAAACGATGACTTCTGATTCTTCATCGGCAGCTGTGCCCGTCTCAGGCAGCTGTCAGGAGCTCGAGTGTGCTCCGAGACTAACTGTCTTCTCTCCATCCAGGAGGGAAATATTTCACACTGGGACCATTTGTGGCCATAGTCTGCTCTGGACAAACATAGCTCAAGTTTACGGGCTCAAAAGCTGCAGGTCTCAGCTGAGGATGTTCACTGGAACATCTCACCCATTATTTTCAGTGTTTGCATCAGGAAACAGGAATGAGGAATCAGGGATGAGGAATCGGGATGTGCTTAAGTTCCACACGAGTGAACTGCTTTAGTATTTCACTGTTTTACACATACATATATGTTGGGCACATCCAGAATGTTTTGGTATCAATGTTAAATCAAATGTGTATTTTACAAAATATGGTTCACTTGACTAATGTCATTTTGACTTTTATTTCAGGCAAAATGTTTAGAACAAACTGTTGTCCTGGGAGCCACTAAACAGGGCTCAGCATTCTGTAAACTTAACTTAACATGACTTAACTATTTTATCTTATCTTGGTCTCTTTACCAAAGGAAAAATGACACACTGACTTGGTGGTGACATAATGATGTACAGTACGTGCTTGTAAAGGCTTACATAATGATCATACAGCCCTTATACTGAGCAGGGTTTCTGTATGAAAACCAAAATATTTTTAGTTGGACCAGGTTTTTCAGATCAACACATTTTGAAATCTTTATGACTATAGCATAATTACAAATTAAAGATGCAGATAAATTCTAGTTTTTATTTGTTAGTAGGACCCTGTAAAATATGTTAGCTGAGAGATGGAAATAGCAGGAGAGCGAGGCCTGGAGTCTGGGCCCGTCTCCGGCCCATGTGTCCACAGGAGGAAGACTACATGCCTCCCCTGTGGAAGAAGTGGGACAGTCTAAATGGAAAAGCATCAGGAGCAGCGGTTTATTTTTGAATACATATTTGAATGTAGTATTCTAGTGTTTGAGAGGGCACGACCTAAACAGCGAGTGTTAAATAAAGCTGTGTGTTGCTGGCGCATTGTCCCTGGCGTGGTGTGGGATGTGTTTGTCAGCAGTGGTCCTCTGTCCCAGTGGGGTGTGTACACTAAGTGGGCGAGTGGTGCGCTGGCCCCTGCTCTCCATCAACAGAGGCATTGAACGGAGGCAGGAGAGCGTCTCTGTGGCCAGTCATCCTTGGACAGCTGACAATGGGCCGCGGTCACTGGGGACGAGGCAGAGCAATCAACAACCACAGGAGAGAAAGGCCCGTCTGAACCCAACAAGCCAACAAGTCTCCTCACACATTTGTGACTGGAAGCTCTCACTTATTTACACGTACAGTAAAGCATGCAGCACTGCGTGTTTTCAATGGACACTCTACAACACAAACTGTCCTGTGGCAAAGATGTAAAAATACTAGAGAGCATAAGGGGAGGGCAGGAGGTTTGATTCTTTTTATGCAAAAGGCCCTCGGTGCATCATGGCACCATGTCTTCATCTGTATCTTTACACAGCTGCAGCTACAAGGTCCATAACAGTGTTTGACTACTGAGCTACAGGCGCAACGTAAAACAAATCCATTATTTCTTAAAAAACATAAACAGTATCCATATAAATGATGCCATATAAAGTACCACTGCTGTGTCAGAGGAGCATGGAGCTACACAGTCTTATTAATACTGCAGTTAACAGGCCTGTGCAGTACTGAGTCATGTTACTTCCAACATAGTGTATCATCAGGAAGTGGATTCACTCAGAAATATACAACGATTATTCTCCCCTGATGAAGAGGTGCATGTTGGGATTGAGTCTCGTTAGTTCTCCCACCTCTGCCCAGCCTCTTGAGATGAACTGGAGGGGCCTATGGTCGAAGCGCGGTCAGGAGCATTTAACAAATGCTCACTCAGCCTCCACCACCAAGTGCATTTCCACTCTGCAGCGATGGCAGCCACTCACATTATACTGCACAAAGTAGTCCTCTGGGGGCTTGAGTCACACAGTGACACATGTGGCAAATCACAAACACAAAAACACAAAACAAACGCACCCACACAGTCATGCGCACATCCCTGTGGTGCAGACCCAGGTCACCATACTCATTTGAGTGGCAGAGTACAGGGCTTTTGACACAGTGACATACAAAACACTTCTGATTCACACGAGTCTGCTCCCCTCAGTGTTAAACGTTATCACTTTTTACAATGTGATTGTGCAAATAATAAATGCCATTTTTAAAGGCAAATTAAATTAAAAATTATGAAAATACATTTGTTCATTCACTTTAATGAAATACTTAAGTATTTATATTATTAACAGAACCATGAATATTGTATTAATATTTCACAAGTGTTTTACATTATAATTAAGAAAAAAAGGCTTTAAAACTGTGCAGTTATTCACAGAAAAAACAAGGTTTTAGGATTTATTATTAACACCTAACATCTGTATAGACCCTTCAAAGACACTTCACAGTTTTGGACAAACAAAAATAAAACAAGAGGAGCAGTTAGAAACAAATGCTTCGACTCCCGGGCAGTGTAACACACACAAACAGCTTTCACTTTCCTGTTTATTTCTGTAATTGCAGTTTGACTCCCGTCTTGACCCTGAATAACAGAGTGAGGTGTCCGTCCTCGCTGTTGTGCTATAACCACATAAATGATGTAGTGACTCAAACTACAAAGCACTTTACACAAATCTATGCATATTTTCTACTTGGCATCTCCAGAATGCTATACCCATCTACAATTCACAGCTTTACTCATCTAAAATTAATCAAACCCAGCAGCATCGTAGTGTGTGTGGGAGAAAGTTTTGTGTGCTAGAAAGAATGCAGTGCTCACCTGTCGTAGAGGTGCACAATTCACAGAGAAGGTGCCACGTTGTTGTCACTATGATGTCTGCATGTTCATAATTTATACTATTACAGGAAAGGGACCAGAATCCCCACTCTCTTCTCCTGAGCACCCAGCACTAGTTCATTGTGTAGTTAATTCCAATAACAGGGCTAAAACACATAACATCTGCTCCATTACATTTGCATATTTGCTCCTTCCTGGGGACTGAGCTACAGCTAATGTAATAAATGCAATAAAGATATACTTTTCCTTAGTCCGCTGCACTCACTGCCTTCAAATTGGATTAAATCTCTAAATCACATGATCAATCATCTACAGCTCGCTTGGCCAATATGGCACTGCATTCCCCCTGACTCAAAATGGTACAACTACGCCAGCGCTTTTGGTCTGCGGAGGCTTTTAGGTCAGAATAGTGTTGTGCTGTGAGGAATTGTGTCTTGAGCAAAATGGGCTCAGAAGAGTAGACGTTTAAACAAGAGACAATTACCAGAAACCAGATGGAACCAGGTTCAAACATAACTGGTTAATTATTATTTACATTGTTGATTCTCACTGACGGCATCAAATGTGAATGAGACATATGGAAACAAACAATAAACTCAAAGCTTGTTTCGGATTAAAACATTTCTTTTCTTGACCCTGACACGACACAGCTGTGAAGTGAAAACCATTTTAGGAGAATTCATCATGAAGGTCATTGAGAGAAAGTCAAGAGTTTGCAGGTCTGTCCACAAAGTAAAGGAAAACTTTGATGGTTTCAGTGTAAAATATTTTCAAAAATTAACATTTTTTTCTTTGCTACATCACTCCATATGTCTTCCTTTATATATGTGATATATTTTATATGTATATAAAATGTAGAAAGTAGAAAAGATAAAGAAAGAAAAACATTGAAAAAGAAAGTGCTTCCAATCTTTTGACTGGTAGTGTTTATATAGTTAACTTATTTCACAAGATTAATATTTTAGTTTGTCTTCTGATAATCTGGGTTAGTTAAAGTTCAATTTAAACTCAACATTTTGTCAAACCTACAGTGAACAATCGAAAAAGAAAACTGTATGAACTGTACAAAAGTTTTTAAGAGCTGATATGTTTTGCCACTCATCCAAGCAGCCTCAGCTCTGACAGGATTCTGGCAAATCACTTCTTTAAATATCTGACTGAAGGGAGCAGCTACACTGAAACTAACACAGTGCAGGAGTTAAGTCGGGAATATCTGTTATTATTACACTGAACTACCCAAAGGTGTGAACTGTCACCTGAGACATATTTGCCTAACTGTTGATGCCCCTAATGGGTCATCTCACTTATATGGGCACATTGTGATCGGCCCTATTGTTTTCTTGGTTTTGCTTTGAGAATGAGTTATAGATGGGTGACAGGTTGGGCCTTCGACCTCCATTTCTGCTCAGTGTAAAGTGAACAACGTTGTAATTGTCTTGGAGAAACATTGGCAGAAGTCGGACACATCCACATCTCTAGAGAGGTGCTGGAGCAGGGGCCGCTGACAGACGGTAAATTCCTGTGCTGTGTGTGCGTTCGTGTGTGCTTGTGTGTGTGAGGTGAGTCAGCAGAAGTCAGAGCGGGGCCTCTCTCTAAGGTGGGGAGGAGGGTGGGCACTGGGCAGACGGCGAGCGCTACAGCGGGTGATGATGTGTAACTTCATGCATGACTGACGCACCCAGCTCACGCCAAGCTGTGTGCGCGCCTCTTCAAACACACCTGTTCCCGACGCCTCCGAGAAAAAAATATGGCTGCGGTTAATGACACAAGTAATGGCTGTGGATTCAGAGGAGCGCCCAAACTAAACGCACCAAGGACACGGACCATGCGAGGGTTTCCACGCAAGGATTTGTATATTTCTTACTATGACGCTTGAGCTTTTGTTTGCAGCACTTCCTGTGACTCATAGATGTTTTGTCCATGATGAGTTTAGTTTATAGTTGTCAGAGCATACGCAGAATCAACAATATCTTTGTGCCAAATATGAGTACTACACAGCTTCTTGTATGGGACTGTTTTCTGACTCAGTGTCGCGCTCGCTTTACTGGTTCTTGTGTGTTTTCAGTAACAAATGGGTTCAAAACGTACCATTACTTTCGGGAACCTTTATCGTTAATTAACTTGGATGACTGGGCTACATCAGCGGCTATTACAATGATGCTGCTATAAAACTGGGCTCAGCCTGCTGTTTCATACTGATGCCCTCTACTCCACCTGTGCTGCATCACGCTAGAGGAAATGTGCGCCAGACAAAAACAGTATCTCTAAATATGGTTGGACTGTCAAATGTTTATTGCATAATTCACCTCTAAATGCTCCACATGGTGCATATCCATTGTCTTGTCAAGGCCAGTAAACACAGACACAACGGCTTAGTTACTAATCTATCTATCTGTGTGTTTGCCCTGCGCTCCAGTTCAACGACTTTACACTCCATGGTCCTTGAAATTCTAAGCTAGACCAGATTCGGGAAAAGTCACGGAAGACCCAGTTTGATTTTGTATGAGAACAATGCTCCTCTGTCTAAGGGTGGCAGGTTGGTGATGTCATGGCTGGCAGCACCCAAAGGCTCCGAGCTCTTGAAGGCACAACATGGCGGCGACACACTGGGAGGAGGACTGACTTTGTTCGGTTTAATTAGAGTGTGACCGAGGCAGAAACTCTCTCTTCTAAAACCTGTCAATCATTACCACTAGCCAAGACGATTACAGATTATACAGAGCCACTGCGCCGCTGTGGAAATAGTTGAATAGAATTTGCCACAAAAAAAAAAAGTTTCATTGCAAATCGTCTGAAGCTTAAAGCAGAAAGGTGACATGTTATGATAAACGCTTCTGCTATGCAAGGGAGTCAACAAGCACATTTTTCTTGCAGCGCGAGTGTGACACGGAGCTGGTGGATAATGAAGCCGCGGCCGGGTTGGATGGCTGTGTGTGATGGAGGGATTTTACACAGGTGCAAGTTTGGGGAGAATAACACAGGAATGAGAACATTGCCCCATCACTATTGTCTTACCATGTCCTCTGTCTCCACACGAGAAAAGACCCACCGCTACATCACTGTGAAAAACCTGCGCCGCTTTCTTGCAATTTCCTCAATTATGCTAAAGTGCTTAGAAATGGTTTTGCAGAGACAGGAGAAAAATATTTGCGTGTAATGAGGGATGCAGTCGTTAGAAAAGAAAACCTCAGAGGTGTTTGGACTTCTGAGGCTACTTCAGGTTGATGGTAAAGTCCCAGCTGCGACTGAAAGCTGCGCTCGCTCTTACACTGAGCTGACAGTAGCTCAGTTCGTAGAGTGTTTGTCCACTGATCTGAAGGTTGGCGGTTCAAATCCTGCTGGTGTATGGCTTTAATTGTGAATAGGTGAGTGGTTTCTTGATGTAAAGAGCTTTGAGAGCCTTGAAGGTGGAGAAGCTCTATATAAAACTAGACAGCCATTTACCATTTACATTGTAGGAAAGGTTTGCTTGAAAATGGTTTGAATGGTTCTATGTATTTATTTCCATTGATAAATAATGTCCTTTTCCATGTGCAGTTAGGTCAGACTCATGGCTGCCCTGTGCATTTTATTCAAAGGTTAACTTCATTTTCTACCTTGACAAACAATCAAACCAACAGGAAGCATATTATCTATTTTTCAGCCGTCGAACTGTTGTACACAGTTAACGATATTCAGACTCTATTGTAAGGACTATTAGGTGCAGTTGGAAAAACAAAATTAAAAAAGTGTAATATACATAAAAAAAAAAAAAAAAAAAAAAAAAAAAAAAAGAAAGCACAAAAATATAATAAAATAAAAAATAGCAATTAAAAAAAATCTATATTCTATTTTTTACATATTAGCTATAATTACAACTATTAAAAGCGTCTTATGTAATCTTCCACAAAGGTATAGAGAGGTATGGTCCATATACATTTTGTGCATGATGAACCTCAACTAAGACGTAAAGTTGAAACCAGAATTTTACATACACTCTATAAAAAAAAAAAAAAAAAAACACATACGGAGAGACACAGTTTTCATCCTGATATCTTGGCTGATTTCTTTCGACTTTCCCATGATGTTACACACAGAAGCAGGTGTGCCTTCAAATACATCCACAGGTATGTTTCTAATTATCTCAAATATTGTCAATAAACCAATCAGAAGCTTCCAAAGGCATGACATCATCATCTGGGTTTTGTTTAAAGGCAGTAATCTTCTTTGACGAAAGTGATGAAAAATGGTCTAAAAAAACACATCTTCTCTCATTATTCTGGCATTTAGCAAATAGAAATAATTTTGATAATCCTAAATGACCTAAAATGGGAAAGGTTTAGTCTGATTTCATGTCAGACAGTGAGCAAAAAAAACATGTCTTTTTTTTATAAAGTCTATGTAAAGTTCAGGTTTCAAGTCATGTACAAAATGTATATGGACCATACCTCTTTATAACCTTCTAGAAAATTACATAAGACATTTTAATAGTTGTAATTATAGCTAATATGCAAAAATAGAACATGAATATTTTTTTATTGCAGTTTTATCAATTTTTCAGTTTACATGTCATTATGAATTTTTTTTTTTCTAATCCAGTTGCCCATTTCCCAACTGTACCTTTAAATGCTCCTTGTCATGAAATCAAATAAAATCACATAAAAGTCTTATGATATAACAGATTTTTTTTTACTGTTGGATGTAGAGTTTTATTAATCGTGTCCCAACAGTTTCAAATGTACTTGTAGTTCCTTCCAGCTTTATGAAATGCATTTTTGCGTAAATGAACTGGCTCAAAGACGTGCCAATCTCTCAGCATTGGGGTTTGCCAGAGTGTTATTGGCAGTGCCGGTGTTTGTCGCCAAAACACAGGGAAGTGATGGAGGAGGAGAGAATGGTGGTCCTTGTGAGTGGGGTGTAAACAGGTCTTGAAGAGAGGCTCCTTTCATGAACTATGCTAATCTGCAGCAGCTCGTGACTGACCGGGCTCTGCCTCTGCCTCGTGTGAGCGAGGACAAGGTGCTCTGCTTTCTACTTCACTGGCTTCATTCACTCATTTTGCCTCAGTCTGGTATAAATAAATGATACTTTGCTCTGGGCTGGTCTCTTCTGGGGTTGCTACAGTCAATTGTCTACCTTCAAGTGAGTGATAATTGATTTGGCATGTGATCTACAAGTTATCAGGGCTTCGCGGTGATCCAAATCCTGATTTATTTGTTGCAATTTTGATTAAATATGTTGCTTGTTGTGTCGTGAAGCAAGACGCATCACCTACATTGCCTAGTATGAAAGTTGTGTGTTTGGGGGTCAGTCTACCCCATTGGCTTACCACCACCAAGGCGTGAAAGAATAACGCAAATACAGTAATGAGTGTCTTGAAAGGGCTCTTTATGAATCCAATGCATTATTATTTGTAAACATTTATCTTCTTTTTATTCTTTATCTGAAAATTGTTGCCAGTCTCCCTTGAGCCCATATATTTTTTATAATAGAACAGAATGTGCTTGTTATAATTACTGTTGAAAGTTGTAAGTGGTTTGCTTAGTACTTGAATCTAAAAAAAGAAGATCCATGTTTGCTACTTTCTTTTTTAGAAGACTGCATGCATGGATCTTGGCTGTATTTAAACCTGGCATATATGGATGTGGCTGAATGTGAGATAAAACAGTGAAAATAGCCAGTCAAAGTTCCTCATAAATTAGCAGTGTTTTATTGGGCCTATTAGTCACACCCCTCACGTAGAGCTGTGTTAACTGTATCCTGCTTTATAATAAGGGCTGGCTATTAAGAGACAATTGGTCCATGTTGGATGGTACCTTATACTCTTGCAGGTTGAGTGCTGCAGAATGAGTCACCTCCATCAATTACACTCATATACATGCATGCTAGTGCTTAAGGGACGGTGGTATGGCGTCATGCCCTCACCAGGTGCTCATCTCAAATCCTCTTCAAGGTCTTTCCGATTTCTAATGAAGCTGATGTTTCTTACACATGTAATTATTTCTTTATTGATTCGTCAGCATCCCGGGGAACAGTTTTCATGAAATATATCCATGCTGCGATAACCTGTCTCTGCAGCAATGATGAGAGAAAAATCATTAGAAGGAAGGCCCCCCGGGGAGAACGGAGGCGGCTGTTTTGATGTGTGCTTGGATCCCGATGTGATAGTGGCGCGTGTGTACATGATCCTTTGACTGACTCTTCCTCTGTCTTTTCTTCTTCTGTGCGTATGTGATGTAGGCCTGAGGAGCGGGGGGAAGATGAGACCTCCTAGCCCTCTGCTGATCCTCCTCTACATCACGCTGAGCAAGAGCGCCAAGGTGGTCAAGGTGGTCTCCAAGAGGGGCTCAGGTATGGAAACTCCGGCACGCACACTACTGCATGATAAGTGGTGGAAGCTACTGCTATTTTCTCACTTGTGCAGCGTTCAGCAACTGTCCATCTAGAGACAAAAATATTGATTGATAATCCATTTGCGATTAGGATAGCAATTTTAAAACTCTAGCTATACTACAAATTTCATGCTTTTAAGAATAAGTTTGTAGGGGTTTAAACTACAGGATTAGCGGCTTTTATATACCGTAATAAGATACTGTGAGGAGAATATTTTCTTGTTTGTGGAGGATTACCTAAACAAAGGCAGTCTTTAAGGTTTGGCAGTGCAACCGTTCAAATAGTGGTTTAGATTTTGATTAATCTCGCAGCCCTATGCCCATGGGTAATGTAACTGGAGTATAACACGGATTCTTACAAACCTAGTTAATATCTGCATAATGATGATTCTATACAAAATGTTAACCCATACACCACACACGAAAAGTACAGGTCGATACTCATTAGTTAGACCACATCGGCGTGCTCTGTGCTCTCATCACTACATGGTATTTGTACTTTACCTCACCATTCACGTATTGTGTAACCATGACGAGTAGGAATATCTAAAGACCTGAGATCTGACCTTTAGCCGAGGGTTAGTATTGAAGGAACAACACTGACACGTAGAGCAGAAGGGCAAAGAGAAATTCGGTGAAGCTGCTGATGTGATGCTCAGTGATACTTAGTAATCGTGCCCAGACGTGGAAAACTACAGGCAGCAGTTTGTTCTCGCCTCATAGATAGTCAAACCAACATATTGTAGGTAGTGTTAAATGAATGCCAGTCAAATATCATTGATTTTACAAGGTTAAAAACTCAATAGCAGAATAATTACAGTGCATTCAGTATATTCATTGCAAACATGGGATATTAATTCTGTAACTAAGCTGCCTGCCTTTACAAATATCCACTGAGACACCGAGTTGTGTTACATTATCTGCTGTAGCTGCATCACTCTTTCTATTGATTGAGTGGCTTTGTGCTCGGCCCATTGCTTGTCCTTATGAATTGGCTCCATGTTGTTCCTTGCTTCTATTGCACCTATGTGGCCATTGTTTTCAGTCTTTCGAGGATTTCCATATAGATCGGATCTCCGGACAGCGCATCAGATCAATCAAGTGGGTCTGCTGGGTCCTTCACTCAAATATTGATAGCAGTGAAGTCAATATTACCGCCCAGCCGAGGGGTCAAAGGTGATGGAGTGTCAGCAGGCAGTTTAGCTACTTAATGGCTCTTTGAGAGGCTCCTGTGTCTGTCTGAAACATTATAAAAGAGGTGGGAGAAGAGTACGACAGGCTCATAGGATACTGTACATGTTATAGGTTAAGGTTAGACATGTTTTTTTTTTTTTTTTTTTTAATGAATAGGGACAGATACAACAAACCTACATTAACAATTCTGTAATCTGATGCAGGTATCACAGTGTTTATAGTCTAGGCGAGGGCTGCCCAAACTACGGCCCAAGGGCCAAATGCGGCCCTCAGACCAATTTTTGTTGGCCCTCACGCCTCCACCTAAACTGGCCCAATCGATCAGGAAGTATTTTTTACTACAAATTTAACAGATTCTACCTCTATAACCTGAATAACATCGCACTACATTGTGACACAGACATAAAAAAAAATCTTCCAAGTCTTATTAAAGGTACAATGTCTCTGTCAAACCTGTATTAAATGCACCATTTGACTCCTTGTATCAACACTGGTCTGTGGCCCTCAGGTTCAAATATGTTTCAGTTTGCGGTGAAAAAAGTTTGGACACCCCTGGTCTAGGCTAATTCACAACACCAGTCCCCAGAAGGGCTTTTAAAACTGTTCCGATTTGACTAAAAAGCAGTGGGATTAGTTGTAAGAAAAGCAATAAATACAGTGAATTTGTCAAGAGAATCAAGTGTCAAAATATCACACATTCACATTTGACTCGTTCTCAGCCCCCTCCCGTCCCCTTACCCTCCAAACTCTGTCACACACCGATGCCATGTGTTACTGCTGAATCAAAATGCAATATATGGACTTTATGAAAACAAAAGTGTGCAGTTTACAACACAGAAGGAAGCAGACATGATTCATTCTTATTCAGACATAATTTACCTCTTTTGTCACGAAGTAAAGGGAAAAAATAGTTGCCAATTAGGATTCATGGTGAGTGAATTTCTAAAGCCCTCATCCTCGTGGACGTTAATTGCTTGTCGGATACACAGAATTCAAAATCAATTCAAAATGTATGAATAAAGGTGGCTAATGCTAATTGTTCTATAGAAAATAGTATTGGCAAAGTCCAGCTTATTAGTGTCAAAGCTTTTGAGAGGTACAAGAAAAACAAAATGAATTTCATAACTATTGTGCTGCTCTGCATCTAAACAGATTGTGCAGCTTTTCCCCCTCAGTTCTGCTCTGCTCTGCTCGGTTGCTGCAGTATTAGCTTTTGACAAATTGAAGTGGATATATGTGAAGTGTCGGCACCGGGCACAAAACGCAGTGGTAAAGATGATTAATTGCGGGATAGGACCTCGGGTGGGTGATTGTTTCTGGGTCAAAGGTTTGGGACATTAGTCTTCATGTGTTCTGGGTGAAGGAGACGAAACAGTTGGTCTCTCATGGCTGCCGTTATATTAACTTCAGATGACCGTTCCTGGAGCGTCTTCCAGAGCAACCAGCCATGTGTTGTGCAGTTATTGTTGAAAGCGCTGTGAAAGATTTGTATATTTTGTGCAGATGGCTTCACATGGGACTAGTTTGTGATTTCTTGCAGGTTTGGGTAAATACATGGGAGTTTCATCTCTCAACCTTGAGGAGCTATGGATAACGGATCAGCTATGAGGACTTGATTAGCCCTCAAGAGGCACTGGATAAAGCTGCACTTCAATTGATTTTCTCCCCCCCAAGTGTCCACGCCGGATTCTTAGAGTTGCAGCTCTCTGAAATCCTATAATTATTCAATGTGGAGTCGGCCTGAGCCTGTGTTACCTGAATTAATGAGTTTCCCAAAGGTGTAGATAGGAGCTGCATGTGCCTCTTATTCCCTCATTGTTTGTGCCACACCTTTGCACCGCTCATGTTTTTAATGACCACTCAGCCACTATGGGATAGAAATTGGGCTGGAATGTAGCACTGCACAATTCAGGCAAAACTGTTGAATAACAATAATAGTATGAGTCTTTATATCTGGATACAGACGGGAAAGGAAGAACTAAATGGGACCATACGACTGAGACCAAACCAGTATTATATATATATGAGAGACCGAATCATTTGAGACCATATCAAGCAAATATGTCTTTTTGTATTTTGTGGATTTTGTTTGTGATCACATCCTTACAGCTATTAAAACTACAGCAGGCCATGAGCAGATGAGTTTCTTATCAGTCATTGGTCCCTTTCATTAAAATGATTGATGGTGACATTGGTTATACAATAAAACTCTTGCCCATTTCCCTCGCTTCACACAGACACACACGCTGGGTTTTCCTGCTTTTTGGAGACATTACATTGCCTCACTTTAATTTCCTGTAGACTGATTCTGACCTTAACTGTAATTAGTACTGACCTAAACCCTAACCTCAACCTATTTTAACCTCATAAAAATAAAACTTTAAATCCTCTATTAATTATCTAATAATAAAGGATTCACGTCATGGGGATCTGATTGTTTTTGTCCCTATAAATTGAGCATGTATATGTATTAGAATGTATATGTAAATGGACAGATCTAACCTGCGAGGCGTCACGTTTCTAATAGGAAGTGAGCACGGGCACGTTTCTGACTCCATCGATTCACTTTCTATTGAAAAACTGTGGCCTCTCTCTCTGTAACTGCCGCTGTCAGACTCGACGTTTTGGTCTCAAAATGTTCCGCTCTACATGATCCTCGTGTTTTTATTTTGCTATTACGTCCATAAATTCAGATAAGACTTTCTCCGAGCTTCTTCCCGCTAGCGTTAGCAACAGGTTTGTTTGACAGCGTTTCTAAGCTCTCGCTCCCTGCTAAACCAGTGGTGTGGGCGGGACAAGGCGTTTCCTTTAGCAACCTCGCTCCCGATTGGTTCTTTGGTTGCTATGATACTCGTGGTCGGATTTCCAAATATGAAACTCTGCTCCAAATTAGCCTCGATGAGCTTCATTTGACTAGAGCCGAACGCTGTGGGTGACGTCACACTCAATCAATCCACTTCTTTCAACAGTTGATGATATACTGTATACAAAATTCAATCTCCATTATGTGATATATCAGTGTTTCACATACATTTTGGTGGCACAAATGATTCTGTTTGAATAATATCATCTCATTCATTTTGTGGAGTATAAATTCCACTTACTGCCTATATTTAATCTTGAAGCAGTCATGTTTGACCAGTGCAGTTTCTTTTATAAGTGTATGATAATGCAATGAGCAACAAAGTCTAATTTCGTTATGCCAATACAGAGTCTGGGTTATTTTAGACTTTGGGGAGCCGCTATAGTCTCCGGTATTAATTTGAAAACACTGTATATACCCACCCACACACATAAACTTTGGGAACTAAACCTTTGCTATGTGCCTAGTATCCAGCCTCCTAACAATCCATACAGTGAGGGTTTTTCACTTGGACTCTTAGCTGTGTTACGCTTGGTCAGTTTGTACAGTGCGAGCCATCCGTATGCGGCCCATATGCACCTAAGTCGTTGGATTGTTTGCTGTGGACTGCTGTGAAACGAATGCTTTGAGGCGGTTGTATTTTCGCAGTGCAGTGACCAAGGCCTGGCTGACTGTGTGAGATTTACTCCGGGGGACTTTGACAGAGACAAGCTGTCAGGCCCCATCCATCAGCCTGCAATAGTGTCTATCTCTGAACCAGCTTGGCCCAGTCAGAACCGTAAGGGCCAGCCTCAGCCTCCCCTGTCCCACTGATAAGACCTACAGAAGGGAAGTGTAATGAGACAGGACAGGCTCTCTTTAGTCTGGCCAAACACAATTACCAATTTGCAGCAGGCTTGAAACACAATTGATGCTTATTATCTATGTGTAGGAACCTTTAACTCTGTATCAACTGCGCTATTTTTTTTTGTCCTTGCAAAACTAATTCTAATTCTGAAAAATCTGATAAGGTTTGGAGACAATAATTACACTTTTGAGGATAAATTGTGTTTCATTAACTTTTGTGGATTTAATTGGATGTAATTTGTCTAGGGCGAATTTTGAATCCAATTTAGAAAAAAAATATAACAAAGAAATCAGGAAACATTGTTAAAAGTATATGAATTAACCATCTGCCGTCTGTGCTTGAGGCCACATTTTTTAAGCCGTTAATACCAAGATTAATTTAGCAAATAAATATGTTTGTTGGCCCCAGGTTTTCATGACATTAGCACATGATTATCGTCACTTGCTATGGACAGAGCGGCGGATCTTTGATAATTGGCGATAAAAGTTAATTGTCCCGGAAGAGCCACAGTTGTGAGCGGATCTGCTGGGACTGTAGCATCAAACACAATCATACACCCATGTTTGTGCGGTAGTAAGAGTAGTTGTTTCAGAATTACACAAGTCTTGCTTAAATAATGGGAAAAAAAAATAATTTCCCAAGGTTGCCATAGCTGTCTGACTGAATGGAAACAGCACTTACATTAAACATTTTGCCTTTGGTCAAAAACGATCATTGCTTCTGTAATCTTGTTGGGTCGGCCATAAATCCAGGACTAATTGGATAATTTAGGACCGGTGCTTTTTACATTGCCTCTGTTAGCAGCCGCGGTGCCCTTAAAAACACACTTTCATGCTCTACTTCTACCTGAGGGCTCCCCCATTAATCACTCCAGCGCTGGGACACTCGCACTGGCTCTCCTCGGGTCAAAGGTCACATGTAGTGTATCATCACGGGTTTGCCCCATGGGTCCTGCCTGTTTGTCTACTACCTACATCCGTCCATTTTCACACTAGACTAGAGGATACAAGTGTGAGCAGCTGAGTACGTCTGATTGTGATGTAATGAACACCACTCTGACCTCTTTGTTTTCGCATGCGTGTTGTATACGTAATAGCAGTTGTAGAGATTGGTGTAATGTTTGTGGTAATTGAGGCAGTAAATGCATCAAAAATGGATAATAGTTGTGTCAAGTGTGTGGTGTATAATTAAAATATTTTTGAAATTAAAAATAAAACAAACTTGCAGTGTAATCTTGGTAAATAGTCACATTTTTATATAACATTTTTCCACTTTCTAAAGCATTTTACATCAAATAACCACTCTCCACTCCACACATACACTAGTGCACACGGACGCTGGGGGTGAAGTGGGTCAAGTGTCTTGCTCAAGGACAAAACGAAAGCATTCATTTGTGGGAGCTGGAATTGCACCTTGGATGTGACCGCTCGACCAATGATGTTTACGTCGACAGCGGGATTCGAACCGGCAATCTTCGGATCAGTGGACGAACACCAACTGAGCTACTATCGCTCAATATTCTTGTGATATTTCTGCACTTTTGTGGTTAACTTTACAGTTTATTCACGATTTGAGCTTATTTGAGCCTAAACCAAGACACAGGCAGATTTTGCACATAATATTTTGTTGTTGTAGTAGGAATAGTTAAATACATTTGTAATATAATCGTGGCTGTAGTATTTTGCAGTATAATCATATATCCACTGTGCTAATTCTATCCTTCTACACAAACACCCCTTGGAGCAAAGTTGTGACTCACTGCTCACCATTCATTTTCTTTGCACCACTTGAAGATGTCGTGTGCACATTTTGTTCATTTCCGATTGTGTGGAGCGCGCCAAGCCGAGTACATCACTAAACACATCCATGGCCTGCTGACTGGCCTGTTAGCTGGAGTAATGGCTTTTAAACGCTGCCTGCAGGGATGAGTGCGCTGCAGTGGAGAACCAAGGCACACTGCTCTTAAGTCCAACACCGCAACAAAAACCTTCTCACTTAATTTGTAGAGTGCTGGCGAGTTTATTCAATTGCCCCTTTAAGGTTTTTATTGAACCCACATTATAGGTACAATGTAAATAATGGGGTCGTTCAACAGCGGAAACTACTGGATTTCAATTTGATCCTTATAACCTTTTATGGTTCAGCTTTTGTAAATATGATTTGTAAAAGGACAGAGGCAGTCACTGTCTTGTTTTTGTAACATTTGCTATACTTCAAAGCTATTGTTATGTGCTAAATATATTTTTTAAAGATTATCTCCATGGCGATATCCCCAGAATATGATGTCACTGTGTAAAAATTGTGCCTGTGCCTTCATTTAGGTTAAAATAGGCTCAACCATGAATAGACTGTAAAGTTAAACACAAAAATATTGCAAGAATATTGTGCGAAAGTAGCTCAGTTGGTGTTTGCCCGCTGATCGGAAGGTTGCAGGTTCGAATCCCACTGTCGATGTAAACGTCATTGGTTGAGCGCTCACATCCACAGTGTAATTCTAGCTTTCACAGATGAATGCTGTCGTTGCGTCCTTGGGTAAGACACTTAACCTACGTCGCCCCAGCATCTTGTACAACTTGTTCAGTCCTCATGATCAAAGCACAAAGACAGATACAAATAATAGCAAAAGACGAAGTTTAAATATGTCAACTGGACAAATCGTTGTAGGAGTGAAGACGTTTCGCTGCTCATCCAAGCCGCTTCTGTTGTTCTTGGTCTGAGGATGGAGTTATAGATGTGGGAGAGATTATGTCTCCTGTTCAAGGAAGCCTTCTCTTTCCTAACAAATATAGCTTCTTTAACTCCCCTCTCAAACCATTTCTTTTTTTCCTGGCTAAGATCTGAACTTCACTATCTTTAAGGGAGTGGTTCGTGGCTTTGAGATGGAGATGTACGGCGGACTGTGGTCCAGAGGAACTCTCACATTCTCTTGGTACATTCTCTCTCTCTACATTCTCTGTTTAGTTTCTCCAGTAATCACAATAGATGTTTCCAGTTCCAGTGTGGTTCACCCCTCCCTTCAGATAGATATAAGGCAGTGTCCAATAGTAATCTGACCAGAACTGAAGAAGCGGCTTGGATGAGCAGCGAAACATCTTCACTCCTACAGCGATTTGTCCAGTTGACAGATTTAAACTTCGTCTTTTGCTATGGCTCAGACCTGGACGACTGAAGGTTTACACAGACAGATAAAAATAATGTTAATTCTAATTACATTTACATACAGACAAAACTACACTAAGCTAGGGGTCATTGTGCTTGCCTTGAAAGTCTGTTATCGACCTGTGGAAGAGTGTTCACGATAAGTATCAGTCGTATGTGATTCAGTTTCCTGTTATATGGTGCCATTTTGAGGACGGTTGACCATTCAAAAGATGTAATATTACATTTTGAATTGATAAATGCTACGGCAACCTAACTTTTCATCATTTTGAAACCCGTGAATAGTTTTGAAATGTTTTAGTCCAAATTGTGACTTTCTAACATTTTGCAAACTGCAGAAAAACCCTTATCTTCTCACAACTGCCCTTACGCTTTCCATTCTAGTTATCCGTTTAATAGACTTCGCCTCCACAACCTGAGCTGGCCCCATGTTAAAAATAGAATGGACCTAAAGAGTGGAACCAGCTGTGATGTCGGCGTAATGTAGCGTAGTGTCCCATAAGCCACTGCTGTCAACTTGCTATCTGCCCAATGATCCCCACAGCACACGTCATGGAAGTGTGCATTATATTGAAGATTTCCGTATGTGTGATCTGGCAACAATGACCCCCCGACTGTCTCCCTAAGGATAAGATTGAGACGGCCAATATTGCGATGACGCTGCAAAGTCGTGCTCCAAATCCCTGATAAGGGGCTGTCATGGATAACTGTAAATCTGACATGGCCCCTCGGCATTGTGGGGGATGAAGTTCTGTGGCACTGACGCTTGGATAACCCGGCAATAAGTGCTGCAAGTCAGTCATTCACTTCATTTATTTGTCAAGGCGCTCTCTGCTCATTTCACAAATCATTTTGGCACCGTTTCTCTGACACTTTTAAAAACCAAATGTGGCCGTCTATAGGTCTGCTCCGTCAGGCAGATGGACAAAATGACACACAAATAAGATGTAGAGGCTCTTACTTGTCATGCCTGTCTCGTCTCCCCAGTTCTACACATGACACTATTGGACATTAAATCCTCCAATTTCTGGTGCAGGAAAACACAGTAATAGTTTATTGACAGATCAAGTCTCCACATTGACATTTGTCCACGGTTATATACGGCCGCTGCCCGTCTCAGGTTAAATGATTGATCACCCACAGCGTTAATGTGGCAAGTCCACTGTCATGCTCTTCATCTGTGTGAGCGCCCAGACATCAGCATATGACACTGTGAGCTTTTCTTTTTGAGCGTGAAGCAATAGTAACAGCAACTGATGCCTTAAACGCAAATGAACTCCAAGTAAAGTCTTTATCTTAGTACTTTTACTCAAGTACTCAAGTATCCTTTTTACGCTGTTGGTGGTGTTAATAGTAGTTGTAAACTCTGAAGCAGTTGTGCAATAGTAGAATATTTGTGACAATGTTCAAGTTGTTGTTTTAGGTCTGTCTCCATGACATCAAGCAGGTGATGCCAACCGGCCAAGTTACAGGTTCATTCTGTGGAGAGGCGAGCCCACTCACAGTAACAGTGCAGTACAGTATTTTAACCCTGGAGAACCCACAGGGTCAAATTTGGCCGCAGTTAATTGCTGCTACCCAAAAAAAAAAGTGAAATTTTTAAAAATCAAAAAGCCCAGAGTGCCACTTCTGGCCCCTGCATAGAGACACCTAGTGGATGAATATTAAACTAAAATGAGCCAGAGTGGTAATGACAAGATGGATGACCACATGCTGTTTTGTTGAGCTAGAAAACTCCCCAAAGAAAATCATCTTTTCAGCAAACCAGCGATTGGTAAAATTGTGGGGGGTTTTTGTTAATCTTTTTAGTACTAGCTTGCAGAATGTCTAGAAGTACATTTTATATTCTTTTTGGATAAATTAGCTAGCCAAGTGGGTCAAATTTGGCCCTGATCCTAAATTAGGGAATAAAGGGTTAAAAAAGACATTTAAAATTGGATATTTCAGTGTTCAGTGAAGTTATAGCAGTTATTTAATGCAATGTTCATGATTTTCCAAAGAAGTTCTTGGGTTCTTGGTTTCTCCAGGGTTAAGGTTTGTTTTTTTTTAGCTGTACAAACACATGTAATTTAAAAAATGCAAGATTGATAGATTTAATAACATGCTATGGAACATTCTAGGACCACTCCTGGACAACTGAGAGATTACACTGCCTCATTCCAGGCAGAGCAATAACATTTCCTTGGAGGCAACAATATGTTTTATTAAGTGCACATTTTCTATGCACGTTCCATGTAATATTAGTTTGGAGTGTGGTGAAAGAAATACACAGTTATGCATGGATCTATTGAAACCTAGCTCACCAAGGACAAGGCTAACACAGAAGCTTCTTACAGTTTCACATGTATGTTTATGTATAGCTCACATACATTCAAATTCCCAATGCCCTGAATTTACTGTACACATGCCTCAACTTTTACTGTGGGCTTACAAAATCCACTACAGAGGCTGTCTCGGGCCGGTCAATAGCTCTCTCTCTAAATGATGAGGAATGGGGCACGCTGCAGTAACGCTGGGCCCGGAGATTGATCACATGCAGACTACTGAAGATTAAATGGCTTCTTGTGGAGAGCCGGACTGCCCCTGGATGGTGCATTGAGTAGGTAGGAAGCCTGTTCTTTTCTGCTCCACTCACCACAGCTGCACAGCCTTGGGACAGAGCAGCTATGCAGGAAAGCAAGCCACAAAAATATGCTCTATAGGTTTATTGAATCTGTGTGTGTGTGTTTGTGTGTGTAGAGGAAACTATGGAATGTATTATGTAAAGTACGCTGGGGTAATGTTATCTTTGCTGTAATTTTGTTGATTTGTTCGGCTGGTGTGATCACTGCAAACGATTTGTGTTTTGATTAACCCTGTAATTTTTGTAGCTCTGCGTTTTCACTTCTGAAATGAGTTATGAAAATATACACAGATTTGCCTTAATTTAAGTGATTGCATTTAGTCAGCAATCGTTATGATACCTGTTCAGATCCAATTTGCAAAGTGTAAATCGTAAATAAAATCTGACTAAAATTAAAAATCTATGCTATATCATAGGAGGTGCGGCAGCTAGTTCTCTGAATCTTCTCGTCAGTGCAATAATATGATCAGCTAATGCAGAGTGTAGCATGATAAGTATGTATATGTATGACTCCATTACGATAGGCACGGACTTGCTGCATATTTTAATGGCCAACATACGATGAGGAAGATGCTTAAAATTCCTGTGCTGCTCTGGGCTGATAATGGAGTAATTATATTTATGTTATCCACCGCAGCGTAAATATGTCGATATATCAAGTGGGTGGGTTAATCCAGAAATAGTGTTCCAGGTAATTAAATGATTGTAAATGAGGAGGAGTGCAGAGCGATGCCTTTATGAACATTAAGGTAATTTAGTCATCAAAGTGTGATATACAGGCATGTGTGTTCCTCCATTCCACTCCAAAGTATGTTGTGAGAGCTGATTCTCCACAAGCTGCAGATGTTGTCTGTTGGCACACACATGATGGGAATATCTAATTTCAGGTTTTTCTCTCCTTTGATTTTCAATATTCAGTCGGTTCACCTTCTAAAGTGATGCCCAGTTATTCTGGGAGGATTTCCAATGAATTTATACTTTAATAAAACTAAGAACATCAACCCCATCTGCAATTTTACCATATCAGGCAATCACAGGCCAAAGTATCTTTGATTTATTAACCTTTAAATGATAGCATATTTGTCTTTTTGAGGTTTAGACTTGAGGACCATTATAGTGACATTTTTCAAATCACAGGGGTTTACCAAAATTATCAATTAATTATAGGCGCTTGAATAATTAATGAGAGCCATCCGGAGCAGCAGCTCTACCTGACATATGGAGGCGTGCTTGATTGTGCTTTGACAGTGATTTTAAATGTGGCTGATTACATCAGATGCCTTTGCAAAACCCAGAGGTTAGACCGCAGGCGGTAAAATCTACAAAGACCAGCGTTCTAGAAACCCCTTCAGGACATTTAAACTACAATTACCCGGAGTCCTGTGTCATCTCCTGGTGTCAAAGTGATCCGCCCTCGCTCACTGTTGTTAGACCAGCACAGGCACAAGCCGCACACATCGGAGTAAACGCTTGGCTCCGTGTTCTGGTGCTGCTACCATCGCTCATTAGGAAAAAACTTAGAAAAAACCTGCTTCATGCTGAGAATGTGGGGGAGGAATCTGAGTACGTCTCCAAATGCTAATGAGAGAAAGCTCTTCAAGAGACGCCTTTGTCTTTGGTTCTATTCATCCTACTACGTGTCAGTATTGTGTTATTTTTTCTTTCTTTTTGCTCGCAAAGGTAGGGTGAATTCTAAACAGTTATTTTTATATGTCATTAGTAAGTAGCCCAGTGTGGCCCCATCACCCTGACAACTACATCCTTTCCTTTTCCCTTCTGCTTATCACCATAACAACTAATCTGCCGTAAATAGTGCCGTCTCTTCGGCTGCTTTTCTGCTTCACTTTCCTCCACCAGTTCTTCTCTGCTTGTTTGGACCGTAGCACCACCCTGCTCCCTCCGCCCTCCCTGTGCTCTCTCCCCGTGTTCCTTGTTATTGCTACTGCTCTTGAGTTCATTTTTTTGTGCCACTGCAGATGTGGGTGGTTTTGGTGACTGCACAGTAACCTTTCCACTGCCTCACATTGTCAAGTGCAGGAACCCTGATAGCGATCAATAAAAAGAAGCTGCAACAAGTTATTCAGCAAACTTGCAAAGGCTTGATTTGATCCTCTTCGCTAAATAGATTTTCTTTTGTCTCCGCAGTTGGGAAAGTGCCTGTGCTAGTGCGATCGTTGGTATTTGATGTGCAGGGAGGTGCGTCTCGCGAGGATCAAGATTGCTACATGCCTTTGTGGTTGACCTAAATGTGTTATTGACAGTGAGCCCAGCTTGACAACTTGATTGGCCTACTACGCTCTTGGATTAACTTGCCTGGCTGGCAGGCTTTTTACAATCAAAGATCAGGCCAATGCACTGGTTGGCTGCATAGCAGTGGGATTGACTTAGCAGCCTGATGTGCTAATGCAGAGTTATCCCAAGGTTGAGCACGATTGCAAGGACACATGAGCACTCAGGAATATGCATTCAAACAGAAGGTGACAGACTCTGCACTGGGGCAAAAGAACTTTCAAATTGTTTTGATTGCATTTTGAAATCTCCTCTCTTGCCCTTTCCAATCTTTTCATCAGCTGCACAAAACATGACCCTCTGACTTCCTTCAACCTACTTCATGTTTTCCCACCATCGCCTCCTTGGATTTTTTCCCCCCACTTTTAATGAAAATGCTCAAGGGAAGCCCTCCTGTACTGCACTGTTACATAACCACCGGCCGCTCTCCTGATAAGTGCATGTGCAAGCACTGCAAGAGGTTGTGGGAATATTGATATCACTGCTTACAAACTTGTAGGTGGTTAATTTTTGATAGTCACAGAAATGGTGAGCAAATTTGCTTCCATTGGCCCTATCTTGCAGAGTCCAGAATCCGACCAAAGAATTCACTAGTTCCAATGTAAATGCCTTTTAATCTGTGCCACGTTCAACTTCATCAACATCACATCCTCTTCCCCTCTGACACGGCTCTTCACTGATTTCACTCCCATCTCACTGAAAGGACCAAGTACGTCCTGAGGGACACTAAATCCCGACCCCACACTGTCACCTGGGGCCCCCCAGGGTACTATACTTGGTCCAACCCTCTTTACCATCTACATGCTTCCCCTTGGGTGTGTCGTCAGCATGGAATCAATTTCCACTGCTATGCTGACGACACACACTCTACCTCAAAGTCACCACCTCTGGATCCCCCTCTGCCTCTGCAACTGCACCTTGAGATTTCCATCCAAATGTAAACTGCATTGTAAATAAAAGTTATTATTATTATTGTTCTTATTATTGATATAAATATTATTATTATTATTATTATTATTATTATTATTATTAAAATGGCTGACTCATATCTAAGTGATATTTATTCTTCTTGCAGACACCTAGTGGCTATCGTTACATTTTTATCTTGTCTTGGTCTAAATACTGTGATTCACACAGTTTAGATCCATTTTAATGCTTGCAAGGTCTAAGACTGTAGAATCATTTAGATAAAGATCATCTTCATAATTTATTGTCGTAGATTAGGAGTCTCATAATTCAGGGTAAATGCTTTATAATGATGCACTACACTCTGTGTTGCTGGTCTAAACCCAAAAGCAGTGGAGCAAAGGGGTAGAGGATTTCTTTTTCAGCTGTCACACAAACAGTGCAGTTTCATTTTAACGGACAGGCAAGTGAGCCACATATAAATAGGGTTTTTATACTCGCTCTGATATCCCAACAAAGGTTTTTCACGCTGTAGCCTTGATTTCCTGCAGTGTCCCTTCTATCTCCGTTTCCCATACGTCTCCGCACACGCTCCAGTGCTATGATGTTGAGTGATGTGTTAGTTGGTGATAGAGGGGCTCTCTGCTTCTAAAAATGCATCCACACTCTCGCTCTTCTCTTTCCTCTCACTCATTAAGAGGTTGTCTTAAGCCACACAGCTTAACGCTATTTACATTTTCATTATTGCCGCGTTACCAGGAAGAAATGGCATGAAATCCAGCAGTGTTGGGGACATTAGACAAGCTTCATTCTCACTCCAAATGGATTTACATAAATAAGGGGCTTGATACATGGGAGTGAAGGGGAGAGGAATGCTTTTTAAAGGGCTCAAGGCTTGCTAGCGAATGGGCAAAGGAAGATGTAAAAGTGCTAAATGAGTGGGGTTGTTGTAGCTCTGTAAAGTGGGCTCTGAGGGACTGGCAGAGGTCTTCTGATCCACTGCGTGTGATCAATACGGCTCTGCATTGGCTCATTACTGGAGCAGACCTCGCCGTGTTTACCATACAATGGACTAGGGGGATCACCAGTGCTGCGTGTGCGTGCACCGCTTTGTGCGCACTCAGGCATAATAAGGCACTTAAGTTCTCTCTCTGTTCCCTCGCTCCTTTTTATTTGCCTGTGTATGTGGCCCAGCAGCGAATATGAGAGTTTTATAGTCACACTGCACTGTGAAATAAGGAAGTATTATTATGAGCATACAATATTCAAAGTTTGTATAAAGGAAGTAGTGTTTCTGTTTCTTGGATTTGTTTGTATTTAAGCACCATCAAGTACACAGCTTTGTGAAAGGTTTGCACCTGTCAAAGAAAGACTGCACAATGTATAAAGACACACATTTGTATGAATACTAGACTGACTAGACTGTTAGGAGATGAAATGCCTGTGACTGAGTGTGATTAAATAAATACAGTGTTTACCTCTATTTACCTCTAAATTAGAAGATTTTTTGGTTTGTGTCCAGGCCCAAGATCACCTCACCACACACGCACACACACACGCACACACACACACACACACACGGTCCTTCTGTGTCCTCTCCTCTCTCAAACCCGCAGACCTCCAGGTGCGTGCAAAAGGTGTTATGAGAATGAAACAGCCTCCTCCGTGTGTTTCAGTGAAGGATAAGTCAGTGTGTTAAAATGTTGTTTCAGACAAGTTCACTTGTCTCTAAAGTTCCACACTCCTGTGTCCTCTGCTGCAGCGTCTCCCCCTGAGCCCCTCCCCCTGAGAGCCCCTTCCCCTCCCCTCCCTCTGAGCCCCTCCCCTTGAACCCCTCCCTCTGAGCCCCTCTCTCTAAACCCCCTCCCTCTGAGCCCCTCCCTCTGAGCCCCTCCCTCTAAACCCCTTCCTCTGAACCCCTTCCTCTGAACCCCTCCCCCTGAGGCCCTCCCTCTGAGCCCCTCCTCTGAACTCCTCCCTCTGAGCCCCTCCCTCTAAACCCCTTCCTCTGAACGCCTCCCCCTGAGGCCCTCCCTCTGAACTCCTCCCTCTGAACCCCTCCGTCTGAGCCCCTACTCCTGAGCCCCTCCCCCTGAACCCCCCCCCCCCCCTATGAGCCCCTCCCCTTGAGCCCCTCCCCCTGAACCCCCCATATGAGCCCCTCCCCCTGAGCCCCTCCCTCTGAGCCCCTCCCCCTGAGCCCCTCCCTCTGAGGTGGGATCATGTGCATCTATCTAGATCTATAGATATAGATCTAGATATAAAATACAGTACATATGATACAGTATGGTATCATTCTCCAAAATGCACTAAGAAGTTTTCGTGCGCTGCTTGAGGTGCCAATCAGGCTCACGGTGATATGTTTTCTATTCTATGTGCTTTTTTTTTTTTTTTTTAGCTTTCATGTCTTTAAAATGCTAATGACAGACTTCTCCTTGGAGGCTTCTTTCTTGAGCTCGTCTCTTTGCTTCAAGGGGAATTTCAGCCAATCAGATGCAGCCATTTTCTTTTTTTTTCTCTTTTCTCTTCAGATTCTTTTCCGTGCAGTGACCCCAAACCCTCCTCTTAAAAGCATCAAGAACAAACAATAAGGGAACAAACACTTTTACTCGACACCTTTTAAAATTCTTTTCCAGGAAAGTGTCTTTTAAATGTGCATGTGAAGATTCTTGGTTTTATGCGCTGACGGATATCAGTACTAGCATTTCTAACCTTTTCAAAGCTACATTTCGAGAACTCAAATGTAACCTTCAGATATTAGCTCCTACAAACATTACCAGCCCCTTTGGCCTCTGCATCTTGTGGAGATAAAAGCAGAGACCAGACCAGGTCCTCCACAGACCATGTTCTAATGTGCTTTATTTCCAAAGAGTCCAAATCAGCACTTTTTAGTTTGTGTTGGCATCTCACAATGATACAAAATCCTGTTGTGCAGGTGGTTTTCATGAAGCATACTAGAAATGTAATTATTCTGTTCTAAATATATCTCTGAAATGTGATTTGCAAGATGAATAAATGTTATAACTATACATAACCTTCTTGGAGAAGGTAATTACGTTTCTATTTGCTCTGGATTGTTTGGTTATTATGTGGCAGAGTAGATTAGAATAGAAAGTGAACACTATGAGGCTGTGGCTTTTATAGACACATCTCCTGTTTTAATGAAAGGTAAACAACATGAACACACAGGCGGGAAGCATGTGTTGTGTGCTCAGGGGCTGTGTACACAAAGCTGCGCTGCTCTACAAACTCTGCTCTATTTGAGTGTGGGGGTCAAAGGTCACTTCTTTTTACACACTGGAAGATTGAGATGAGAGTCTGTGTGCACATGTGCAGGCTGCCTCCATTCCACATCAATTTACCATTCAAGAATCTTCAATATCAAATGTAAAATGAATAGTCAGAATTTACACTGAAATGAATCTGACAATGGGGTTTTATTTATGACACGTCTGAAACAGTGTGAACCAAACCTCACCCTTCACAATTTGGTATGAAAAACGTTGAACCACCACCCCCATATCCACCCTCCAAATGACACTGTGCACCATTTCCTGTCCCGGTACTTTAACAAACACGTCCTGGTGTTTTTGACGCATTCCGCAGACTCATTCTGCGTCGTCTGGACGAGCTGGACTTTATCCGACACATTTCATTCTGTTTAGTTTGTTTTTGCGACCTGCCATCAAACTTCCACAAGTGATAATTTGCTCACACTTTGGCCGATCTCACTCAGACTCTAATCTTTGGTGGAGACCCAAGTTCTGAACAGACTGATATAAGAAAATATCCGTGTCATAGCGCCCCCTAGGGAATTTGTATGGAACAATAAAATTTTACTTTGTCGTAGACATACAAAATTTGGTACACATACTCTTGACATGGTCCCGTTCAAAAAAGTCAACAGCTCCCAGATACCATCTCACATCGTGTTGCCATGGCAACAAGCCAAAAATCTGTCCTTGCAAATGGGACGTCCCAACAAAAGCTTTAGCGTAGCCAAACCAAATTTGGTACAGAGATGCATCATGGCAATAGGAACAGAAAATTATATTGTAACCGTGCCCCCTTACAAACTGGAAGTCCAACATCTTGTATTAATCATGTGACATATGTCATAATGTAATCCTATGGAGACATCAAAATGTGCCACATTTTCATTTATTAAACTTTTAATACAAGCACAGCCAGCCATGTGGACAAATTTTCAAAAAGGCACATTTATGTCTCCAACTGGGTGAAGCACACATAGAAATCATCGTGGATAAAATAAAGCAGCCCAACAAAAGAACAGAGCGAGTGCGACGGGCACCACAGGATAAACTGTTCCCACTTTTACCAGTCCAGCCAGTCCAAAAAACAGGGATGAAATGGGGCACGTTGGCACCCTCTGAGACTGCTCTGGGTGGTGTCCAGCAAGGGCCAATCATTGCCACTTGCGGCTATTTTTCTTGCTGAAATTGAAGTAGGCCAGGAAAGTTGTTTTTCTAGTGTGAATGTAGACAGACAGTGAATGAAGGAAATATCCAAGCAGTTTGAATGACTGGCTCCATTTCATGATTAATCATAATCCTTTTAAGATTCATGGACCCACTCACCTTTTCATTTTGAATCCAAATCAAAAACTTGGGTGTCTCTGTAACTGAAACCAAAACTGAACCTAACCTTTTTGAGGTAACGATACATCCTGAAAGAATTTACAGCTGTGAAGTGGGTCAGAATATAAAGTGTATTAAGTTGAGGTGAGATCCTGAGCTCTCCAGCTGAGTGCTTGGTCCTGAGCTGAGCCCGTCTGCGTCACCTCCACTCTCTACCTCCATTCATCTATTATTGAACCCACAGATTTCATCCAAATTAACGGAATTCTTTTGAAGTCGCTCGATGCCGACTCTTTTACTAATGGGCTTGGTGCTTTTGGGCAAATGTTTTATTGAAAAGGAGAGGTTTTAATTCACTTTGAATATTTGATAAGCGGTGTTATACTTAGATTATAGGCAAACAGATTTTCCTTGTTGAATGGATGGGGAAACTGTTGTACCAACTTAGCAACAAACACCGAATGCTCTGGGGCTGAAGCACTTTCACTGCCGCCCATAGAGTGGAAAATTTCTGTTTTTGAAAGATTGTAAGAGACAGTAATGACCATAATTGCCTGCCAAGACTCATTCACATCCACAGCTCAATATGCTGCAGCTTGTATTTGCTCTTCTCTGTGTGGGTCTTTTTTCACTTGTTTGAATTGCATGATGTTATTCTGGGCCAGTAAAAGTAAATTCCATCTCGCTCCACTGTATTAAATGAAACCTTTATGTTCACCTCTTAGTGTGTAGTGTCTATGATTGTGTTGAATCCCAGGTGCGTTGTTGGCATGTTGGAGCGAGGCGCAGCTGTTGTGGAGCAGACCGGGCGGCGGGCACGAGTCCAGCCGTGCTAGCAACTGGATTAGCGTAGAAGCCATTAGCATTTGAACTCCTGTAATGTGACAATATGACAGGGATTATGCCATTTGAAGGCGAGTGGCAGGAGCGGCAGAAGGGAGGTGAACTGGGAGGCAGGCACTTGGGAAGATGTTACTGGTGCAGAGAAAATGTGCAATGAAAGAGTCTGGACGCCTGAAAGAGGCTTTATACTTAACACAAGTACTTTTTAAGATGTTGTAAAGGTGTAATCGTACCTACAGAATCGCAGTGTGGCCAATTTGTCTAAAAACAACTATCAAACTTATGTCAAAGGTGTATCATTTCAAGATTAAAAAGATTAAAATAAACTCTCATGAGAATAAACTGTCACGTTTTATATGCAGTGTGTTTAATAGAATGTTGGCAAAAAAGATTTCAACATTACATTGAACCTCTTACCATCTGCACGTTTATTTAAATATGTTTCCAGCAGTAGATGTCTCACCTGAGGTCTCTGGTCCAGGCCAAAGCAGACACACTATCAGACAGCAGTCACCTAGATAGCATCTAGTGGTGATATGTGAGAATACAACAGGGCTGCATCGGTCAATCTCATTACAAATGGTAGCTTTAAAGCTTTGGTACCTGACGTTTAAACTGAGAGGAGTAGAGGTAGTTTAAACTGTTACCGCTGACTCTCGTGTCCCTCGCTCTCACAACCCTTTAGCGAGTGTTCATGTGCATGCATTTTTTAAGGGTTTGTTATCAATAAAATGCTTTTTTTAATTAGTTTTAACACCATTAGGACAGGGCAAGATATTCTCAGACCTCAAGATAATAGTTTCATATTACTGTTTTTCCTTTTTGTTTGTATTTTATTCTTTTATCCTTGGGGATGCTCTTGGACCAAACAAAGTTGTAATAAAAAATATTAATTATTACAGATAATGATCATTCTGCATAATGTCTCCTAAAAAACAGCAGTATGGAGGAACATTTCTAAGTGAAACTGCTTGACAGAAGATACAAAGCCACATTATCTTCCTTCAGAGTCGCTGAGCAGTAGTGACCTTTCTCATTGAAGTGCTCAGTAGTTGCTGTGGAGACGAGTTCTCCTTTTGGCCTCCTTGTCCTCTGCAGAAGTAGGTCAGGTGAACTTTGGACTTCAAATGGCCCCTATGGAGGAGCTGCACTCACCAGTGTGTGATTGCAAAACACAGACCGACTTCTAACCACTATCTGCCATCAACACAAAAGGGCAATTCAGACCACTTAAGCTGCGCCACCACCAGTCTACCAAACCTTTTATATTTTCAGTGACACAGACGAGATTGAGAAAGCAGTTTTCTTTTGTAACAACCTTGCATCTAAATGAAGGTGCGTTTGTTTAATTTATAAAGGTCTACCTGCCCCACTAATACGGGTGCAGTGTAGATAAAAGCTGTTTTAGTTTGCCGAGATGTTGCCCAAGAAGTAAATTCCCTCTTTTTACGACTACATTACAAAAAAATCATTTGAGCCGTATATTCTACTTTGAGAAACACACACAGCAGCAAAATAGGATGAGTGGAAAAATTTTGTACCAACGGCAAATGAATTGGGATACTACTATTAAGATGTGTCAGTCATGGGATTATCTGCGAGTAATTAAAAACAAAAATACTTAATACAGAAATTGGCCAGTAGCAACTCATTACTCCAGTCTTTCTCGGGGCAAACATCAGTTACACGTTAAGCTGCTCATCCTCGCCCTGCCCTTTTTAAAATCCCATATCCTCCAGTAGCGTTTGAGCGATTGTCGTCTGGGGAAGTTACTGTTAACATCCTGATCTTGTATGTGAATAATGACCAAAGTCACTTTCATGTAAAAGTCGAAGCAATGATACGTAATCTTTTCCTACATGCAGTTTGAACTTCTCCCATTCATTATCTTTTGAGTTGGTGCGTGGCAACAACCTTACAATGTCAGTGCTATTAAATTGCAAGGATGAGTGCATTCTTAGATACAGTTCCTAGACGCTTGCACCTGCCCAATCCGTTCATTCATCTCCTCTTTGTGACTAACTCTGTGTTCTGACCCAGTAGTGGCTCTCGTAGCTGTTGGCCCGTTTCCCCACATCCCCACGGACTCCAGCGCTTGTCCCAGGCACTAGCCGCATTTAGATACAATGCTCCATTACATCAATTATGAATCTGGGGATGAAGGAGCAAGGCCAAATGGGATGGGACAGCTCACTCAAGAGAAGATGACAAGCGAGGATGAGTAGTGCTCGTGTGCGCGCTCCAGTCCCGGACAAGGAGGGATGTAAGTGGACAAGACGACAAGAAAAGAAATACTGGAAGATATTGACTGTACCGGGTGGGTTTGTGCAGTGACGGCAACATTTAAGATCAGTCTGACCCACTTCCTGCGGAGACCATACCTTTTGGATAATCCTTGGAGAAAATGGCACAGTTGGCCTTGCCTTGCCTTGGGTTCTTTGTGTTCACTAGAATTGGGACTAGTGGCAGATGTAGAACTTAAAATGAGAGTAGTAAGTCACATTTGTGGGTCACAGAGTAAGACGGATGAGGACTGGATTGGACCTTTCCTTCAAATGCATTGGGCAGTTTCAGACAATAAGGTATATATTAAAAGTAATTTGTCATGAGCAGTTACGTGACTATATTTAATTGAAGCGGTACATTCACTTGCAATTCAGTATTTCTTGGGCTGTGTAACCAAATTTTAACGTTTCGCTTTCCATCTCTGCCTCATGCTAAAAAGGGGTACCTAATGCTAAATCACTTGGTTAAATTGAGGACTTTCATTTTTTAGCTAAAGTGCCCATCCGGCGCTTCCTACCAGCTGGTGGTTGTAATGTGGCGTCATGCGTCAACCATTTAAATCATTACCTTTCCCACATTGATCCAGCCAGAAGGTAATTGGCTCAATCAAGAGAATTAAAAGCCCGGGTAAGATGGAATAATTCGGCTCACAGATCAAAAGAGGGGGAAAGGCAGTGGTGGCTGATGCAGGGGGGGAGGGGGATACCAATATTAACACTGCAAGTAAAGAGGAGGGCCAAGAGGAATTAAAGCAGATGATTAGCATATGAATGAGAGAGTGGAAGTAGGTGAATCAAAGTGGGGCAGGATATAACGGAGTGATAGAGAAATGATTGAGTAGAAGAACTCTGATTGGACGGAAAGAGATAATGGAGCAGCAGCAGGCAGGTAAAAGATGTAGAACTGGATAGGACTTCACTTATATTAAGTTGCATTTACATTTTATAAAAGACATATTTGGGGCTGTATGTGAACTGAATGTTTCACAGTGCTAGCAATAAAGGCATCGATGGACAATAAAAGGCCTTTTCAAGATCAAAAGTCAAACAAGAAAGGTTCTAGTTAAGTAACTGTTCTCTCCACATACACACACAGACTGATACAGTGAGCCATCGATTAGACAAGTGTTTTTCAACTTTCATAGAGTCACGACACATTAGTGGGTTGTGCCATGGATTCATTTTAACCAAAATAAAATATTAACAAACTATACAACTTATATAAACTATTTGCAAATATTTCTATTACCCCGTGTCTTTTTTCCTTTTCAGAAGTTACTCAGGACACTCCAAAATTAAATACATGTGTGAATTAAAATAACTGATTTTGAGAATAATTTTTGTACCAAGGCACACCTGGCAATATCCCAAGGCACACTGGTGTTCCCCAGCACACTGGTGTTTCCCGGCATATGTTCCTTGGCACATTGGTGTTCCCTGTCACATGTTCTCCAGCACACTGGAGTTCTCTGGCACACTGCTGTTTCTCAGTTCTCTGGCACACTGGAGTTCCCCGGCTCACTGTTGTTCCCTGACACATGTTCCCTGGCACACTCGTGTTCCCTGGTGCACTTGTGTTCCTCGGCACACTCAGGAAAATCATTGATCTCGAGAGAAAGCACACAATTTCCTCCTTGGCCCAATGATGACCTTTTCTGCAGACACCAATTATATAGAATGAAAATCTTAAGAACACAGTATTTAATTATGAGAAGTTAATAATACACCGTAGGGATGTTTTTGAAGGGTTAAGGATTGTTGCGACCCCCCGCAGAATATTGTTCTTGGAGTCTAGCATTAATTGTGCTAAAAGGTCTTTGAGTTATGTAATAGTATCTTGAATGATGAAATAAGCAGCAGAAGAAATCTATACTAAATGAAATCGATCTGTTCACGCTCCAATAACAAGGCAGACTCAATCATAAAGTCTCTGTATTAGAGTCACAAGTCTCCAAATCTTGCAAGTTTAGCTGTAAACTGGTTGTTATAGCGACAGTTGTTCCACCACGTTGCCTTATATTGAGAAAGTCGAGTAATATTCTGCCTCCATATCTTATCTGCCCGAGCACAGTTGCAGCGTTTAGTAATTTTGTCTTTCCGTCCATCCGCTAAAGCTGTGGTTTTATCTCGAATTTGGAAAAAGATGCAGAGACTGGAAGAAGCCATTTGAGCCGTGAGCTGCTGCTTTCATGTAAGGCTTCAGTTCCTCCTCAGCAGATCTGCATTAGCCTCGCTGAGTCTTCCTGTCGACTTAACCGGGCTCCCCTGTTGTTCATCGCAGCCTGTCAGGAGTTTTTTTTTTTTCTTTTTTCCGTAGTAGTAGTGTCACATGTCGCCCTGGATGCTCTGCACACTCCTACACAAAAACTTCCAGGGGAGACGTCTGCTCCTTCAAAGCGCCATCCAGCCGGGCTAAGAGAGCTAGCACAATGAGCTAGATAAATACGCCACATACCACATAAACGCCCGCTAATCCAAACAGGTTACATAAGCTTTCACAAGTGAGTGACGATGAGGATGAGCAGCTAATGCTAAATGGGGTCTTGTTTATGGATGGATTTTCACTAACTCTTGTAATTACATCGGATCAGTTTCATCAGATCGTCAGCGCAGCGTCTTCATTCCCCTCCCCTCTCGTGCCATGCCCTCTATCGCCAATCACCAAGATGAACGTGAAGTCCATTGTCAGGTAGTAAATTAGTGACGATCATTACTTCATCATAGCAAGGCAGAATCTTTAAAGACTTAAAAGCAACAGATGACAATCAGAGCGTCTCCAAAACTGCACTTCTTGATATATAGTCTCTACCTGTCCAATCTAAAATAAATAGCTGAAGAAAATGTGTTCCTATTTTGATTGAGATGAATAGTGTGTTATATTAGGTTTTAAATTAGCCACAGTGTTAGCAATTACCATGAATCACATCCAGGTGATCACACTGTTGTAGGTACATTTGTAACTTTTCTTCCAGTCTCAGTATCCATATCAGCAGAGGTGGGTAGAGGAGCCAAATATTCTGTTGAAGTAAGAGGACAGTTACTTCATAATAATATTACCCAAGTAGAATCAGAAAGTAGTCCAAGAAATTACTCAAGTAAGAGTCAAAAGCACTTGGGAAACTAGCACTTGGGTATGAGTAATTCTAAAGGTATCTGGATATAACATCTGATGTGTAATTTGATGATCTGGATGTTGTGGGGCCGTCTTGGCTGACACGTCTCTGCAACATCATGTGGCGGTCGGGGACAGTACTTCTGGACTGGCAGATCGGGGTGGTGGTCCCTCTGTTTAAGAAGGGGGGCGGGAGGGTGTGTTCTCCACTGGGAAGAGGCCCCAGGGAAGACGCATGACACGCTGGAGGGCCTATATCTCTCAGCTGGCCTGGGAATGCCTTGGGGTCCCACTGGTGGAGCTAGAGGATGTGTCTGGGGTGAGGGAAGTCTGGAAGTTCCTGCTTAGACTGGTAAATGGTAATACATTGAATAAAAAACGAAATCTGGTATTCTCAGAGAATATATACACAAATGTTTTTCCTGAAGGAGCTGTGCAAGAAACGAGTGACATTGTCAACTTAAAGCTTCTGTCACTCACAGAACTCACTCACAGTGGGACGAATAATAGTAGTGTTGCATTGTTTAGTCCTCAAGTAAGGCTAAAAATCTACTCGGAGAGATACTATTTTATTTTAGGATGTAACTGAGCACCACCCACCTCTGCAAACCAGCTCATCTTGTAGTCCTCTCTATTTTCTTATTATTTTAAACACCACAACATTACTGTCTTGCTTTTAATTCAATGCACCTAACTCTTGGCTCCTCCCATTTCAGCCTTATCTTCATGAGAATGTTTTCGTGCAAGTGCATTGCCATGTTCCGTGATGCTTAGTTTCATGCAGTCCATCTCTCCATTCCATGCAGACCAGCACGGACACGCTGAAAGGACACTCACCCGTGGCTTCACCCTGTTTCAATATTTCAGACTGCACTCACGATGCTCTTGTTGTTCCACTTTTCCTGAGTCTGCTGACCCAAAATGTCTGTCCTTTCTGCCAGTATCAGCACAAACCCGTTCGACGGCGTTAGTTCAACTTGTCAAACCAAATGGCTCATGAATTATGGACATGCTTCATACATCATCGACAGTGTTCACAATGTCTGGTGCACACTCACAAATTTGCATAGAAGATTAGTTAAAGCTGCTTGACCTCTAAACCAAGGGCGTCATGGGCGGTTGGCGGCGTGGATGGCGGGATGTGGGAAGACGAGGCGCTAAAATATGAGTCAATTTCCTTTGGGGGCTTATCTGAATAGTTTGACTGGCGTGGGAGCTGCGAGCGGGCGTCACTTGTCAGGATTTAAACTTAGAGAGGAAATGAGCGACTAGGGTGTGCTCTGAATTTGCCACGATGATGGGCTAAAAATGTCTGAACAAGCCAGATAAAACCCATACATTTTATACCGCGGTGAGCTATACTGTAGCTGTTAGCATGTTTAGATCTGCATAGAGGCTAATCTGTGGGAAGGTATTAGCACTTTAGCTTTTTCCCCATGTGTTTTGAATAGATCCAGGACTTTAGCGGTTAGCCGTGGTGATGCTAGTGGTGGCTGAATGACAGACACACCCCCCCCCCCTTCATTAATCTCCATTTAGTTCTGCTCTGGAGAGGAGAGGAGAAGTGGAGAGAGGGCAGAGGGGGAGCGATGGGGAAGAGGCAGATTATAGATATGTCTAGCCATGAAATCAGAAAGGAGATGGTGGACGGACAGGAAGAAGGAGGAGGAATAAAACGGCAAATACAGAAAGGTGAATAGGATATTGAAGCAAACTCAAAGATGTCAAGTCATTAAGAGAAACTTCAACGGGAAAGTAAATTAGTGTTCCAGCAATCAATTTCACATGTATATCAATGAATGCAATTGCAGGGAGAGGGCTCAGTGCTTAGCAGGTTAAACCTTGAGACGTTCTCATTGCTGTAATCAATAAACGATGAAACTCATTAGAACATGCTATGCAAAAGGAAATTATAAATTATAGAGATAGTTGGTATTATTAACCAGTTGGACTGTTATTTTTAACTTCTGTATAGGAAAGGGACAGGAAAACTAAGAGGCTAGACAGTACTTTGTGGTACACTGGGTACAAAATGATAATCTCAACAAAGATAATGGCAATTACACCACCAGACTGTGCAGAAAACAGCTCCTTATCCATGATGTTCTCTTCTATATCACTGTTGTTGTGCATGTCTATAATAGTTGTTTAAATGCGGAACTTAATGATAATGTTAAAGCAATTGATATTAATATCCATAGCATTTTTAAACTCAGCAATAATTATGGTGAATTATAGTTTCTCGCTTTTGTTTTGGACATAAACGGTGACACAAAATTTCAGTATCGTCCCAAAACCTTCTGAAGAACAAAACTACAGTACTCTGAGTATTCCTGGTTTTTTAATACATTATTCTATAGTGTCACCCTTTATTCTTAAATTCTGGTGGTTCAAAAGGACCATTGTAACATATTGCTCCACAAGTGATAGGCAAACTGCTGAGATAAAGCCTGTAATGCAGACTGCAGCTAAACAGTGGAAATATTGCAGCAGGAAGAACCCGCTGTTTGATCTTTAACAGGCTTACTTTCCCCTGCTGTCCTTTTTATTTACTTGATTTTGCCTCATATTTATTCATATGTAAATGTTGGCGATGTTCCAGTGGAGGAGCCATATTGGAGCGAGGCAGTGCTGAACGCTCCCTGTGACTGTGCATCAGTGATACTCACGTAGCACACACAGGCTAAGCCAAACGTGGACCTCTGCCCGAACGAGAGGCCCCTCCCACCGCCGCACTGTATAAGCCGACTTTGTCTCAGCATAATAATAATGACTGGAAGGTTTTTATTCTGCATGCTTCTCTTTTAATGTGGATTTTATGATGAGTTTTTATGTTTTGATTTGCTTGTATTGTGATTTGAATGTTTTTTTCTATGTTATACTGTACTATAAATAAACTCACCTCACCATAATGATTGCACAAAGTTAAATAAGAAGTATTATCACTAAACACCAGAATTACTCTGAAGCTCACCAAATAGTACCCAACTATTGTACTTACTCCTAAACTAAATTGTAATAAATATTGAGAATTTTAAAAAGCATCTTAATGGATACCTCGCTTTAACCTCAACAATCCATCCATTTTCTTCTGCTTATCCGGGCCGGGTCGTGGGGAAGTAGTCAAAGCAGGGACTCCCAGACTTCCCTCACCCCAGACACGTCCTCCAGCTCCTCCGGTGGGACCCCAAGGCGTTCCCAGGCCAGAGAGACATAGTCCCTCCGGCGTGTCCTGGATCTTCCCTGGAGTCTCCTACCGGTGGGACATGCCCGGAACACCTCCCCAGGGAGGCATCCAGGAGGCATCCTGAGCAGATGCCCGAGCCCCCTCAGCCGCTCCTCTCGACATGAAGGAGCAGCGGCTCTACTCCGAGCTCCTTCCATGTGACAGAACTCCTCACCCTATCTCTAAGGGCCCAGCCACCCTGCGGAAGAAACCCATTTCAGCCACTTGTATTCACGATCTTGTCTTTTCGCTCATTACCCAGAGCTCATGACCATACGTGAGGGTAGGAACATAGACTGAGCAGCTCCTTCTAACCTCAACAATGATATTATATTTTTTACCTGCCTTTTTGTCCTACCAACCAAATCTATTTTCCCCTATAGTATTTTCATTGTTACAAAAAATTGAGGCTTATAGCTCCATCAATAAAACCACATTTTTCCAACTTACCTTGAGTTGTTAGTCCATACCAATCCATGGGCGAGGGATTTGTCTCGTTGTCCTCCAGGAGATTTTTGAGTCCGTAAACCTTCTGGTGAGTGCAAGGTGCTGGCTTGTGTAGTGGATATTGATTTGGCCTTTTTCTCAGATTATACAAGGCTGGCTCTGTCATCTTGTCAATAAGACTATCATTAGAGGACAATACACGATCTGTGTGACCTGCAGCCCCAACATGAATTTGTTCTGTTTTTGCTGGTTAGCGGATGATATAAACAGTATCGACAAACTGGTCATTTGGCGGCTTCTTTCAAGTTTGTAAACACCATCCACAAATACAGGTGCAGCTCAAAAAATGACATTATTATTCATTTTCAGTGCACTCAGATAAGACTGTGGTGTGCGGGTTCTTGTTCCTCGTGGGCTTTTCTCTTTCAGGTCACCAGTTGTGTAGTGATTGGCTAAATTTTGTTGCACAGGTTTACATTGGGATTGCTTTTGTTTTAGCAGTTCCATGTTTACCTCCGGGCTATGCACTGACCCTAACTCAAAATATATTAAACCAGAACAAATCAAATGTTGCGGTCATTGTAAGCAAGTCTGTTTTTCTGTCGTCTTCCCTGCATGGAGCAAGTGGCCCCTATAAATGACTGTTTTCTGTATGCATTCTAGTGGAGTGCATATGGTCTATTCTTAACCTCTCATGTGGGATGCGCTGTGTGCCATTCGGGTCACTAAGCAGGAGCCGAGAGGGTTGTCCTCTGTGGTGTAGCAGCATGCTAGCAGGCTGTGTTAAAGATTCAGCATACGCCTGTACTGAATGGAGAACAGCCCTACATACATATATATATAAATACCCTCCACTGTGACCTGTAGACCCATATAAGTGAGTTTCGAGCATCACTCCACCGCAAATCCAAGCAACCATCACATTGTTAAGTCTATAAACTGCTAACGTACTG